>VZRV01008197.1:30367-249057 GCA_013398115.1 Falcunculus frontatus
ACACAGCCGCGCCCCGCCGCGGGGGGGGGGGGGGGGGGGGGGGGGGGGGGGGGGGGGGGGGAATAAAACTTGTGGGGTGAGATAAGAACAGTTTAATAATTGAAACAAAGTTAGATATAATTAATGATAATAAAAAGATAATGAGCAAGGAGGAGACATAAAACCCAAGACAGACAAGTGCTGGCCAGTACAGTTGTTCACCACCCTCTGACCCCTCCCAGCCTGTCCCCCCCAGTTTATATACTCAGAATGACTCTCTGTGGTGTGGAATATCCCTTTGGCCACTCTGGGTCACCTGTCCTGGCCCTGCTCCCTCCCAGCTTCTTGAGCCTCTGCTCACTGGCAGAGCCTGGGAAACTGAGAAGTCCTTGATTTAAAGTAAACACAAACCATCCGTGTGTTATCAACATCGTTCCCATACTGAATCCCAAACACAGCCCTGGACCAGCTGCTGGGGAGAAAATTAACTCAGTTCCAGGTGAAACCAGGACATAAAACCTTTCCTGGATTTCTTCCACATGCTCAGTCACACTCAAACACGCTCCTGAAGCATCAGTCCCATTTCCAGCTGCTGCTCACAGTATCAAAGCCCCTCAGGGGCCCACCCTAGACAGGAACTGGTGCAGCCCCATCCCAGCACTGCTGCAGGCTGGTCCCACCTCTGCATCAAGCTCATACGTACAGCATTGACAACTTTCTGCATTCTTTGCTGGGTATTTTCTGACTTAATAAGTGTTTTGTAGCTGTGGGGACTGGAATTACTTCAAAACAGAACATAAGAACAAGAGGAAAATAATCCACCCCCTTGATCTCACATTTTAAATCCACAATCTATTTATCAACAGCCACGTTTTGCCCTCCAAGCTCTTCCTTCACTGCTCTTAATTAGAACTCCCTCAGCTGCATCACTGGCAGGTAGAGAGGGAGAGGAAGCTCTGGCCGCTCCTGGGGCCTAAGGGGGGGTGGGCAGAGCACACAAAGGCCTGGATGCGCCCCCAGCTCCTCCCCACTCCTGTTCCATCACCCACTCATTTCCATCCCCTTTTCTGAGCCTCCACCAGCTCTGGGGCTGTCCCAGCCTGTCACATCCCACCAGTCTGACCACTGAGGTCCAGCACAGCCAGCAGAGTCCCCCACTCCTTCCAACCCCAGTGCAATGTGATCATCCCATTTCCTACTGTGACCCAAATGGGAGCCCCCCACAGCACCCTCGTGGCCCCCTCCCCTGCAGACCTCTCCTCCATCCACAGTGAACCAGGATCAATCCTGGAACAGGTCCTGCTTGTTTATTTTGGCCCCAACATGCTGGTAAAGGTAAAAAACCCCCTCAAGTTTGGTTGAAAAAAATCTTTATTCACAGAACATCACATGAATCATGTCCCACCCTTGCTCCTTTATGTATAAAATACTGGTAAAAAGTTTTATTCCAGAGGCAAGTGAATTCCCACAGAGTCCCCTCTTGAGAGAGCAGCTCATCCCAGAGCTGAAACTCGTGCTACTGTCTGGAAGCAGAAGTGAGGTGTTCAGTGACTACAGCAGCAAAGCCTCCAGGTCATTTCCTTTGGCAGGGACCACAATCCCACCAGGGCTCCAGCTCATTTCCCACAGCATCCAAAGGGGAGATGTGGGGCTTGAAGGAACCACTCGTGTCCCTGCCATGTCCCACTGCAATGGAGGCTTTTGGGGTTTCACACAAACCACCTGAGAGCATGGATGCCCTTGGAAATCTCTTTGGACTTTACAGCCACTACAAAGGTGTTTGATGTCACACTTCCCCAAATCCAGTTCCCCAGGTGGTTCCTTCAAGCCCCACATGTCACCTTTGGATGCCATGGGTAGCAAGGACACTTGGCTCACCAAGGGGAAATCAGCCTGTGCAGGGACAAGGAGACTCCAGAAGGCAAAACAGACCAACAGGAAAACATCTATTAAAATGCCAAGCTAGGCTCAGAAACAGAAAAAAAATCCAGTTCCAAGTATGTTATGGCTCCTACTGCAGCCCAAAAGGAAAGAGATTGGCCAGAGTCCCACCTTGGTGTAAGACAAACCCTGCTACACCAGGTCACAACTACAGAAACTTTAAACAATGACAGCCTTAAACTCTAAACCCCAACACTGTAAAATCACGTAGAATTGGATCACTTCATCAGAACTGATATTTGCCAGGGACCAACCCCTTGCAAGTGCTCAGCTGCCCTCTCAAGGGCTGAATCCATCAGATTTCATATCCAAAAGAAATTTCAGGCAAATTTGGATTTATGATTTCTATTACAGACACAGCAAGACAGATGCTCCGTCACTGCAGATTCCCTCTTTTCCTTTTAATTCCTTACTCCCTTGGGCTCAAATGGAAACCACTTCCATGCTTGCTCTGCTACCGTATTTCCTTTGGAAACCTGGACAAATAGGAAACTCCAAGAGCAGGAAACACTTCACAAGTATCAAATACATGGAGAAGCCCATGGACAGGGGCCAGTGGTCACTCTGGGTGTCTGGCTGGGCCCCACCCCAGCTCTGGTCACCAGCATGGCCCTCATGGCCCACATTCCCTAAAATTCCTTCTAAAATTTTTTCAGTTATTAAAACCCTTTCTCCCAGTTTGCAACAAGCCACATAATGAAAGCAAAGCTCAATGCAGTGAGGACAGAATGTAAAACTTGTGATTAGTTACTAATCCAGAGACCCACAACCATTCCAAACAGAAAACAAGGAAGGAATTGCCAGCATGAGGCCACATCATCTGGATGTGACCTATCTGTGCCACTGTCAGACATCAGGGAATGCTCCAGACTTGCCACACATTGGGATGGGAATGGATCTGTAGGGTGATTGAAATGGATGATGCCCAAAATCCCAGGATGGCCCCTCTATCAGACACCCCCAGACTGCAGGAAAGCAGTGCTGGATTGAGACGAGGATCTCACAGCTCCAGTGTTCCACCGAGACAGGGAATGAGCCCAAGGAGACGAGTCCCAGCCAGCACCACCCCCGGGAGGTGACACGTCTGAGTGTCTTTCACAGTAACTCCACAGGTGCAAAGGGTACCACAGGGGTCCCCTTCCCAAGGATGGGGACGTCACCATCCCAAGGCACAAACTTGAGGAAACTCCCCTGACCAAGCTGATTTTCAGTGCCAGGCCTGTCGTGCTGATCCCACCATTCCTCTGGCTTGAAGAACCTGTTCAAGCTCTGTGAACAATCCCACGCCTCCAGGGAGTACGGGGGGACTCATCTGCTCCATCCACTCAGAATTTCCAGCTCCAGAGCCCCAAACCCAACCAGCACCTCAGGAAATGAACACAGCTCCCCAAACCTCTGTGCTCCAGCATCAGAAATGTCAGTTTTGGAGGATGGACTTGGCAGGAGGTCCAGGGAGATGCCAGAGGCCTGACGTGCATCCCCGTGGAAGCAGGAAGGATCACAGCACTTGGCATCCCCTGGGAAGCAGCAGGGCAGAGAGAGGTACCAGAACATCCCTCAGATGAGCAGAGCAGCATTTCAGCCTAAACCAGAGAGATCTGTGCTGGTTAATACTGTGTGTGAAGTTAACTGAGGTTATAACCGTGCTCTAAGACTCTGCCCCACATCCTCCTCCTCCAAGCAAATGGAACCACAGATGGGAGCCTTCGCTTCCCAACTCTTTTTGCACACTCAGTCCCACAGGCTGAACTCAGGTCCATGAACACTGTGAAATTCTCTGTGCCATTCCTGCACTGCAGTGTAGGGGTCAGGTCAGTGCTGGCCAGCACAGGAAAGACTCGCTGCATCCTACCCTGTGCCTTTGCATCATCCCATTCCTGTGTGCCCAAAGGGACATTCCTGCCTTGCTATAGCTGGGCACAATGTTCACTTCTGCTTCCTGTTAACCAGACTGTTAAACCTGCAGGCTTGAGGTGAGAGCAGTAAAGGCCAGGGGTTATTTTCACAGGGCCATTCTCAAGCACAGCATCCCCAGACACATCCATCTCCCGACGTGCTTTCCATGTGACACTGTCCGAGTGGGATTTGTAAATTCCGAAGTCCACGGGAAGGGCTCATCCGAAGCAGCACCCAGAGGAAAGTCAGTCCTGGAGACAGTCCTCTTGTGGGAGTTCAGCAGCTCATGTCAGGTACTGCACAACGAGGAACATGATGAGGCAGGTCACGGCCATCCCCCCCAGCATGAGGAACTTGTCCTGGAAGGCGCGTTTCTCGATCAGCCGCATCACCGTGTTGGACAGGCCCAGCATGTTGGCAACGTCCAGGATCTTCTTGTGAGTGCCCTGAGGACAACAACACAGCAAAGACACAATTACCCTCGTGCTCTGAGCCTTCTTATTCCACAGTCCAAGAGTATTTCATCATGCGTGGTGAGTGATGGATTCTACTCCATGGAACTTCTCTCAGCCAACCATCCCTAACATTCCACAGGAGGTGGCCACAGGACCCTGGAAACAACTGGATGTTTGGATTTATTAATTAATAAACATGAACAGGAACGTGGTTAAAGACACAAAACAATCTGTCTGGACAGAGACAAGATAAAAAGTGTCTCAAAAAAATGCACTCCCTAAGCAGGAGTAAGGGTTTTCCCGGTCCTGTTCCAGTCACAATCTAAAAAGAACTTCAAGCTCTGACCAGCCAAGGTTTTGTCTGCTCTTGCTGACGTACAGTTCACACCAACAGAGACTGAGAAAGTCCAGACACTTGCAAGGTAAATGGCAGAAAAAAGGCAGATAAATGTAATTAATGCCATTTCCTGAAATCCTTCCACAGAAAAGCACAGGGTGCTCCAGGAAGGACACTTGGTATCATTAGGAATGTGGATCCCACCACTGCATCAGCAGCAGGACACAACAGGAATCCTCCTGCTTTATTTCAGGGCAGTGGTTGGAGGAAACAGTATGAAATACAGGAACAGAGACGTGCTCCAGGCACAGGTCAGGGTGGGATATTGTCCTGAGGGGGGAGAAGGGAGAGGACTCAGGGCTGCAGAGTCCCGATGGCACAGGAGGTGAGAAGGACCCTTCCAGGAAAGCTGGACACAGTGACCCACCTGTGGGCAGGCAGAGCACTGAGCCACAGCCAGACACCAGCCAGGACCCTCCTCACACCCAAGGTGTGCAAAGGGCAACTGCCAGGAGGGGCCCTGCCACACCAGGGACAATGGACAGTCCCTCACGGTGACATCTGGGCTGTCCCTGACAGAACACCCCACTTCAGGATGCTGTAACACTGCGTTCATCTCTGAGCCAGGTCAACAGCACAGATTCCCATCACGGTGCTGAATTCCATGCTTTGACTTTGAAATAAAATCTTTAGCCTCTCTTCTTCAGTGCACATTATCTTCGGTGTCAGAAGAGTAAAAATGTGAAAATTCAGAACTGTTTTGACTATAAACCTGACTCAAGATCAGGAAGGCTCTCCAAGGCCAGAATTTAGATCAACTGTATTAGATCCATTTGCAAAAGTTTCTCAGTCCATAAAACAGATTTACAATGCCAAGCTACATCATCAGTGTCGTGTGTTCAAGGCAGTTCAGGCCCTTCACTGAAGTCAGGTTGTGTCTCTGCTAGTTCCACAAAATCTGTTTTCTCTGTTTGCCACACCTCTCATTAACCTCTTGTGCACTGCTCTCAGGCTCAGCACATTCCTGTCTCTGCAGAATCCTTTCATGCTGCTTCAGAACAAAACCAAACATTGCTGGGAGAACAGAAACCAAATATGAAGCTTTAAACTGAAAGCAAACAATAGAAAGGGAAAACTCTTCAATTCCTGCAGTCATGGAACAGTGAAACTGTACAACCAGATCAGTTAAAGTGACAATCTGGGAATACTCATTCCACACCTGTCTATTTATACTCAAAATCCACAGAGTTAAGATAATAAAGCTATTAGTGTCCAAAGGAGGGACATGAGGGTAGGGAAGGGTCTGGAGGGGCTGAAGGAGGAGCAGCTGAGGTCACTTGTTCAGCTGGAGCAGAGGAGGCTGAGGGCTGAGCTCAGTGGGGGCTGCAGCTCCTCCCCAGGGGCAGCTCTGATCTCTGCTCCCTGGGACAGAGACAGGAGCCAGGGAACGGCTGGAGCTGGGCCAAGGGGATTTGGGATGGAGATCAGGGAAAGGTTCTTCCCCCAGAGGGTGCTGGGCACTGCCCAGGCTCTCCAGGGAATGGGCACAGCCCCGAGGCTGCCAGAACTCCAGGAGGGTTGGGACACCACTCCCAAGGATGCCCAGGGTGGGGTTGTTGGGGTGTCTGTGCAGGGCCAGGAGTGGGACTGGGTGATCCTTGGGAGGCCTTTCCAACTTGGGATATTCCATTATTCCACGTGAACCCATTTCTCTTTGTAAGCTGTCTCTACACCAGCTGCTTCTGCCAGATGTTCTCAGTGTAAGAAAAATTGAGTAAGGGGAAAAAGAACATGAACAGACATTTCCTCACCTGCAAGGGAGAAGCGACATCCCCCGGGAACAGGATGGCCCCAAAAGCACAGACTGTGTATGAGCAGCCATGCACAGACACCCAGCAATTCCCTGCTGCAGGGCTGGCCCAGAGCTCACGTGCTTGGCAAAGGCTGGAGGAGAGCCAGGAGGCCCAGGGAGATCCAGCAGGAACCACGCAGTCACTGCCAGCCAGCAAAAGCAGCCACACAGGACTGGTGCTGCTACAAGAAACAGCATTTCCTTATCTCTGCAGGGCACCAGGTCCTGCCAGGGCTCCTCTATGGCACTGGCCAGTTGTGGGGGAGCTCTGACCTGTGATGGGCTGCACCTCCTTCTCTGGGACCCTCCAGAATCCATGTGCTTCATCCAGTCCCTCATTAGAGATTACCTTGGATCAGTGACTTCTCAACTTGGAGAATCATATCCAATTCCCTGTGTGCAGCACAGGAACACTGATGGACTGGATGCCCCAGGCCAATGTGATCAGCCACCAAAGCAACCCAGGGCTCAACACAGGGGCCAAATGTTTACAATCCTCTCAGGGATGCAGGAACTTCAAGGAAGGTGCTTTTTCCAAAAAGCATTCACAAACCCCAGTCCTCTCCCAGCACTAGTAGTGAGTCCTTCCAGCCTTTTCCTCATGAGCTGGCAGCAGAACCCCTCCCTCTCCCCACCAGTCCTGTGGCCAGACTGCTCAGCAACACCATTCCTCTGCAATGAGCACTGAACTACCCACTGAGTTGTCTTCAAAGTTTTTCCACTAATGGACCTTGTCTTAAAACAAATCCATATTCACCAGGTCAGTGAACAAGTGCCCTGAACCAAGAAGCTAAACCTCATCTTGGAAAGAACTTGGCTTTAACTTTAAACTCTGCTTTAATGTCTCTGTGTAACATCTGTGGGTGCAGGGCCTGGGCACCAGACTGGGGAGCAGAAAGGAGCTGCAGCCCTGCTTTGGACCCTGTACTGATCCTGTGCAGGGCTCAGGGAACACCAGGCAGCCTGGAACCCTGGGATCAGGCCAGCAAAGTGCCCCTGCACAGCTGGCTCAGCTCCCCGTGTGCCAGCAGCAGTGCACACCAGGCTTGCACTGCCTGCCACACCACGGAGCTGCAGTGATAGACCTGACCAAATCTGGGATTTACGTCATTAAAAATGCCTAAATCTGGCAAATACATCCCAAAACAAAGCAGTGTCACAAAACTGACAACAGTGATAAGCCCATCAAAAGATGAACACAACAGACAGGCGTTTCCCTACATTTTTCAGAAGTCCAGTTTCTCCCCACACACTTCTTATTAAAAAGTTTTTTGTGTCTTTGAGCTTTTCACTCAAAATTTAACATCACTTTGAGCAGTCTGTAAAATAAAAGGCAAATATTTGCCGTGAAGAGACATGCAGCAATGCAGCTGTTATCAGCAGGGAAGGAGGGACTGCTGAGGTACATTATCTTTATTACTAATCTTAACCCCAAGTGCTCTACACCAACTTTGTGGCTGCTCTGAGGGATGTTCACCTGAACCAACACCTCCCTGCCAGCCAGTTATTGCCCCTCCTGAACATGAACAAAAAAAAACAACAATCAACCAAAGAAAAACAAACATAATGGAATAAAATATAACATTCAGCACTCCAGATGCTGCCCTGCAGGTGAAGGCCAGCCAGCCCCAAGAGATCTTAAAGGTATTACTAACAAGATGATAAAATGTAAAGATTTCCGGTTGTTTAAATGAATTTTGGGCCTTTCCAGCATCCTCAGCTCGGAGCAATGTACTGAAACAACACATATATTGATTTTACTTAGCCTGATCAGCATAAACATAGAAAAACGTGGGGTCTTTCTGGTAAAAAATGATGCCCCCACCTTTAATGTGACTCTCTGGTCCCTCAGGCCCTGCAGGATGTTGGTGCCACTGCCAATAAGATCATCCATGCCTCGGTGGGCACTCTGCAGGGATTCATTAAACTGCAAGGTTTCGTCGATCGGGATGGTGGTGTCAGAGTCCTGTGGGGAAAGCAGGGACTCGGTTACCTGCTCACTCAGAAACACAACATGCACCAGCAGACACTGCAAAAACCCAACAGGACTTGGAGGACCGTGCTTAAACATTTTTTTTTCCATAACGATTTTAAATACGACATTGATATTTGAGTGAAAAGAGTCATTTAGAGAAGACAGGGAGGAAGCCAAAAGGCAAAGCTGAGCAGCTGCTCAACTGCAACGAGATCTCAAGGATGAAAAGAGCAAAAGCAGAGAATTTTTATAATCTCAGTAGAAAAGGGTACTGCAAGAGAGAACATCAAAGCTAACAGAAGGTGTTTAACAAGGTGTTAAACACCGAGAAGGTGCTTAATCATTGATCACTGCAAGTGGAAGACTTGTGGAAGATTTCAACCGCGTTTCTGAGCAACAAAAGGCCTGAAAAGCAAAATGTTTGGAGATGACATTCTAAACATTTACAAAATAGTGCAAATTTCTGGCAGTGAGGACAAACAGATGTGGGCCTGGTTCCCTGAGCTCTGGATCACTCATCACCCAGGGACCTTATTTAAAAAATAATTATTAAAAATTAATATTTTTCAAGTTTTTCCAGAAAAGACGCATTCACTCAACTAGGAACTAGGAATCTTGAAACAGAAATAACAGGGTAAAACTCTAATCTGGACTGCATAAGAGGACAGGGATAGGATCACCCCTGTTTGCCAAAGGCCTCCAGGTTGCTGTTCTCTGGACACCACTCCATCCAGAGGGGCAAGGAAATGGCTCACTGCTCCCATGTGGTTTAGAGCAGGAATGGGATACTGGTAATGGGGAAGTGTTGGGAGCACTGATCACCTGCTCCAGGTACTCAGAACAAGAACCACGCAAAGGCAGAATTCAGTCAGAGATGGTGAGGAGGGTCCATGTGCCCAGCAGCCACAGGTGACACACAGATACAGCAGAATGTGCTCTGAACAGACTCTCTGGTAAAAACCCCAAATGTTAATCTGAAAATGCCATGTAGGATGCAGCGTCTGGTGTTGCCCTGCCTGGGCAGGGGTTCTGCTCACCGTGGAAGAAGGAAGAATCAGGGACAGAGCTCTGAGAGGCCCTGGATGAAGGGGCTGTGACAGAACACACAACCCTGGCCCACTGTGAACACAGCACCAGGGCTCACACAGGTCTCTGAGCAGAAGCACTTGGATTTCCATGTGAATGGCTCTTATTCCAGACATTTAATAACCTCCAAACCAGCAGGTTTCATTTCTATTAAAGGGTTTTTTTAATCCATTCTAAGGCAGCAATAAAAATAGAGAAGTGGATTTGTGACCCCCCTCCCAAGGAGATGAGATGGCACCAGAGCTCTGTTTTGCTGTTTGTGATTTTCTCCAGGTACAAGGAAAGGCTTTAAAGATAAAGACCATTTCTAACTCTGAATTAAGCAAACTGTTCACAACACTGCTACAGCTTCCAAAAGCTGTTCTGGATGTTCCACTGATTTACTCACAGACTCAGCTGATATCTCTGATAGAATAGGGGAGTATGTGAATAGGAACTGTGTAAACCTGTAACCAAGAGAGGCTGATAACTGACAAATAATCATCACTTTCCTATTAAAGGATCGTTTCAAAGCCACATTTTGGTAGCAAGCTAAAAAGAAATACAAAATAAGCATGTATTTTTTTCATCTGCGATATCTTTCAACATCTGCTCTTTAAAACTGTTTCACTTACACACCTTTTGTTTCTGAACAGCAAATTTTCCTGTAAGAAAACTTGTCCCTACTTGCAGGGAAACACCACAGTGTTTAAAAACAACAAATGGCAGTGTTTCTTTCAAGACTTGTTTATAATTTTGAAATAGCCAACACAATATCAGACATTATCTTTCTGGCAGGCTTTGAGAAATGCATCAAACTGCCCAAATCTCAGTCAATTAGGACTGCACACATTCTTTCTTTCTTGCCCTGACAGTGACTGAAAAAAACAGATAATGAATGTTAGGTGAGATGCCTTTAAAAGGGGAAAAAAAGGGGGGATATTTTTTAAAAAATTAAAGCATAGTATAACAAAAAACCAACCCAACAACAACACCAAGACTAACTTTCTAGTTGCAGAAAAGTAAAATCTGAAAGCAAAGCTGCATTATTCAGAGCAAAATTCCTCCAGGAATTTGCACTGGGGGGATTTCCCAATGTAGGAACTAAGAATTAACAAGAACAGGTGGAATACATTCATGTTATTACAAACTTTTGACTCATTTCCAGGCAAAAAGCAAGGCTTTGTCCCAGCTGTGTGATTTGTGTTTGACTATGCTGAAGTTTGCTGACACCTGCTGCCAGTGGGGTGTGTAAAGTCAGGTTTTTCACAGCTCTCAGGATCTGGCAGACATTTGACACAAATCCAAGTTAAATGTATACTTTGGTACCTAGCTCACTGACCCTTTTACAACTGCTATGTAAATCCAGGGGAACTGCACTGAATAAAACAGGAGCAGCAGCCTCTGGAACCTTTTCCTGCTGCCCTAAGAGCCCAGCTTTTCCTCACGAGAGCTGTACTTAATCCCCACACATTTTGATTCTTCTCTACCTTTACTCACACTCACAGCAGCTTCCAACAGTCCTGTTTACATCCTGCCTGACACCCCCTGATGGATGTGAGCTGCTGGAGCACAGAGAGCCCAAGCACAGATATTTACGTTGGTGGTGAAGGTGCGGGCCAGCAGCTCCTCCCGCTGCCGCTCCTGCTGCTCCCGCAGGTACCGGTGGTGCTGGAAGTTCCTCAGGGCTGTCTGCAGGTGCTGCACATCGTATTTCAGCTGGTCAACTCGCCTGCAAAGGACCAGCAACATAAAAAACACTCTTCTTTTCTGGTGGTTTTTGTATTAGCAAAGCAGCATCATAAATTAACAGTGATGAATAACAAGGAACGATGGGTTCTACTTCTCTAGAAGATGCAGGACATTCAACATCAGGCCAAAATTCCACACTTTAATTCCAAAATTACATCTTCTCTGTCTTGTTCTTCCACTACACAGGTCATTATTTCATGGGTGATTATTTATTTTAATCAATTATTTAGCCTCCAGGCTAATGACAGAATGTGAAGCAGAACTCCTGAGCTGTCTTGGACATCCTATCCCATGGATTGTCCCCTCAGGAGTTATATAACCATATCTGTTCCTCAATTAACACAGATTTGGAAAGATGGTAGGATTTGTACAGGTTCTATTTTATGACCCGTCTTCACAAAAAAGATGAAGCTTTCCAGTTTCATTAATTAGTACCGTGTTCTTAAGCTTGAGGTTTTATTAAAAGGAGCTCAAAAGTCAGTGGGGAATACAAGAGACACCTCAGACATTTCCACTGGGCTGAAACAAATCATGTCCAAAACTCCACTGGCCGTGATAAAATGATTGATGAAGTTTAATGTTTGATCACCAAATTATCCTGGCCTAGTGGAAGGTGTCCCTGCCCATGGCAGGGGTTGGAAATGATCTTTAAGGTCCCTTCTAACCCAAACCATTCCAGGATTCTATAAAGAAATTGATGACTATTTCAGATACTGACCTCTTTCTTTAATACAGGTGACATGAAATCCACCCTTAATATCTACAATGGGATTTTGGACTAAACATTAATAACTGAGTCACAGATTTAATTAAGAGCAGCAAGTCCTGATGTTTGTGGTCCAACCTCCTGCTCAAACCATTGCTCACTTTAGAAACCTCCTTATTTCAGTCACCAACAGCTTGAAAAATGGCCCAGAGAAAATGACACCAACTGAAGGAATTTTATTCTCTACCTCCACAAATGCCATTAAAAGCAAGTGACAGAGCATCCAAGTGCATGTTCTGCTCATCTGACAACAGAGCCATGAATCCAGCTGCATCACCAGTCTGGACTTGATGATCTTAGAGGCCTTTTCCAACTTTAATGATTCTCATGATCCTATGGTTAAATGCAGGAAAGCGATTTTGCCTCTGTGCTTCAATTTTGCTATTGTAGAGCACAGAGATCAGTTATGCAAAAGATAAAGATTTCACACAAATCAAAAGGCAAAGGGCTTCAATAAATTTAATTAAAATAATTACAAAGACTACCCTGCACAATCAAAGCAAAGCAGTGAACTCACAGTTTGGCATTCTGCCGCTTGTTGGGAGGTTCTTTGCTGGACAGGATTTCCAGACGTTCCAAGTTGCTGAATATGTTGTCTATTCTTGCCTGGATCTCATTTTCTACCACTGCAAGGAAATAAAAACAGGATTTGACATGAATTAGACAACTGCAATCTGATGAAGGCAAATGCTCAAAAGCATTCAAAGCAGTATGTAAAACCTGACAGATGCAAATCCTTACCGGATGAAAATAATCAGGTAACCAAGAACTATAAATAACATGAAATGTCACTTCTTTAGCTCAGTAATTTGACACTCTCACCTCTCCCTCCTCCTCTGAGAAGGAAGCCAGGAAAGCCCCTGCTCTTTCCATGCATCTGAGCCTCTTTCCCCATCAGCTCCATGAATAAGGATTTCAAGCCCCCACATTCCCCCTGCAGCCCCTTCCTGCTCCCTCAGCAGGATTTGCTGTCACAAGAACACAGAGAAGCATCATCAACCACCTGCCAACTACCCCACATATCAGGACTTCCCAGAAAACCACATTTAGCAGTCTGGGAAGTATGGCATTGTAAGAGGAGTGGTACAACCACCACAAAAAACACAACCTAGATTAGTAAGTCATTAGTTTTTGATAGGAAATTCATCACAGCCCTTTCTACAGCCCATTCGTGCTTCACAAATGTGTTTAAGGTAAGAGAAGTCAGCGAACATGTGCAGAAATACATCCAGTCAATGCAGTGTCCTTTCACCTCAGGAGTTCCTGATGAAACCCATTATTAGTGACTCATGCAGGAATGAAGGGTTCAGACACAGGTCCAAAATACATGTGCCAATTCTGCACTGGGGTAAAAGTCCTGCCACACATATCAGAGCATCTTATTATTAGTCATTTATGAGCACAAGGTTATAGTCCAAATTTACTGAGGCAATTTCAGACCTAAGGGTTCTACACACTTCCCACAAGCAGGTGGAATTACAGGTTCTGACTCTGCTGCAACAGCAACTGTCAGGATCATCCTGCTTAAGTTCCTGCACACAAAATCACAGCATTTTCCCCAGAAACTGCGCTGAGCATCTTTAGGGGAAAGCTGCCAGTTGGTGGATGCTGAGGGAATAACAACACAGCAGGGCAGGCAGTCACACCTCTCAGCTTTCTGAGCTTCTAACAAACCAGCCCAGAGATGCTCTCCATTTGCAGTTCTGTCCACACCAAGGTGTTCAAAAACCTCCCTGAGTGCATTGGTGTGGGGGTTTTGATCTGTTTGTCCTGAAGGCCTGCACAGACACCCCGACCATGAGTTCTAAAATCTAACAGCACCAAAAATCTGGTGTTCTACCACGACATTAAAGAAGCATCCACAGCAAGCACTCTCTGTCAGTTAAAGGATTATAACAGGAAGATGAGGTAAATTCTTGTTCTGTCTTTTCTGCTCTGTCCTCATACAAAACATCACCTTATTGAAGTCAAACAGTAAAACAATTTCAATGCATTCTGAATTGGTGATGTATCTCAGCAGCTGATCACAATGACTCAGGAGCTAAATTTGTTCCAATAATGACTGTAAATACGAGAAGGCATACAAGGTTAAAGACACAAACTACATCAACCTCCCTCAGTCACTTATTACTTACAGTGCACTGACTCTTTGTCTGAAGTCTCCAGGCGCCCCATGTAAGACTGGACCTCATGGACCTGCCTGTCAGGAGAGAAAGAGAAAATGAACAGAGAAGTTGGTTAACAGCTATAAAATCATTTCTCATTACCTCACTTTTCAGCTTCTTTCACTGAAATGCACTTTTTAGAACAGCACAGGAATCAGCAACACGGTGTTAGAGCAGACAGCCCATCCCTGACCACCAACCCAGGTCCTCAGCAGGAAGCAAGCTGTGCTCTCACTTCGTATGCACTATAAAGTCACCTTATTTCAAAACAGAAATCAATGTGGAGATTATGAAAAGCACAGAACAACTCTTCTACAAGAAACAGTTGTTCATCCTCATCTGGAGGTGACAGTGGGAAGACACCCAAGAGGAAAAGGTGAATATTCACTCTCACAACATGTGAATTCACAGGCATCAAGTGAAATTAAAAACCTGTAATTATACGAAAAAAAAGTACTGTTGCTGGACAAGCAGTGGCAAAGGAAAACAAAAGAAAAAAAATTCTGATGGTTGTTAAATTTTTCTGGAACTGGATGGGCTTCAAGGTCCCTTCCAATCTGAACCATTTGATGATCACAAAATAAGGTACTACAGAAACGGGATCAGGACAAGATCATTCCCCACACCCATAACAGCTGCTGTTACGTTCCTGCGTTTCCAGATCTCCAGTAGGATGTCCTGCTCTTCCCTATAGGGTCACTCTGTATGTATTTCTATGTATTCAACGACATAGAAATGATGATTCAATACAAGATTCAATTCAAGTCTCTTACCACCCCACCTCCCTTAACAGAGCTCCCCAAAGAAGCAAATTACCACGGAAGTCCGGAATACTGGATTAACTGTGTCCTTTGGCCCCTTTCCCGTGAGTTATTCCATATGGAATAACAAAAGAACCGCGAGATTTTCTGCCTTATTTTGCAATTCCCACACCACTCCTCCCTCTCCAGACAGGCATTATCTGTAAAATGTGGGATTTATCCTCAAGGAGCCACACGCCTCCACAGGTAGCTTACACCGCGGCAGCCGGACCCCTCAAACCCTGCTGCCGCAGAAATCCTGGTAAACGGGCGTGCTTTAAACAAATCTACATCAATAAACGGGAATCACCGTTCCCGGTGCCCCGGGCCGGCCGAGCCCTCGGGGCTGACGTGGCACACGCGACCTGGGGCCGGGGCTCTGCTCCCCCCGGCGGCCCCGCTCCGGGATGGGGCTTTATGGGGGAAACGCTTTCAAAGAGCGCTGAGATCTGTGGGGTGTGGGCCCTGGGCTCCCGCACACCCGGCCCGGCCCGCGCCCCTCACACGCTCGGTTTGCGGGTACAGCCCCGCACTGCCCCCGATCCTTCCCACAACTGCTGGCTTGAGAGTACAGCCCCTCACACCCCGATCCCTCACGCACTTGTTGGTTTGCTGGTACAGCCCCTCACACCCCGATCCCTCACGCACTTGTTGGTTTGCTGGTACAGCCCCTCACACCCCGATCCCTCACGCACTTGTTGGTTTGCTGGTACAGCCCCTCCATCCCGCACCAGCTCCGCTCCGCACACGTCGCCTCCCGCCACTTCCGGCTCCGCCGCGTCGCGCTGCTTCCGCTTCCGCCTCCGCCTCCCGGACCGCGGTCCCGTCTCTGCGCCCCGCGCCGCCGCCAGGGGTCGCTGCAGGACCGGCGTGGCGCGCGCGGGGCGGGGCCGTGAGGGGCCGTGAGGGGCCGGGCTCGGGCGGCCCTTCCCACACAAATCATTCCGTGACTCCGTCCGTCCTCAGCGCGGAAATAGCCGCTGCACCGTCAGTAACGGTGGTCTCAGCTGCGGGAGCCGCCTGGGCTAGCGGAACTGCTTCCCCTACACGGGAGCATGGAATTGATTCATGGTACGGTGCCACTATACCCTGCCATGGGCAGGGACACCTTCCACTGTCCCAGGCTGATCCGAGCCCCGTCCAGCCTGGCCTTGGACACTTCCAGGGTTCCAGGGGCAGCCACAGCTTCTCTGGGCACCCCGGGCCAGGGCCTCCCCACCCTCACAGGGAACAATTCCTTCCCAATATGCCATCTGACCCTGCCCTCTGGCAGTGGGAAGCCATTCCCTGTGTCCTGTCCCTCCATCCCTTGTCCCCAGTCCCTCTCCAGCTCTTTTGGAGCCCCTTTAGGCCCTGGAAGGGGCTCTGAGGTGTCCCTGGAGCTTCTCTCCAGATGAGCACCCCCAGCTCTCCCAGTCTGGCTCCATGGCAGAGGGGCTCCAGCCTTTGGAGCATCTCCGTGGCCTCATCCCCTGAGCAGCTCCACATCCTCCTGATGCCGAGGAGGGGCTGGACACAGCCTCAGAGGTCAGATCACCTCTAGAAGTCCAGGTGACCAACACACCTGGAGATGCAGATACTGAGCAGATACCTCCTTCCTCATAGGATGAATCCTTCATCGAGGTGTCCCATCTAAAAGAGCTATTCCTGCTCTTTCATCATCATTACAACTGTCCTGGACCATGCCTTGCTGTCCCATTCAGTGTTTCACTGCCAGAGAACTGCCTTCACTTCACAGGTTTGTTCACACATGATCACGGTCAGTTTAGAGCATCCATCCTGCAAATAGTTTTGCTTTCTTAATAATCCTGTTTTTTCTCCCTGCTTAGTGATACACTAAATTCTCTCCAGCAGGATGTCACCCATTCACAGTGAAGCTGCAGGTTCCTGTCCTGTCTTGTCCTGCCCCTTGCTCTGGGGCTGGAGGAGAGACTGCTTTTCAGTTCACTCTTCATTGTTTGGACCAGATAACCCACCACAGTCAAAGCCACAACTCTTCCTTATATGTACTGGGCTACAAAACCCAATATCTTTATAGTCAAAGTCTGCTGAGCCACCTGAACTCCTATCACCTTTTAACATCATGGGAAAAGCAAGTAGAAGGTGGATTATTAAAAAAAAAAAAAGCTGGGGGGAGGTATAGCCCAGTTAATCAGGGCAGCAGGACATCAGAGGCACAGGTACAATCACTGATTGATTAAAATGCTCAGAGTAGGACCATGACTCTGTCTTGTCACTGTGGTTTAATGAAAAATTGGTCTTGTCAACAAATGTAACTTCATGGAAATAAGAGCTTGATTGGGAAAAATTGGGAAAAGCTTGTATTCTGTAAAGCATTCAACTCTGTACCACAAGATCAAACATTTAAAAGTCTGTAGCCTTTGTCCTTGTGGCCCAGACAAGCACTCAGCTCTCTCCTTCACCACTATTCCTTCCCTCTATTAAATGTTTTCATTTTATACTTGTTCCTCAGGCTTTGAATTCCCCTGATGTTGAGCTGATTCTGCCCTTTTCTGGGTTTGTGCTGCCTGTCCCACCTCTGGTGTGAAGGGAAACCTGCTTTATCAGCAACAATAATGTCTTAAACTGGGTCCATCCTGACAAAATGCTCTAATACAGTTGAATAAAATGCACTGATTTAAATCCTAAATTTTCTTCAGCAACCTCAGCCTTGTCCTGCACTTCACTTAGGCAAAACTTAAATAACTGTGCAGCAAAAATTCAGGCTACTGAAGGATGACAAACGTTGGAGGAAAAGTGAGAAATTATTTTCAGAGGTGGGGAAGCTGAAGGCAGACACCTCCTGATGTGAGATTGGGCAAATTGGGAAACCTGGAGGCTGGAACAGTCTCCAAAGTGTTGGGTTCTTTCTGTTGCTGCTCATTTGCAGTTCAGGGTGAGCACCTGAAGAATGCAGCCTTGTCACAGGAGAACGCTGTCCCTGAGCATCACACCGATAAAAAAGAGAGAAACAACAACACATCTTTAATTAATGAGAGATTCTGTCCCTGTGGGTCCATCTCTTGCGTCTCAGATGATGCATCAAACTTAGTCTGCCCTGCCCTGCCATGCAGCCAGCCAGGCCTCTGGCAAGAGATTATCCCCTGGATGTCAAACAGCAGCTCAAGCCCCAGAAATCACATCAGCCCAAGGATAAACAGCATATCAACAAAACCATTAACTGCAGCAGTAACAAACACATTTGCTCCCCATCCTATGCTCTCCCGTCCCTGAGCCATCAGACCCCATTTTCAAACACTTTCTGGAAATAGGTTGAATGGAAATAGACCCTGGGATTTCCCTCCTGGCCAGGGCTGTGAGAGGTATCACAGGAGCCCTGATGAAATGACAAGCACTGAAATACAAGAACAGATTTCTGTTCTTTTGTGAAGAAATTGATTTTTGCCAGAAACAACATGCTGCAACCCAGCGTCTGTTCTTGTTAGACTTCAGGTCCTTCCAGGAGGAGTCCTTCAGCAAATTGGCTCATTTAGACACAACAGCCAGGAGCATGGAGAGGAAAAAAAGGGTTTTGTTCAAGGAAAGCCTCTGTATTGTAAACAGGATAAAAGGGGATGGAGAGAGTCACTTATCACTGTCTCTCATGTCCCCAGGTCATTCCTGTGCAGCATCTACTGGAGAAAAAGGATTACATATTCTCTGCTCTCCCAGAAACCCAGCTGGGGGATTTTCTCTATCACACAATCTCCAGACCCCATGTGCATTCAGCAGCAGCTTTCAAACCCCATTGCTGTGTTCCCCATTGCTCTCCTCTGCCTTGTGAAGCCTGGCAGCACCCAAGGGAGAGCTGGATCCTCACAAGGTCTCCTTTGCTCTGCCTGCACCAGCCCCTGTCCCCCTCACAGCCATGGGACTTGGGGCTGTCTCCAAAACCCCTGATGCTCAGTTTAATACCAGACCCCAATAATGTCTCTCCCTGTTTCTCTGAGCATGATCCCATCAGGCACAGAAACCCTCTGGCCCCCTCTCTCTTTCTCTTCCCCCTCCCTTTCTTTTTGGGGCACTCTCTGCATGCTTTGCTGATACAAATAACTGTGGCTTTCAAAACAAAGGAGTGCCGAACCCCAGGGCATTCCGCCCGGGCGAGACGTTTGGATGAGTGCTTGATGGAGACTCCTCTGAGTCCAGCTGCAGGCCATGGGCTGCGTGTCCCAGCTCTGACAGGCTCCTGGACACAAGGCAGACCTCACAGCACGCCTCTCAGCACTTCCAGCCCGGGGAAGGGGGCAAAACGAGAAGGGGAGACATGACAAGAATGTTGGAGACTCATCTATCAAATTTCTCGGGCTCTTGGGTGATGTGCTGGACCCAGGTTTCCCTGGGCAAGGAGCTTTTTAAAGACACATTGCACCTTCCTGCTCATCTTCCCAAATTAAGAACGTTTCTGCACGACTGTCACAGTCAGCTTTGAGAATGATCAGTGGCCATGAGAGTCACAAATGCTCAGGCCATCATTTCCTTCTGCATAAATATCCCAAGGAAATGGATATGGAAAGGATGGGGAAGGCCAGGCTGAGGGAAGAAGGAGTCAAGGAGCATCTCTGGGATTTCACTCCCTCCCTCCCGTCTGTAACAATGTCAGGGAAATATGACAGAAATAGAAATAGTAAGTGGAATAGGAATAGAAGGAAAAACAAAAATATACCCAGTGGTGAGGAACCCTGCAGCATCCCCCAGCCTGAGGGATCTTTGAGACACAAATGGCTGGAGGTTTGGAGAATATCCTGGGCAAGTATATTTTCCTCATGCTTTCATCGTTCCCTGGTGGCAGCCACACGGGGCTGCTGGAGGTGTAATACTGACCTTGATGGATTTTTCGTGCAGGCACTGCATGTCTCTGTTGGTAGCCCCACGCCTCCACTGCACTATAAATGTTATATTATCATAATAATGATTAAACACGACTCAATTCTCCATGCAGGACTGAGTTCCTTGTGCCTTTTCCCTGCTGATCCTGCCTGTTTGACCTTATCAATGAAATTCAGGAATCAGGAGCAAAGAGCCTCCTCCAACAGAGCCAAGGAGGCAGAAGGGGCAAGAAATAACATTGCCTTCCCCAGACAGTGAACAAATGAAATTCCAATAATCCTGCCAATACTCCTCCCTTTTGCCCAGCACCAGGAACATGTTAGGAGCTTCAGCTGCCTTCAGCTGAAATGGCATCCCCCCTCAATTCCAAATCCCATAGAAATCTCTGAGTTCCAGCCTTAAAAGCCCTGAATCGAAAATCTTTTGAATTTATTTACTGGGCAACCCTGTTTGATACATAAATGTATTGGGGCAGATTCTGTCTGGGCACTATTAACCCTGGACTGGATGCATAATGTAACACTTATATAGGAAAATCTTAAAATCTATGAGCAAAACCATGTGCCATTATCCTGATTTTTCCAAGGGTCAGTTCCCTGATAGTCAGTCTCTCTAAAATGTGTCAGGTTAAGAATTCCATCAGAATTAGACAACATCATCAGCTGCTTTGGCAAATTTTAGGGGCAGATCTTTTATGTTCTCTTTCCCACTGAATAAACATCCATTTCCTGGGTCTGATTTTGGCAAACCAATCCGGATAACTGGAGTTCATTAGCTTAATAGGTTAATGCTGAACTGCTTCCCAAGTCAAATCTGGTTGTCAATCTGCCTCATACTCACATTTTGTCAATATGGGGGATCTTAAAATGAAAAAGAAAAGAGGGGAAAAAAAGTGAAAATCGATTTCATCTGCGTTTCATCCATGGGGTAATCCAGGCACGAGGAGCTGGCTGTGCCAGGTCCCTCTCCCCGTGTCTCCCCGGCTGGATGGGATGCTGCAGGGGCTGTGCTCTGTTTGTTGTTAAAGCAGCCTGACACAAAGAGGCCCCGGGAGCTGCATGCACCCACAGGATGGATGTCGTCTCCTGCCAATCCAGCCCGAGTCCCCCAAGAGGGAAAACGGGATTGTCTGCAGTGGTGAGGGGGAGAGTTGTCTCAAGAATGTCATAGAGGAATTTTCCTAAAACCTTCCCCAGTAATCTGAACAAAACCTTGCCAAGGCTCTTGTGTTAATGGAGACCAGGAGAAAGTGTGGAGACTGGATGGAGGCATAAAACGTGGAATTAGTCATTCAGTCCAGCCTGGCAGCTCCTGTGCAAGAGTCACAGAATCGTGGAATCATGAAATGGTTTGGGTGGGAGGGCACCTTAAAACCCATCCATTCCCACCCTGTGCCGTGGGCAGAGGCACCTTCCACTATCCCAGGCTGCTCCAATCCCCGTCCAATCTGGCCTTGGACACTTCCAGGGATCCAGGAGCAGCCACAGCTTCTCTGGGCAATTACTGTGAGCCAGGCTGGTGTTGCTCAGTGTAACCACAGCAGGGTGGTGCTTTCCAGGCCATTTCCCAATGCCCAGGTAAGTCAGGTGTTCTGTGAGAGAGGTCTCAGGAGTTTCTGATAGCCCAGGAAGCTCTGGACTGTAGTGGCACTCAGGAACGCACAGCACAGTTGGAGACAGGGATCCCTTTGGAGGGGTTCTCTTTACCAGGCTTGCACACAGTACCAAACACACCCCCCCTGAAGAGAAAATCCAGCTCTAGCACTGACTCTCCTGATGCTTTTCCCAACTTTTTCCTCAGGAATTTAACTTTTCCATCTTCTCACAAGATGGTTTTGGTACCTGTGGGTAACGCAAATCATGTTTCCTTGGGGCTGGAAAACACCTGCCAAGGGATGGAGAGGCAGATTGTGTCTCATGAGCTTTTATATTCCCTGAGACTGAGGCTCCCATCAGAGACTGAGCAGCGTTGTTGGCAGTGGTTTGGCTCAGCCTCCTTGGCAGCGGGGCTGCACCAGGCACTGCAGCCACAGCTGGAGCTGCACATGTCCCCTCGGACGTGAGGTCACTCCTTGCTGCGGTGGCATTTCCCCACCTGCCGGGGTGTCTGCAGGGACAGGGACGGTGCCACAGCAGGGGCTGGGAGCCTGCATGTGTTGGAGATCTTATCTCCAGTGATTAGCTGGCCCTGCTGCACTGCTCCCGCTATCCTGAGCCATCTGACAATTTGCTGCTTCTATTTCAAATTCAGAGAAGGGCTTGTTTTCCCTAAAGCTTATCTGTTTTTTCTGACTGGACTAAATGGTCTAATCACAAAAAAATCTACCTCCAGCAGCCAGCCTTTCAACTCTTACCTCACACTTCAGACTCCTCCCAGGTCCAGTTGCATCGCCCACTCCAGTCACTGATTCCACTGGCAGCAGGGTTTTATCTGCCCCACTACAAGGCAGGTGGGTTTGACACCAAATTAAATCTGCAAAATTACATCTACCACTCTTCCCTGTTTTAATGAAATGGATTTCCTTTATTGCTCCTTCAAGTTTGTCAACACTGTCCCACTGCCCCAAGCACGATGTTGCAGCAGCTGGGGACATGAGAGGTGGCACAGGAGCTCCAGGATTTATTGCTCTCTCCAAGTGTTTTGGGTTATCCCGTAATCACTTTAGTCCCTGGTAAACTGATGTGTCCTCAGCCTACTCAGGTGTGCTCACCTCCCTGCCCACAGCCAGGGCAGCTCCACTGACAGCAAAGTGACCATGCATCATGAAGAGATTAATTTTTTTTTAACATAGTCCTTATAATTTTTTCTTCTTATTTTTGGAAAAATATCTGAAATTCAAGAACACTCTCTGTTGGCCACATCCACCACTGAATTGGCTACAGCTTACTATCCTTGTGGATCTGAATTTTCTGAGATAAAGTTTTAACTCCTGCTGGATGATTTGATGAATTATAAAAAATATATAATATTATAAAATAATAGGCTATAATTATATTATTGTAGAATATTATAAATATGTGTTGGTAACAGGCACTCACAGCTTATCCCTACCTGTCCAGTCACAGATTTTTCTGCATCACTTCCCTGCAGCCTCCAAATCAAGTAAGTTCTTTGTTCACAGCAAGTGATGCAAAATCAGTCCATCTCTGTTGATGGCAAAAGACCTTGGTGCATTTCCACCTGCCAATACCCTTTCCCCAGTGTCCATAGCACAATCTGGTTGGGAGAACCACTCTTGCTTCCCCCAGTCACTTTACTTTTCTGCTACAGCTGTTTTAAAACACTGAAATTTTGAGAATTTCAGATGCCACAACCTTCACTTGCATGACTATGAGTTAAAATTAGAACTATCACATGTGTTTTTAGGGAATTTTTATGCTCTAAATAAAAATATCTTATCATTTGCATTGCAGGTTAATTCCTCTGGCCTATGTCAGTGAAGTGATGCCTCAAACCCGTGTGATAAATGCCGTTATCTGAGCTGTCAGGCTGAACACAAGGATTCTCACAAAGTCCCCACTTTGAATCACCAACCCTCTGTCTGAAGGAAGGCAGAGGAACAGCAGAAAGAAATGTGCCAATCTTATGTAATTACCAAGCACATCACCCTCAGCAAGGAGAGCTGGGTTTGCCAAGACCACGATAATAATTGCGCTGGCCCCGGGTGCTCAAGCTCAGCCTCGTGTGGATTTGCAATGTAAATCCCTGTCCCTGCTCCTGCCAGCCCTGCCTCCCTGGGATCCACAGCAGCAGCAGCAGGGCCATTCCTGCATTCTGGCAGCTCTGCCTTCCCCGTGCCCCAGCTGACACTGCTCATGCCCACTCTGCAGGGCTGGGCACAGAGGGGCTTGGCAGGCACAGCAAGCTCTGTCTGCCTGGGCTCTGCCATGAGCAGGCAGGACGTGGCTGGGGGTGATTCAGTTTGGGGTCCCCCACTGCCCAGCATAGAGTGGAGCTCACCTTGGGGTCCCCCTGTGGAGCAGAGCTCACCTTGGGGTCCCCCACTGCCCAGGGACGAGGCTCAGCAGGAGCCCACCATGGCAGTACAGCTGGCTTGGCATCAGGAGGTCACATCTGCCTGCAGAACCATTCATGCCTCACACTGGTCGTGAGGGTGGCCAGGGACAGCACACCTTCCCTTCTCCATTCCCATCTTGGGAAGTGGGGATGCTCTTCTCACCACGCAGCCCCAGAGTGGGGGGTTGCTGGAGTGGAGGGCTGGAGGTGGAGCTGGTCAGCAGTGTCCTGACCTGGGTGACACAGTCACCTTCTCCCCAGTGTCAGCCCTGGGGGTGCTCCAGCACGTAAGAGAGAGGGACAAACAGAGCAAGCACAAGGGCAAGGGGAAGCCTTTGAGGGGGGAGGCTGGGACTCTCAGCTCTGGGAGCAGCTGGAGACCAGTGGTGGGCTTGGGGCTGAGGGGTTCAGCACAGGTCTCCAGCTCTTCTTCAGCTGCTAACAGCTCCTGAATGTTCCCAGGGAAAGGCAGAATCACAGAGTCATAGAATCACAGAATTATTTAGGTTGGAACGGACCTTAAGCTCATCTAGTTCCAATCCCTTGCCATGGGCAAGGACACCTTCCAGTAGAAAAAATGCAGATTTCTCCAAGCCCCATCCAACCTGGCCTTGAGCAGATCCAGGGATGGGGCATCCACAACTTCTCTAGGCTTAGTTTTGGACTGCTGGTTAAGGCCTGCCTGTACGGGGTGCGAAGAACTCAGCAAAGTGAGGGAGATGGGACTTCACGAGCTGCCCAGAGCACAGGAACATCTCTGCAGTGTTCCCACTGCCTGTTCCTGCTGTGCTTCTGCCACCAGTGTCCATGAATGCTCCTGTACAGCATCCTCTACACCTCCCCTCTTCTCATCATTACACGGCCCACAGCTATCCAAGTGCTCTCCCACAGATAGCAAAGTCCTATCAGTTTCTTTGCTGGAGGTTTTGAGGCAGAAGGAAGAGATCCCAGTTGCCCAATAGTAGATTTGAGGAAAGACTTGAGCACAACTCTCTTGGCCCTGCTGCTCTGGCCACTGGTCCCCACTGGTGTCTCCTCCTCTCATCACTGAGGTGCTGAGTGTACCTGCAGCCCTGACTGGGATGTTTTGCCCAGTTGCAGACTGGGGAGAGCAGCACTGCAGCTCCTCCCAGGGAACTCAAGGAGCGGCAGTGCCTCAGGGCTCTCGGTAAATGAATAAAAAAACAGAGTCAGAACTGATTAGGGAGCTCAGGTTTTGGCTCGGACTCTCTAGAGCCTCCAAGGCATTGCACAGGCTCAGAACCTCATTACTTCTATAAAGTGAATTCAGTAATTAGCTCAGGTCAAAAGTTTACAGCTTGGAGGCTGCTGCTGGGGAATGGTTCCTCCTGGATGTTAGAAACCAAACTGCAGAAAGCAGGAATTGGCATCAAGGCAAAACATTTATTCAAGGGTCTTTTGGATGGGATTGTCTTGCTGTACAGGCTGATTGGACTGTGATGGCCCCTCAGAAGGAGACACATTGCACTGGAGAAGCAGACAGGACATTGCCACAAATCTTTGTGAAGCTGGGAATTGCCTCCCTGGGTGTGTCCTGGGTTAGCTAAGCCAAAATCCTGCCATGGCCAGAACAAGGTTTTTCAGGCAGGCTGCAGAAAGCTGCTGCGGGCTCAGTCCTACCCTGTTCCCTCCACACAGCCCAGCTGAAGAGTGGCCGAGACCTAAAGCAGGAACTCATCCCAGTGGGACAGGGTTGGCATCAGTTTAAGTAGCCAATCTCTGCTTAAATGTTTTTATGTTCCTGATTTCAAATATAGCCCAAAGCAGCAATTCCACATTCTTGATGCATCCTACATACAAAAGCCTTCCAGTGACTGACAATTTTTTATTTTCCAATTTCATATAATGTCCCCCACTAATACGTTATGAGACAGGAAAGCCCAGCACGATTTGCTGTTCAATCATTTTGATTCTGTTTTAAATGATTCACCTGACTCACAGATAACTCATTTTCCTTTTAATGATCAGACCTCTGGGTCCCATCCCACTCTTAGTGGCTTCTGCACCTCTGCTACATCCCATAAGATACCAAGTCCGAATTTCCAGCAGCCAGAGCTGAGCTCTGGCATGGAACTGGGGGATTTTCCATCCCAGCCTTTCCCAGGACTCCCACATCCTGCCCACCTGGAGACCAGGACCCAGGGACTGCCACAGTGCCCAGCAGGACACCCTGCCTGCTCTCCTCTCTTCCTGACTGTGCCGGAGAGAAAGTGGGACGGGGAGGAGGGAAGGGAGGGGCTGAAGGATTAAACAAGACAGACCAGAAAGCTTTGCATTTTTCCCCTAATACTCAGCTATTTAATGACTAGTTTGATGATAAGCATGAAATTAAATAGACAAAGAAAATTCTCTCATGTCTAAGAAGTCAGCAGATAATTAGGCTTTGATGGGGACATTCTGAGGCAGTTTCTACTTATTTTGTGAGGCTGATTTAGCACAGGGGCTGTCTCAGTTGTCCCTGCAGTCAAACTCTGCTGATCTCTGCTGGCCAGAGCTCTGAGAGATGCTCGTGCTAGCTGATGCCTCCTTATCCAGGAGGTGCTGATCCCCTGGAAGAGTCTTCCTCAACAGGAAAAAGCTTTCTGCCCCTCTCAGTTTCCATTTCCCGTGTTCATCCTCTTTTAAACTCTGTAGAGCTCATTTCATCCAGAGCAATAGCAACAAAAAGCTGTATAAAGAAGCTGGAATGCAGATTTGTCTTCTCTCCTTGTGAGGGTAACAGCAGCAGCAGTGTGAGGAGCAGTCCTTCAGCAACTTTAAACCCAAATTCATTCCTTTTGTACCTATTCACAGATGTAAGTGCTTCACTTCAAGCCCAAAAGTTTTGAAATCCAGAAAATAATCAGCTCAAAGTTTCAGACCCAAACCCACCAGCTCTGAGGGCCTGAGGACCTAAATAAGAAAACCATTGCACATCAGACAGTGGGAATGCACAGCACCTTGGTTCCTCCAAAAGCAGCCAGAATTTGAGCACTCCTAAGTGTCAGGAAAAGAAAAAAATCCCTTTTCTCCCATGTAAACATGCTTAAGGATATATTATGCTTTATTTTCAGGCAAATGCTGGCTTGTTACGGCAATACTTGAAGCCAAAATCACAAATGCATACTGGCTCCAAAGTACGAGCTGTGAAATCAGAGGTGACCAGGGCTGCCAGCAAAGAGAGGCTCATGGGCTGTCTGCCAGGAGCATCTCCCAAACCTTGAGGTAGGACAGAGGTGGTTAAAGGAGGGAAAACCGGAAAATAGGGGAGAAAGGGAAGGAAGGGGGAAATGTAAGAAATCCCTTTTGTGAAGCAAAAGGGAGCAGTGTGCCTTTCATGGGACTTAAAAAACAAAGCAAAGCTGAGAGCATGAGAGAGTGAACCAGAGCTGCTGCTTCTGTACTGTAAACTTTGGGGTTGGGGAAAAGGAGGAGGATTCCTGGCTCTGGAACCCAGCACTGACAGCCAAGGGTTGTCTGAGAGCATAGATGGCACAAGCTGTGATAAAATCACTGTCCCTAGAGCAACATCTCCCCAGGTTTTGAGAAGAAGTTCTTATCATTCCCGTTAAAATGCTGGAATTGGATCCAGTTCAGTGTTAAATTCTTAGTTCTGGCTGTCCACAAGGCTTCTTTGTTTTTACAGGTTAGAGATTAGCATGTATTTTAATTCAACCATGTGCCTATTTCCACTGAAATACAATAATAATCACAATAACATTAATAACAATCGTAGCAACAAATTGTTGTTAATATTGTTACTGTTTTTATACCTCTCTTCAGGCCTTAAAGTGAAGCCTCTGCTTTGTTGCCATATCCAATCCCATTCAGTAAAAGGCTTTAATGGAGCCATAAGCCTAATCTTAAACGTTTAACTTTGTTACTGAGTAAGATCTTGAGCTTCTTGTTCAGTCTTGAGTGAGGCAAAGCTCTCCCTGAGCTCTCTGCAGCTTTGTCAAATCCTTTAGGATCTTTCTCATAAGCATTTTCCTTTTCTCTCTTTCTCCCTGCTGGACGTAAGCACCGTCCTGATGTGCTTACCATCCACCAAGTCAGATTTAAATGACAAATCTGATAGACCCCACTGAAAAATCAAACTGACACTCCATGATTTCTGCTTTGATCACAATATATGACGGGAAAAATTCCAGATCTTTGAAAACCTATCCCGCAAAGGAAAGAAAACCATTTAAAACCATTTCCTACTAAGCTCTGATCTCAAATACATTTTGCTGTTTATTTTTGGAGGGAGAAGACCAGCAAACTTGACAGTGCCCACAAGGAATGTCCAGCTGCCAGCAAGCTGTTCACGGCTCTCAGGCTGCCGGAGGAGTGACGGGAGGTGGAGGGAGCGTCCACTCCTGGAATGCCGCTCTCCCGGCACGGGCCGAGCGGGGTTGGACAGCGAGAGACTCCCGGAGAGGCAGCGAGCCCTGTGCATCGCCTGCAGCTATCCAGGGACTCAGAGCTCAAACATCCCGTGGAAAGGTTAGCTTTTAATGGATGGTAAATGTTTGGGGAGACCTTTGACCAGCGCTAATACTGCAGCTGACCGGGCAGGAGTGGGGAATGAATGACCCGCATTAGGCTGGGCTGCTCACTTTAGTGAACAATAACTGTCAAACCTCCTGCTTAACCCCCCTCCCCGGGCCCTCCTGCCCCTCAGGTGCTCCCTGAACAGGTATCGAGGGGGTGAGACCTGGCTTTGGGTTGCCCTTGTTCTGTACGACCATCAAAGCAGCCCAGAGCACCATGCTGAGTTGGAGAAGGTGCAGGAATACCTTCAGATGCCTCCAAAAATTCTTTTTACCTGATTCTTCAAAGCATCCAAATTTGTTTCAGCCCTGGACATTGTCAGTAGCTTCATCTGCTCTTGCAAAGATAAGAAAGCAGCGAGTGTGGAGGACTTGGATCTTGACAGGGACATTCTGAGGAAGGCATGAAGGGACACATTTTGCTTTCCCTGTCCTTAGCATACACCAGTGGGCTCAGATTCCCCTGAGAATCTCACACTTTAGGATGTCCAGCATTCCCTGAAAATATTCACAGTATTCTCAGCAGAACTTCCCATGAGCATTGTTTTTGTCAAACTGGAAACTCCTGGAGCCCCAAGTAGGACATTACTCACAGTAGCCCCATTTTGGTGCTCTCTTCACTACTTTTCCATGTCAGACATTTCAATTTTTCTCTCTTTAAGCATTAAAACTCTTTCAAGAGACTTTCATCGTGGCAAAAATCATTCTGATGATCTGGGGCAAAGCTATTGATGCAAAATGAATGTCCTCATCCCCGCTGCTGAGCACTGTCCACAGGGCAAGGAGGGCTCCAGTTGTAGTCCTGTGGCTGTGAGGACTGGCAGGACAGCAGCTTCCATGGCTTTCTGCCCAGTGTCTTCCACTGGGAATTTCAGGGGAAGATACTTCACAGAAAGGGAGTTGTGAATGGCTCATTGCGAATGAGCGGGAAAGAAGGCACCATATTCCATGATGATGTATCATGGAGGAAATGTGATTGAAATGAATATGAAACAGCAGAAACAAGGCTTCAGGCCTTGGGCCAGTTCCTCAAGAGCCCCTTGAAACAAATCCTGGATTTGTTGTCTCTCTGTGGTTACAGATCATTGTGTGGGGTCATGATCCTATTGCCAGTTTTCCATGATCCTATTGCCTTGGGAATAGGAGAGAGACTCCGTGACTCTTGTGAAGTGCCACCATGGGAGCAAAAAGAAGAAACTGGATTAGGGTCAGGGAGCTCACCCAAAGCTCCCAGCAACTACACAAGCTGAGTGTCCCTGGTTTGAGAACAAGGAAGGAAAATCATCATGACTGATTTACAGAGACACCCTGATGAATGCTGCCGTAACCTGACATTTTGCATGGAGTGAACAGAAACAATAAACTTGTGATTTTGCTACATTTCTTATTGTCAGGTGGTATTTTCCCATGCAGGCCCCTGGATCAACTCTGCAGGTTCTGCCAACCAAGTCCTTGTGACTTTTAAAATCCCAGTCACAGAAATAATCTCAATTCCCATGGGAATTGAAGTATTTACTGTCATGGCAGTGCTAGAACCAAAGCTATGCCCAGAAGTCAACTGGAGGAGAGAAAAGAGCCTGAAGGGTCACTCTGAAAGAGTCACTGCAATAAATGCACAGAGCTTTGTGTTGGCTGACTTTGTTTTCTGAGCCCAAGCCGGATCTGACTGTGGGAGGCACATGAGATACTGGGAGGGGTGGTGGTCCTATGGAAATATCCCATATGGGGCTGTATCACAGTCAGAGGCCAAGCTGAGTCTGATTCAAACAGTTCTGAAATGCTTCACCTTTTCCAGAAGGGCACAGGTTCACCTTCCCATGGACTCACCATCACAGGTAGCTTCTTCCTTCCTCCAGAGGTTCTCCACACAGGCTGTGCATCCACTCTGGGACAGTGCATCCCTGTCCCCAGGAGTCCAGCCACATGTGTCACAGATCCTTAGCAAGAGAATGAAAGTGGTCACCAGAGTCTTCATAGCTTGGGAAACGAATCTTTCCTCCAGGTAGTCAGCAGGTCCCTCATCGTGACCTTCTTTGCTCTGTTTCCAGCTGTGGTGGTAGCAGGTCCTATTTGGATGTCCCTGAAATGAATAAACCTTGGTCAGGTACAGGAAAGTCTGTACCTGGCCTGGACCTTAGACCTGTGCTTGCAGGATGAGTCCTGGGATGGATCCCTAGTGGGACACAAATGTCACTGCACACCCACGGCCCTGCCCTGACACCTCTGCTGCTCAGGGAACCCCTGGGGCTGGATGCCATGGCTCTGGTCCAGACTAACCTCCAGCATGGTGAATGGATGACCAGGACAAGAATATGTCCTGTCCCGGGAATCCCGTGGGCATTGCTCCTGGGCATTGCTGCTGGACACTTCACAGCAAGTTTGGGTTTCTTTCAGACAAGAGAAGGATCCAGGGAGACCTCAGAGCCCCTTCCAGGGCCTAAAGGGGCTCCAAGGGAGCTGGAGAGGGACTTTGGACAGGGACTGGACAAAGGGGAATGACTTCCCACTGACAGACAGCAGGGTTAGATGGGATATTGGGAAGGAATTCTTCCCTGGAAGGGTGGGGAGGCCCTGGCACAGGGTGCCCAGAGAAGCTGTGGCTGCCCCTGGATCCCTGGCAGTGTCCAAGGCCAGGTTGGACAGGGCTTGGATCAGCCTGGGACAGTGGAAAGTGTCCCTGCCCATGGAATGGGGGTTGGAGTGAGATGAGCTTTAAGGTCCCTTCCCACCCAAACCATTCTGTGATGTGATACATGCCTGTGCCTGTGAGCATGTGAGTGACTGCACGTGTACAGGTGTGTGTGTGTGGGTGTGAGTGTGGGGGTGTGGCCATGCCTACATTTGTGCACAGGCATCGATGTGCACGTCTTGGAAAAGCAAGGAGAAGCTTTTCTGGGAGAAGGATGAAAGTGGAGCTCTCAGCAGAGCTCTCAGTGCCCTCAGTCTGGAATTGCTCACTGCAGGAGGCAGAGGGATGTGGCACTGCCCTGGCCAAAGCCTGGACAGGAACAGAAGTGCAGTCTCCAGCCTGACACAGGCCCTGGGAGCAGCAAAGCACACAAAGATCTGGACAGTGCATGCAGAATGATGAAACAGGAGAACACATCTGGCTGGGAACAACTAAAGAGGCTTCTGCATCATCATTCCCAACAGTGTCAGTGGCAGGCTGGGGAAATCTGGGCAGGAAAAGCAGAAAACTCGGCTGAACCTGGAGCAGACTGGCTGAGCTGCAGTCCTGCTGCCAAAGGCTGCTGGTGATGGTGGATGCCAGCATGAAGATGAGCTGGCAGTCTCTCACTGCAAACAAGACAAGCTGCCTGCTGGAGTCTGTGTGGAGGAGAACAGCTGAAAGCAGGAGGAAGTTCTTGTCAGTGCTCAGTGGCCCTGGAACACTGCATCCAGTTGGGAGCTACCAGTTCAGAAACAATGGGGAGAAACTGGAGATGGACCAGGCAAGGCAACCAAGATGGTCAAAGCCTGGGGCACATGGTCTGCCAGGAGAGGTAGAGGGAGAGGCTGGTTTGGCAGAGAGAGAGAGAGAAGGTCTCACCTCTACTGCTGGGCAAAAGGAGATTGAGAATGAGCAGCCTGTGACCTTTTGAAGGGCCAATATACGAGGATGACAGAGCCAAACTCTTGTCACTGATGCCAGACAGTGTAGGAAGGGTCAACAAACACAAACTGGAGCTTAGGAGGTTCAGGTTAGGCGTTAGGAAACACTCACTGTCCGGGAGGGTGGTGCAACCTTGGGTCCATTGCCAAGAGAGTCTTTATCCCCCCGGTATTTACAGGGTTCAGTTGTACAAAGCCCAGTTGTACAAAGCCCAGTTGTACAAAGCCCTGGTTATCCTGACCTGGTCCTGGGCTCATCTGGCTCCAGGGAAGGCTGGGCTGGAGACTTCTATGGGTCTCTTTCCACCAGCACTGTCCTGATTCCTGTGTTTCCCAGTTTCCCTGAGAGGCGCTTTCCCACGGATGCACACTCTTCCCCAGGTTGCCACCCTTTCACGGAGGGGAAGGAGTTGTGTTAACACTTGCAAGGCTTCCCACACACTCTCCATGCGAGGTCTCCACCCTGTCACAAATTCCATCTAAGATCCTTGTTGCACAGACAGTAATGAGGGGCCACCAGTATCCCTGTCCTTCCTACAGGCTTCTCACAGGGGTTTCACCTTGGTCCTACACTTCTCCAATGTGGCCCCACACGTGAGACTCTGCCTTCATGTCATCAGTGAGCAGAATCCTGTCTGCGGGAGGTGAAAGAGGAGTGTTTTGCTCACAGTGGGACTCACTGTGGCTGGGAATCTGGCCTGGGGAGGACACGGTGTGGGAAGGTCGGTGGTGTTGTGACAGTGGAGGTGATGTGGGAGAGCCGAGCCAGGCAAGGCCCATGTGAAGGTCCATGACAAGGACAAGGAAGGTCCCTGACAAGATGTTGAATATGCAAAGTGGAAAGAAACACAGAAGGCTGTGATCTACATCCTGGGGGAGTGATGATGTGGGGAGGCAGCGACTTGAAGGCTCTGTGGGTGGGAGGAGAGCACCAAGGGCTGATGGAAAGGCCCCCAGACAGGCCGAGCAAGGTCCAACAAAACTCTGCTTCTCTTTGCATGCTGATGGCACATCTGACATGAAACAGGCTGGCACAAAGTTAACCAATCAGCCCTATTTGAGCAAACCTGAGCTGGCACAAGGAGTTTATTCCAGCTCAGCTCCCTGAGTCGGGAGGCTGGATCATGGAGAGCCCTCAAGTCAGATTTAGCTATCACTGAACTGCAGTTGTAAATCACAACTTCCCATGTACGCCTTCCTTTCAGAAAAAACAAGCATCAAAGGACTCTCTTAAGAGCTTCCCCTCCTACTCCTTCTATCTCATTTTTCAATTTGAGGGAAATCATTGTATGGTAATTTCACCTCCCTCCTCTCAGTTTCTTCCATTCGGCTGATGCCTTTGGACACTGCTCCAGTGGCAGTGAATATGCAAATGCCACTTTGTTTGTCTTGCCTTGGGACAATGAAGGCTTTGAAATGTAGATCTGGGAGCTTCAATTTGTCTTGCTAAGAACCTACTTTCTCTTTAACTCTTATGTTTTTATACAATTCAATAGAAGGACTCTTCTCTTTCACTCTCCCAGCTAAGCCGTTCACTCTCATTTAGACACAGGGGACTATATTTCATCTGGTCGCTGGTTTTGTTTGCTGAACTACATCACAAATTAGATGTTTTTAAAAGCTATTTCATTCAATCCTGAGCAGCATGACAGCTGTCTGGTTTTTCCCAGAATTACATGAAGTGTGTACATTACACCTAAATATAGCTGAGAGATGCACAGGGTGTACAAAGCCCTCCTAGTTTAGACATGAGGACATAGGATTGACAAATCTAAATCAAGCCCAAAATCCCTTTAGCTCAGTGCTGTGTCCCTGGCTGTGCCCAGGTGAAATCCCTAAGGAAGGGGACAGGAACAAGTTGATTAGAGAATGAAGCCCAGTCAAAGAAGTGCCAGGGCACTTAAGTAGCAGGAGGTACCTGTATTGTCCTTTAACCCCAGACAGCAAATAAACACCCCAGAGCCTCCCACTGACCCCACACACACCCCCAGAGGGCAGGAGAATCGAAAAAAGTAAAACTCATGGGTTAAGACAAGAACAGATTAATAATTGAAACAAAATAAATGTAATCAATAATAATGATGATAATAATAAGAGCAATGAAAAGGGGACAAAGGAATAAAACCCAAGAAAAGCCAGTGATGCACAACACAATTACCATCACCTGCTACCCACTGCCCAGCCCATCACCCACAGCAATCATCAGCTCCTGGGCAGCTCCCCCAGTTTTTATCCCAGGAATGACGTTCTGTGGTGTGGAATATCCCTTTGGCCAGATCAGGTCACCTGTCCCAGCTCTGCTCCTACCCAGTTTCTCGAGCACCTTCTTGCTGGCAGAGCCTGGGAAATAGAAAAGACTTTGATTTAAGGTAAGCACTGCTCAGGAGCAGCTCAGACATTGGTGTGTAATCAACATTACTCTCACACCAAATCCAAACACAGCACTAAGAGGAGAATCAACTCCATCACAGCTGAAACCAGGAGGACCTGTGAATTTGGTGCCTCCACAGATGCAGTGAGCATGTAACTGAGAAAGGACCAGTGCAGAACAGGGCCCCAGGTGTCCCTGGTGGCAGGACCTCATTCCTGCAGAAACACCCAAATGGAAGAACTGTCAATCCCCGTGGTGTGCCCCACAGTGTCTGGGTGTGGGATACACCCCCGTGCCCTCTGCACAGCCCAGTCACACCAGGGCAGTGGTTACAGTCCCGTTTGAATTAACAGTGAGAGCCGGACAGCCGCACTGAGATTGAAGTCCCTGGGGTCATTCCCTGAGTGTCTGCCCCATTTCCATGTGGTTGTTTCCAGGGAGGACAATCCCTCTGTGCTGAGACAGTCTCCTGGTGAGGCACCTCAGTGTGGTGGAGGTTCAGGATGAGGAACTGCTCTGGCAGCTGCCACCTCAAGAACAAAGCTGGTCACCCACGGTGTCGTGTCTGCTCTGATCCAACCCTTCAGCCCCACCCAAAGCCTGGCTGGTGACACAACTCCAGGCACCCAGGGCTGCCCTCCTGCTCTGCTTCTGCCAGTGCAGAACAACTTGCTACAAACCATCTCCACTTTGCCCTTCTCCACAGCCACCCTGACCGCCACCAATGAATAATTCAGTCCTTAACATCAACTTTCACAGGCGGTTTCACCCCACCTGCCCGTGTCTGATCGTTGTGATCTATTTTTACTCTTAAATGACAAAAGTTTCAGTTACTCCAGAAATGTTTTCCTCCTTGAGCCCCTCAACTGGAAGTTCTGGACACTGGAAGATCAACCTGTGGCAGTCTCCTACCTGCTTGCCCTGCTCACATATTCATTCCTGAGATCTTTAGGTGTTCTTGTAGTCCAAGATAACTGTTAGGTTCTTGTCTGCTTGGTTAACTCACAAAACTTATTCTGAGAAGCACAGGTACAGGTTGTTTTTAGTCCTTGGGAGAAAAATTTGTCTGTATCTCATCATCCCATGCAGAATCATTGTTAATTGGGTTAATTAAAGAATGTCACAGATTGAATTCTTAGCTGAGTTCTAGCTGAATTTTTTTATAAGTGTGTTCCTTTATGTGGCAAACCAAGTCTAATTTCAAGTGCAAGTTTTACCTGTGGGTTCCAGTGTTCTAAGGCAAGCTTTTTTGCTTCTGCTTATGTGATGCAGTGTTTGAGGAGGCTGGGGGAACTCAGATATGGGCCAAGAAGGGCTGCAAAAAATACATAGATGGAGATCCCCAGCATTTATTGTGGTTTGACTGCCAGAACTAAAGTTCGCTCCCAAAATCTCCAATAGGCTGCTCTCCACCATGTTGATCCATCATAAAATCTTAGGTTAAAAAAGACCCTCTTACCTTTGATTCCTCCATGAAGATGTACATAAATTGAATTGTTCAAACCTCCCGTGGTAAGCCTGGGCCCACACAACTGACTCCCCCACCCAGACCTCTGAGTGATCCAGCCTTGGAAGAATTTATTTGATTGAACATGAAAAAAAAATACACAAATGACAGTCTGTGACTGAGCAGGATGAGCCCAGAGTCAGAAGTGGCCATCCAAGCCCCTGTGGAAGAGCTGGGTGCAGATGTGATGGAGGAATCTCTCCACCCGTGTGGCCCTTCCACATCTTCACTCTGAGCCCTCTCAGAGGGTCCCAGTGGAGCTTCTGAGGGCTCAGGGTGGTACTGAACACAACTCTGCCCTTTCTGCAGCTCCATCTCCTCACTGATTAATGGACACCAGCTGCAGGGGCATTTCTGCTGCTAACTCACAGTGACCTACTGGGAAACGCTGAGACAATTTGTGGTTTCACTCTTGGCTTTCAACCCCCCTCCCGATTCCTGTCCTGCCTTGGCTCATGGTTTCAGTGCTGGCCCCATGGCCTATGACCCCACAGAGACAGAATTCAGCCTCACTTCTCTGCCCTACCATTGCCTGTTGCCTGATTCATCACCCCACCATGTCCTGCTTTGTGGGCAGCTCCTCGAAAATGCTGGATTTGGGATTGTGAGTGACTGAGCACCCCGAATCGCACATGACACAGTTCAGTCAGCACTGCTTGAACCCCTCACAAGTCTCACCAGAAGTTTATAAAAAAGACCCACAAGCAGATTTCCAGCACAAGCCAGGACTGGGGGAAACAAAGACTACAGCAGGAAGCAGAAAGCAAAATCTGACAAGTAAAAAGTGCTTAAAATTAACATACAATAGCAGATTCTTTTCAAAGATAATTTAGGGAAAGTTTTCATGAGGTTGTTATCTTTTAATTTCTTGATACGTTTGTTCATTGTTGCTCCAAGTTCTCCAGGATTTAAGGATGCTTGGAACACATTCCTTAAAAGAAAAGGAAATGCTCTGTATCTCACAGTGAAATTACAAAACCTCTTAAATATACTTTCAAGAATAGAAACAGCCTTGTTAAAAGAATGAACTGCCAGTGCACTGAAGGGTGAAATGCAATAGGAAACTGACTTGATAAAAGGATAATTCCAGTAAATGAATAACACTTCCCTTGTATCACACAAAATACATAGTGCTCGGTTGATAAAAATAGCAACGGCAGCCCATGTTCTGAGCAGCTTCTTGGCAAACTCGGGTGGGAGCCTGTTGAGAGGAAGCTTTACAATCAGTCCAGATGAGGAGAAAGAAGTCTCATGATCCAAAGCAATCCTAGATGATCAGCAGAGCTAAAAATGGTTTCAATTAATGTCATTCTTGCCATTGCAAACATCATCCCCAGTAGCAAGGGGAGGGTGCAGGTGAGTGTCCAGGGCCTGACACTGTGTGGATGGGATTCAGCTCCTTTCTGGAGCTGGGAGGTCAAGGATCAGCCAGATACCCTGGGTTCTGCTCATGCTCAGAGAAGGAAAAAGGCTCAGGGTAACTCATGTGGCCCTTCTTAGAGTGCTCCTCCTTTGTGGGCCTGATTCTTCCACCGGCCAGAAAAGGAGCCCAGAGCTCAGGGGGGGCCATTGAATGAGCTGAGGAAGCTCTGACAAAGAGCCCTCACCGTGGCACATAATCACAGAACTACAGAATGTCCTGAGTTGGACAGGATCCACAAGGATCATCCCTGGCCCTGCACAGACACCCCAACAACCCCACCCTGGGCATCCCTGGCAGCGCTGCCCAAACGCTCCTGGAGCTCTGGCAGCCTCGGGGCCATGCCCATTCCCTGGGGAGCCTGGGCAGTGCCCAGCACCCTCTGGGGGAAGAACCTTTCCCTGATACCCAACCTAACCCTCCCTGACACAGCTTCATGTCGGGACTCCTCAGGAAGGATCCCTGAAAAAATGGGAAGCCTTGAAATGGATTATCCTTGAAGTTCTTGCCAGAAGGAATGGGGAGTGCCACCTTTACTTCATGGCTGTAACTCTGATCTAGCACTGTCCTCCATTTGTATTCCAGTGAGGACCAGATTTGCAATGTACTGATTTTAGAGGCTGGAGACATTAGGAATGAGCATGGCAAGCAAGGGGACCATTTAATCCTCCCACCTTGGAAGAGGTGTCCAGGTCCTACAGTAAACCTCCAGGGCCTGGTGCTGGCAGGTGACAGGCACTCATGGGATAGTAGCCAACACTCTGCCACACTGGGAGAGAACTTAGGCTGAAGGGGAAGTGAGGAAGAGGAAGGCTCTGTCCTGCCAGGCCCTCTGAAGAAATGGGCTTCTCTTTCAGCATGGCCAACCTCTGCAAAACTCTTCTTGGAGCTGCTCCGTTGGTGGCAGAAGCAGCTGGAGCCCTTCTGAGGTCAGATAGTGGAATTTTAGCTAGAGGCACTTTTTGTCTCAACAGAGATGCCGCCAGTTTGTTCGGCTGAAAGATCTAAAGTCGGGGCCGCTGCAGCAGAAATCCACTTGCTTGGGCCAACCACTGCCCACCCACCCTGGAATGACTCCAGCACACTCCCTGGACCCCCCAGCTCTTGTTTAATCTTTAATGCACCTCCAGTCGCCCTGGGCTGGACAGCACAGCGAGATAGCAGTGATGATTAGCTGCTGACCCCTGGGCTGTGCTGGGCACTGGGAAATGCTGCTGACCCTCCATCGATCTCGGCCATGTCCCTCCAGGCAGGAGGAATCATTAGCAGCAGCTCCCGATGGAGGGGCCTGCAGTGCCTCTCACTCTGCTGGGTGCAGGCACATGGAAAAGCCACAGGCACAGCAGACCCGTCCTACCTGTTCCTGCTGCCCTGGCTCTCAGCTGGGCTGTTCTGAGGTGTCTGGTGGAGTAGGGGATGGGGGAGGGATTGGGGAGTGTGCCCTGCACGCAGACCCTGCGGTGCTTCCCTGCATCCTGCTCTCCCTGTGCCCAGGGGATCCGGCACAGCCGTGCCATCGACGGCGGGTCTGCAGCCCCTGGCAGGCACCACACCTCAGGGCTTCCTGGAGGCAACTGCACTGCCCAACCTCTGCTATCTGCACTCAGCTTTGGTGCTGGAATGGAAGTGCACACAGGGAGGGAAAAGGATCAGGAGAGGCATGGCCCCACCAAAGAGGAACTTCTCCAGAACTGGAGAAACCCAAGATCTAAGGTCAAGCATCATTATATATGACAAAAGGTGGGGTTGACAAGGACAGTGAGGGAACTCAGATCAGAAAAGGCAACAGCAAATAGAAAAAGTAACACATGTTATGGCCAACACATGAAATAAGGGAACTTCTCTCCTACCAGCGAATAAAAGAAATATTTGGGTCAACAAGAGAAGGGGTTGAGAACCCAACTGTAGGAGAAGAAAGTACAAAGAAAATTAAGAGATGAGGGAGCTTAAAGATAACTGGATAATTCCACTGCGATCATGTCCCATGGGCTGGGCACCAACAGGGCAAAGGCTTCCCCTTTTTTAAATTCATCCTTAGATAATTGAAAAAAATAGTTTTATAATAATAAACAATTATTATTTATAATATTAAATAATTTATATTGTAAAATGACATCTTAAATAAGTTAAAGACAAATTCCCCTAAGAGAAATCGTTTCCCTAGGAGAAAGCAACTGGTTGAGCAATACTGAGAATGTGTTTTGAGCAGGTTCTATCCAGGGTCCATCTGGGTGTAGGGATCACGCCTCAGTGGTGATATGACAATAGACTAACATGGCAGGAAGAAATTCCCCAACTGAAAATACCATTCCAAATACGAGTGCAGGAGCCTGGAGGAACAAGGACCTTGTTGTGAGAGATTTACTGAAGTCGTGCACCAAGGTCAGTAACACCTGAATCAATTAATTGGCTGCTGAAAGAGAAATGAATACCTGGAAATGGTCCTGCCCAAAGCAGCCTCAGGCAGACAGGCCTGGCATGGGGAGGGGGACGTTTCCAGCAGGTGTCAGACCCAGGAGAGGACACGTCCTACGAGGTGAGCGCCCATCCTGAGCTCCTGAGGATATGCAGGGCATGGCCTCTGATTTACTCTATAATCTCAGGGTTCTCTGCACTCAGTCCCAGTCAGATCAGTGTCATACTTGCTCCTCTGTAGCTCCTCTGTGTGAAAAAGGGTGGTTGGGGATGGCTGGGCCCTTTTTTATCATCCAGTAACACACAGAGCAATTACCACGGGTCAGCCGTGCTGGACTGAAAATATTTATCAGCAGTGTGTTCAGAAAACTTCCTTCAAGGGTTGTAGTCCTCTCCTTGTACCAGAGAACATAAGAAATTACCCTCCTTAGTCCCACCAAGGATGCCAAACTTACCAAAAGGCACCACCAGACTGAAGCAACCTGACGGTGACAAACGTTCTCCATCTGTGCAGCTCCTCTCTTCTTTCTCCTCCCCTACTCTTCCCACCCTCTGAACATCTCCCTTCTGGATTTCATGGCTGCAGCATGAGCTGTTCAGTAGCTGGCTCTACTCATAAGATTTTCTTCTCCCCTGATGCTTTCCAGAGACAGACTCCAAACTGACAGCAGAGTTAGGAGTTTGTAAAGGTGCATCATCCCATCCTCTACTCCAGAATTACAGCTCTTTGCTATTACACAGTGTCAGGGACATGGAGAGCCCCAGGATATCACTATTGCTTCTGTCTTGGCAAGCCCCAGCTCTGGGCTATTTATATAAAGATACAGCTGATGTGGATTTTTCAAGAAGAGATCCCATCAAAACTGCTCAGCTCCAGGGTGAGGGTTTTGTTACCTCTCTCACCTGGTGACTGTGAGAGAAGCAACTGGATTTATAGACTTTGTTCTCACTCAAGTGACTGAAGTAGGTTAGAAAAACAGAGGTTACCTCTGATAAGGTATCACAAGGGAGTGATTATGAAGCTTCGTCACGAATCTTCATGCAACATCCCTCATGTTCTGGTGTTATGAGTATTTGAACAAGTTAATCATTAGGATCCTCAAATAAAGAATTCCTTTTCTGAACCTGTAAGTGATGGAAGCCAAGGGGTCTTCTTCCTCCGTGTTAAAAGACAAGAGGTCAAATTCATTTCAAATTAGTTTGGAATTCAGGGGTTTTAGGAAACAGTTGCTTTATCTAGCATTTTGATTGATCTATCACAATTGTCCTTCTACAAATCAATTTTAGCCCAATCCCACTTCTTCACTGACATATTCCATCAAAATCCTTTGCTTAAATACCGAGATGAAATATCCAAACCTACAGCCACCCACATCATGTTTTTTCTCTCCATTTTTATCCCAAGGCACCTATCCTCTCGAGGTGTGCAGGACACTTTGATAAGAGCTGAATGTCAGTGTGATATAACCACTCAGAGTTTGCCTGATATAGGACAACCAGCACAGCTCCGTAATTCCCTCCAGGATGTGGAGAATGCAGACAATGGAGTGAGGAGGAGCAAGGGCAGGGGCTCAGCCACAGATGAGAGAAGATGGAAGGACTGATACCTTGATGTCCACATCGCCCACGGCCCCAGGCTGTTCCCCAAGACAGGAATTCTTTTTTACTCCCCACCTGCTCATCTAGGTGATGCAGCTTGTCCATTATTTTATCCTCCTTTATCTGACCATCTCTTCTAACCATGCAGTTCACACAAGAATCTCCCAACTTTCTCTTCCATCTCTCGCTTGGTTTGACATTTGTCTGAGTCACCCTGGGCTTTAGCTCAGAAGGATTCCCTGCACTTTGTTTTATCTGCTGGGAGGAAATTGTTTTCAATAAATGCACTCTGAGGGTGGAACACCAAAAACCATTTTCACATCATCAAGTCTGAAATTAGCTGTGGATTTTATTGGTGTGGTTTATCCTTCTTCCCAGAACTGGGAATTCTATTCATGGCCACCTCCATTTCTCTCTGGGTATGTCCTGCTTTGGACAGAGAGCTCCAATCCAGCCCAGCATTGCCAAGGACAATGATGGATGCTTTTATGCCCCGCTATTGTTTTTATCAGCCTCAAATCCACATTTCATATTTAATCCTTAGTAGATGTAACACTTCTGAGTTTTTTGAAACTTCTTTGAAGAATTACCAACTTGTCAAATTCCCAGTTAGAAATTAATCTCCAGTGCGTAGAGACTGCAACAGAATTAATGCAGAGATATCAACTTAAATCAGGAGTGGGTTTGCTCGGTAAAATACAGGTGTTCAGCCTAATCCAATATCAAAATCTGAGGATGAGAAGTGGAACAATTGTTGTCTCAAAGCAAACCCAAATGGAGTTAAAACCAACATCCCTCATTTACAGTGAACACAGATCTAGAGGGAAAAACAACACTTCACATGAAAATATGTCTGAGACACTGAGAAATAATATTTTAAATAATCAGGAAATGAGGTTTTAACAAAGCAAATGCCCCATCCTTGTTGTCTCCTGCAGGAAAGCCAGAAGATATCAATCCCATGACATAAATGTGGTGTGGGTCCTTCTCCAGATATGTGATTTACAACTGCTTCTGCTCCAAGTTGAGACAAGTTTGGGGTTTTATATTCTTCAGAAATTAGTTTCTGAGCTGCAGGAGTTGCAGTGGCAGCTGATATTGTGAAGTCGGGGCAGAAGCAAATGTGTTCCTCCAGCAGAAGTCAATCAGGATTTCTGTGCCCATGTCCAGTCACCTCATCACAGGAAATTTCCTCTCACAAAGACAGTGAGAGGCAAGGGACTTGCATTTCCATAAAGCAACTTCAGCAGGACATTCAGTTCTGGTTTAGGTGTTGGGTGGGGGTTCTTTTCTCTAACTGGAATGACAGAAATTGCCCAGATAACCGTAGAAACTCTTTCACTGTTATCTTTGCTCAAGCCACAGGCTTGTCTTATCTCTCCCACAATACCACACTGTGCAGCTCCTATGAGCTCCCTGTTCCCCCCATACTCTTCACTCCCTCCCTATATTTTTGCTTTTCAATATGTCCTGAGGAATCCAATAAAGGCTCCTGCAGGAATTTGTAGCAACACATTCCTTTTCCATCATCATCTGCACTTTGAGCAAAGCTCCTCTCTTATATATCTCTTCTGACAGAATATGAAACCACAAGTATTTTAAGCTGAGACAAAGAAGGCAGAGGGCTGTAATCCAACCTGACAGCAACGTTATTAATTGGGGAAGAAGAGGTTGAGCAGAGCAGATTGCTTAGAGATCTAAGAAATGGCATTGTGTTGGGAGGGGGCTCCCAGGTAGTTCTGGGCACTGTGGATGTGCTGCAGAGCCTCTCACCCAGAGGACATGCAGCAGTCCCCAAAGGCAGTGGTAGGAACAGAGATAGGAGACCACACAGGGCTGAAGTGCACCCATTCCAGCATCTGCTTTCCTTCAGAGCCTGCTCTGAGTGCTCTTGCTTTGATCGGGGGGAAAAGGGGGCAGGCACTCTTTTCAGAATGTCTTAGTGGGATTTTCATCAGCACAGGGACCTTTCCCTGGCAGTGCTCAGCGCTCTCTTGGGTGCAGGTTTAGGATCTGGGTGCAGGTTGTGCCATCACTGCACTGACTGGGTCGTGATCCCTCTGGGAGGGGGCTGAGCTGTGCTGAATCCACAGCTGGGAAGGGGATAAACACTGCACACTGCAGCTGGACATGGACTCACCCCCCACACCCCACACACCCAAGCACTTGGATAAAACCCACTCCTAAATACTTGTTACAGGTGATGGAGACATAATGGAGTTGCATTCAAGAGGTGTTTGTTGGGGACCTGGTGAAGAAGCTCATATTGAAGGGTCTGCAGGGTGCTGGCATGACATGGATGGTCCCCAGCCATGCTATTTAAATAATTTGGTTGTGATGTAATCAAAAGTCTTCTTTAAAACTGGCTTCTAGTTTTAATTACACATTAAATTACACAAGATTATTTGGGTCTTCTGCAACTTTTGCTCATAATAATTTACAACAGTCTGATCACCAGTAGGAACAAACCCTGCCATGAATGTCCCTATTGGAGAATAATTCCTTTGCAATTCTTTTATCAGTCTCATTTATATTGATTCAGAATGGGCAGTCTTTTTAAAACAGAATATATTCTGTCACTTCATCAAATGAATGGCAGACAGAAAATTTCCTTCATACGCAGAAAAAAGCAGCATATCCTTCTGCATTGATCAAAGAGGGAGATAAATGGCAGACCTGGAAGAAAGAGACATCCAAGGTCTGTTTATTCTAACAGGGAATGGATGATGTGAGGTAGCAGTTTGCAGCTGAGGCTACACAGATTTATATTCTATCTCCTGTCAGCTTTTCAATCATCTCCTGGGCATCAGTGAAACCAGCCCACGATTCCACAGGACCTTTTCCCCTCCTCCCCACTTCTCCAGTAACCCAAGGTTTGTTAAACATCCTTGCTAATGACCCCAAGCTTCCCAGACATCTCCTTTTAACTTCACAGCAGCAAATTTCTTGACCCACTCACTATAAAAAGAGAGATCTTGTGTGGAACCCAAAGGGATGGGAAGGAGCTGGGTGTTGCAGATGAAGGCAACTGGACCTTCCCATCACTGGTTGCAACTCTGGCCTCAGAGAAGGCTGTCAAGTTATTGTAACTCCATTTATTAGCAGAGAGTTATTTCAATGGAGAAGTGAGTCACTCTACATTTACTTCTCTTCATATCAAAGAAGCAGAAAATGAAGTACAGGAGAATTAAGGAGCTGCTTCCAGTCACTACAAACCTCTCCTGACTTGTGCTTTAGAATCTCTACTTTTCTTTTTTTACACTTGATTGCTTTTTAAATGACCAAATCCATCCCTTGGGATGAGCAACATGGACAGGGTGGTTACCTGAGCAGTCTGTAAGTGACTGTGTGACAGGTTTTACCTTCTCAGGGGTTGCCTTGCAGGATCATGAGGACATGACACGGTGGGCCCTGCAGCCAAGCCAGACCAGCCAGAGTTAAACTTCCAGGGCAGATGAGGTTGGAAAGCTGTGCCTGGTTCACAGCTGAGGTGCTGGCTCAGAGCACAGTGACAGCTGATGGGTGAGGCAGCGAGGGTGGTCTTCTTTCCCTTCAGAATCCCTTCAGTCACTGTGGAAGTTGAGCTTTGTGGAGGTTTACATGAATTCTTACTGAAATGATGGAAAACACTCCATGGCAGTGGTAGACAGCCCAGGATCAAGGGCTTCTACAGTGTTCATGACTCTTCCCAAGCCCCAGGGTGCTCTTAGGCCAAACTGAATTCCACCTGCGCACAGATGTAGCCTGGGACAACATCACTCCTTCAGCTGGAATTCAGACTTATCCTCCAACACTTCCACAGGAATGCACATGCCCTCACTTACTAATGCTAAAGGCAATTGAAATGTGTGTTATGTGAGCATCTGGAGGCCTCCTATGAGCCAGGACAACTTTGTGCTGTGCGCCCACAACAGAGCAGGGCCTGGAGGAGCTGCCCGCAGTCACAGACACGTCAACAGCAGAGCTGGGGAGGTCATGTTGGAGTTTTGCCTCAGAGGACATGAGGGTGGCCCATCCTGCTCATCCCCAAAACCTCTGCTTGGGTGCCGGGGGCTGAGGCTTGGGGAGGGCGTTGGGTTATCTCTGTAAAAGCAGCCCAGTGGGATGTGTCACTGTCTGTCTCACAGAAATCTCATTTGACCTTGGGCTACGAGCCCCAGACTAAACCTCCTGTTCAAACCTGACCCAGCTCCCTCTGCAGCAGAAACGTGAGACCTAACGCTGGCAGCTCCAGTTCCTGACACGTGTCACTCCCTCCTGCAGCCCCCCATCCCTCCTGGAGCTGGGGTGGGAGCAGAGCCCTCCGTGCCCCAACACCTGCGCGGGCTGCGGCTCCCGGAGCCCCTGGGCACTCGCGGGGAGCAGCTCAGCACAGGGGTGGGAAATGAGCTTAAGGAGATTTAAAAAAAAAAAAAAAGTAAAATGTGCTGGTTTCAGGTGACCTCAGGGTGTTTTTGGATAGCAAGGAGGGGATCCTTCTCCCCCTCTCCCAAGTCAGTAACACAAAAGTCATAGCCCGGATCAGTAGAAGCTACTGATCTTTATTTCCCTGTCTTCCATGCTGCTGGGCTTGTCCAGGGAAACAAGCAAGCCTGTCCTGGCAAACGTGGTTGGGAAAGGGTTTCCCACCTCATCTGCTCTTGTGTCCCGGCTCCTGCTCTCCCTGTGGATCTCTTGCCTCCTCAGCTGGGTGATGCTACAGTTCCTTAGCCAAGAGGAACTTGCTGCTCTTTCTCTTTTCCTCCGTTTCCTTCTCTCCATCTCTAGACCTGCAGAATTCAGGGAGTGGATTAAACACCATGAGAACTTGTCCCAGAACTGAAAGACAGGAAAACCAAAACAAGCTTGATTTTGGACTGCAGCTGAGATACTCAAAAGTACCTGTTTCCATCTCCCAGCTCAAACACCAGGTGACTCTGGTGGTAACAGGAGTGACCGTGTGAGTATTGACACCAACCCTGCTGACAGCTCTTCCCAGGACGAGCACAAGTCCCAAAACCTGCAGTCAAGGGCCCTGCAGATGCGTGTGAACCATAGCTGTGGCCACACCAGGAGCTGGCAGACCCCCAACAGTTCTCTCTCTCCACACAAGGCCTTTTTCCAGCCGCCTGTGTGCGAGGTCTGGCTGTGGCCCTGCCTGCCCTGCTCACCCCAGCCATGCCCCCGTGCTCCCAAGGTATTTTTGTGCTGGAGTTTGCCTGGGGCAGTGCAATGCCATGAATAACTTCCCTGCTAAAAGCAAGAGGGGATGGAGAAATGGAAGAGGCAGGTGGGTTTTGGCAAGAGCAGCACAGAGGAAAAGATAAAGAATTTGGGTTGAGTAGGGAGTGGGGGAGGGAACAGAAACTGGATAAAAAACAAAGGGAGGTTAAGGATATTGGAGGAAAGCCAAATCAGGCCGGGCAGCAGGCAAGGAGAAGGTGGTATCGAGGCAACTCCAGGGCATGGATTTGTGTCTCTACAACAGGATCAGGCAGGATCAGATCCACAGCAGAGCCTTCCGAAGGCCAGCGGGTGACTCAGAATAACTGATTTACTGGGCAAGAGCTGAATCCAAGATCTCTTTATGGCGACGTTTCAGCAGCATAGGGTTGTCTTGCCCGATTCTCCATCCTGCCTATCCATGGAGTTGTGTCTCCAGACCAAGCAGGGTGGGGTGGAGACCAGGAAACACCTGGAGCAGTGGATGCAGCTGGGGAGGTGTGGGGTGGGATGGGGGAGACACAGCAGAGCTGTTCCGCAGAGTTCTGCACAGCCATCTACAATTTCTCTACGTAAGCACAGGTCTATCAAGGTGCCAAGCAGTGGAAATGTGAGAACTCTCATTCCCCTGCACATGATACTGCACCTGGTGCTGCAGCAAACGTCTTCTGGTTCAGCACATGTCTTCTGGGCCTGGGATCCAACAGCCAAAATCCATTCCCAGCTGCTTGGGGGGCTGTAGGAAAGCAGCTGGCAGCAGACAGAGCAAAGGTGACAAAATCTAAGGGCCGTGTGGTACATTCAGCTAAAAGCATCCCTGTAGGTAGAATATCTGCGAGGGTTCTGCCAGGGCTCTGAAACAGGGCCAGCAGCTGGGCGCTTCCACTGAGCCATTTGGGACCTTCCCCATGGAGTCTTGGGCATTATTTCTGTATCCAAAATGTTTCACCAACAAATATTGACAACATCGTCAAGATCTGGTCATCATCGTCAAGATCCAAGGCATCAGATTCAACAGACCTGATATCTACTAACCAAGACAAAAAGGAGAAGAACCTCCAAAATTCTCTGGAAAACATTCATGAACCTGGGTTAAAAAAGAGCAGAGAAATGTCATTTCAATGGGAAAATCCCTTACTAGGAAATGAAGATTATCAGTAAATACAGAAAACTTGGGATGTGCCTCTATCCATGGACAAAAGGGACACAAAGATTTCAGCAATTTCTATTTTGATGGGTAGTTTTTTGTCTAGTGTGGCTGCCAAGATGTCTTGTCTATAGCCATTAATATTTCAGATGGCTGTGTCAAGGGGGAGGCTGACAGGAGTGGATCATCTGGCTGGGAGCTGGCAGAGGTGATCCCTCCAAACACACATCCCAGGTTTCTCTCTAAGCCTTGGGACAAGCTGCATGCTGGAATTCAGAGCCAGGCCAGGCCCAAAGCTGGCAGAAGGTCTCGTGCATTTCAAAAATAAGGCCTGGCAGAAACTTTCACCCAAAGCCTTTCAGACAAGTGCAGAAGAAAGGCATTAGCAAGCACAGCACGGGCTGCAGAGGCCACTGTCCCAGGCATGGCTGTGGGATTTAACACTTGTATAAGCTGGGAAAAAGTAGACTGGAGTTCATTTGTCCCAAACCTTTAATACAGATGCCCTGCCTGGGAGGTGCCTCCTTCTTTTCCTGGGCCCACTCAGGTTTGCAGCTCAAGTTTGAGACACCCAAGGTTAGGCTGGAAGCCACTGATGTGGTCAGTTTTAGAAAAGCAGAACCTGGAGCACACACAGACACAGGGCCAGGGACAAGTCCTGGGGCCTGGATTTGCCCCTGCACAAACCAGGGCACAGGAAGAGGTTCTGCAGGAGCAGTACAGGGAGCAGAGGCTCTGGGTGGGCACAGGGATCTCAGCCAGGCATCACCCCCACGGGCCAGAGCAAACACTGGCCCTGAACAGCCTTGGGTGGTGTTTCAGCAGCCAGGTTGAGAACGGGGACAGTGGCAAGGCCACGTGAAGGACACACAGCTCACACTTTGCTGCTGTCTCTGGAGGGGATGTTGGATTCACACAATAGTTTAGATGCAGTTTTGGAGGAGAGGGAAAAATTGCTTGACTGGGAATTGCCAGAGCCCCCCCAGTGATGGCACCACCCTTGACAACAAACAGGATTGTGATTTGTGCTATTTATTAAATGTTTCCATTGAGCTGCTTGCTCCCAAAGCAATGGTACTTTGGTCATCCATGATGCTGCTTAGAGAAGCAACCTGGCTGGGAAGACACTGATGTGTCAATAAAACGTATTTTCAGCATTTCCTATATTTAAGGTGTGACTCGCAAACTACTCTGTGTCTTCTCATAGGACCACAGGAATGTTTTGGTTGGAAGGGACCTTCAAAGCCTTTTTGTGTCCAGGATCCTGCTGCTCTCCTGTGACTTCAAAGAGCTCCCTGGAGTCCCCACTGCCCAGGAATGGCTGGGAGCTGCCACAGCATGTCTGCCCCAGCCCAGCACATCTCCCAAAACACAGGACCCGACCCCAAAGGTCTGCACCCAGCAAGGCCAGGGATTTTCAGCATGGCCGCACAAATGAGCAGGGATCCCACTGGCCTGCTTTGCCGGGAGCTCTTTCCCATGACATTTTAATCCCACTGTGACAGTAACAAGCAGCACGAGGAGGTTTCACTGCACCCACCCAGCGCTCACACAACCCCTCCACTCAACACCATGAAGAAAACAAATTCGTCACATCACCATTCTCCCAGGAACAGATGATCTCAGGAAAACTATTCCCCTGCCAAGGCTGGGCTGGCCCCTCGTGTGCCCAGGCTCTGTGTTGTGACACTGCTGAGGAAGGGTGGGACACCTCCCCATGTTCTGCCACCCAGTTCCCCACCTTTCCTTCCAGGACCTTTCCCTCTCACAGCAAGACCTGACATTTCTGTTTAATCCTTGGACCTAAAGTCCTGCTGCCTTTTGGAAGAGCTGAGAAGCAAAAGCAGCCTGGGAGGTTGTGCTGAAGGTGACACTGGGACAGTTGGGCCCCAGCAGGGAAGCAAAGCCTGTCTCCCCTCAGCACCTCTTCCTGATCCCTCCAAAGCCCAGCTCGTGTTGGCCTCATGCTGTGCCCAGGAGCCACTGCTGCTTCCCAGGGCAGCAGGGCCAGGCTGAGTGGGGGCTCTTCATGCACCCTGGCACCATCTGTCCCAAAAAAATCACCCAAGTCAGCACCCTTCATCCACCCAGGAGGTCCTGTAGGTACCACTGCCCCACTGGGGCAGGAGAAGCATTGACTGGGGATAACTGAGGATGCAAAACAAGCCCGATGCTCACCCATGAAGCAGCTGAAGAAGTGATACCCAGGACCTGTGTGGTTTCCCTGAACCTCCAGGGATGGTGGTGACCTCATTTCAGTAGTGCTGGTTTGGGGGAAAAGGGACAATCCTGGAGACCCCAGGCTGACCCAAGCCTGAGCTGTGCTGGTGCCTGTGACAGACACACAGTGTGAGGTCTGCTCCCCTTGGCCTCATCCAGTCCCCAAGAAAATGTCACTGACCCAGCTTAGCCTGTCCAGAGAGTTCTACTGCTGCTTTGGCTTTCCAGGGAAGCAGATTTTTCATGAACTGCACTCACTGCTCTGGGGGACAAGCTGGGCAGACCCTAGAAAACAACAGGGGAAAGTAGAGTAGAGCCTGAAGAGTCGGTGTGGGAAGAGAGCTGAGAGAGGACCCGTGAGTGTTTTGAAATATTGATCATCCCCAGTGCACCAGGACGCTTTACACAGGAGAACCCAACCACTCTGAGGGGTATTTCTGACACACTTTCACTCAGTACAGGCCAGAGAGCTGGACAGCCACGTGCTGACATTTAGGGCTGGCAACACCCTTCTGACAGGCCAGAAGTGAAATTCTGTGCAGAGGATTCAACTGGTGGTGGGGAAAGAGGGACAGAGTAACAGGATCCCAACCAGAAGGAAAACCACGGTGTGAAGTGGCCACGACTGGCAGCTCCAGGCCTGGCCCACGTTGGCTGTGGATGTGCCCTCAACCACACTGAGCTGGGCCTGGGCATCGGACACAGCCCTGGCCAAGGCCCTTCCTCTGGCCTTGTGGTGGTGTTGAGCACCGCAGGGTGAGGAGATGTCACCATGCCATGGTGGCCCGGTGCCAAACCAAGGGCTGGAGGAGCTGTTTGGGACCACCTGGTAAAGTCATTCTCAGCCACTGCCAGAGCCAGCAGCTCCTGTGTTCCCAAGATGAGGGGCAAAGAGCCATTGGTCTGGCACTGACACTGGAGAGCCACTGGTCTGGCACGGTCACTGCAGCATGAGGCCAGTCCATCCCTCCCTGCAAAGACTGAGCGGGGGCTCCACAGCTTCCCTGAGACAGGGTAGAACCTGCAGAGCATGGGGCACCTTGCAGCCATGTCTTTGAGGCTCAACAACATCTGCCCCAGTTCCATCAGCCCAGTGCCCAAGTTGCACAAGTTGTCACATCCAAATGTGTGGCTCAGAGGCGCCAGCCAAAGGACAGAGCCACCAGGCAAAGGAGCCTCGTTTGTTTTGCTGCTCCAGGAAAGATGCCACTGACACATCCTGGGTGAGGTTTGGCTCACCAGAGTCCCATTTCCTCAGGGCAAATACAGCTGAGCTCAGCCCACCTGGGCAGCCCTCAGGGTTGGGAGGGCAGGAATGGGCATTCCCAGTTATCTCCTGCACAGGGTGTGGGGAAAGGAAAACTACAGGAATGACATCAGTGGGACTGTGGAGGAACGGAGTTATTCAAAGGTATTTCCCAGGGGTGTTCCTTGAAAGGCAGAAATGAACATTCTTAGAAAACAACTGGCATTTATTGACTGACAAGAACACAGCAAAGCAGACACTTGTGCAACACTGGACAACACAAATATGCACATTATAAAAAGGAATATATAAAAATTAACACAAGGTACAAGCAGGACTGTAATGCAACTTAAACCCCATAGCACCATTTTCTTTCTAGAGGAAATACAAGAAATATAAATAACATCCATACTTCTTGTCACACAAGTTGTACATCTTGAGGTAGACAAAAGTTTTGTTTCCCTTAAAGCACAGACTTTTTTTTTTTCCATGTGACATCTTTATTATATTGCTGCAAATTGGCCTCCAGGTGTGACACAAGGTGTAGAGTGACTCTGGCAGGAGTGGGGTTTGTTACTCCCCTCATTGGTGGGTTTTGGTTTACATGGCCCTTTTTGTTGATCTAACAAAGCCCCCCCAAGCCCTGCCCTGCCCTTCCATCAGAGCAGCAGCTGCACAGATCCCCGGATCAGCCTCCAGGAATTACTGGGGTATAACCACGAGATGGGGCAGCCTCCCGAGATGAGATTTCTTCCCCAAGCAGGTTCAGCTCCTCACTTGGGGGTGGTGGGATCCGTAAACGTCAGAAATGGTTCAGTAAAACTTTTTTATAGAATCCCAGAATGGTTCAGCTGGGAAGGGACCATAAAGCTCAACCCCTGCCAACCCCTGCCATGGGTGCTCCGAGCACATCCCATTCCACACCCTGCAATGGGTGCTTCCACTGTCCCAGGGTGCTCCAAGACCTGTCCAGCCTGGCCTTGGGCACTTCCAGGGGCAGCCACAGCTTCTCTGGGCACCCCGTGCCAGGGCCTCCCCGCCCTCACAGGGAAGAATTCCTTCCCAATATCCCATCGGGCAGTGGGAAGCCATCCCCTCTTGTCTTGTCACTCCATGCCCTTATCAAAAGGGATGGAGGGATGGATGGATAGATGGATGGATGGATGGAGGGATGGAGGGATGAAGGGATGGAGGGATGGAGGGATGGAGGGATGGATGGAGGGATGGAGGGATGGATGGATGGATGGATGGATGGATGGATGGANGGAGGGAGGGATGGAGGGAGGGATGGAGGGAGGGATGGAGGGAGGGATGGATGGATTTCTATTTCCCCCCTGCAACAAACATGCTGGATCCATGACTACCAAGCCCAGCACCACACCACAACGGGAGAGGTAATAAAAGCTGGACTAGGAAGTCCACAGAGGGCCAGGGCCAGGGACTAACCTGTGTGAGCAGTGCAGCTCCTCTGTGGGCAGTGAGGACCCTGGTTAGGGATTTTGGAGCTATGGATGTTCCCAGGTTATTTGGATTTTAGGTGCAGAGGAAACCAAAACCAAACCAGTCCAAACCAAAACACTCCCAGCAAAGCCTGTGCAGCTCAGACTTTTACCATCAGTAGTCACTGAGGTACTTTTGCACTTGGAAAAGGGTTTTTTATAGGGAGGGTACGAGCTTTCAACTTTGCTGCTGAGAAGATTTCTTTGTCAAGACTTAAATGCCATCTCCTTGTATCTCCAGCCTGTCACTCCAGTAATTTACACATATAACCAAATCCACAGGATTTACTGTAAATTGTAAGGTGTATGCCACAATTAAAAAGCTCTCCCAGGTCCAAATGGACTCCCAGGTCTTCACAGCCCGGATCTCCAGGAGGTGGCAGAAGAGCTTTGCTCAAGATGATGTGTGGTCTTGGTTCAGAGGAAAATACAATTCAAGCCTAAGAATATCGAGGGCCAAACAGACTCAGGTTTTGCTCCCTGCTCCCACTGCTGTCAGTTGAATTAAATCCCATTTTGGAGTATCAACCCAATAAAACAGCCCTGGGCAACTGAATGAAATAAAAACCCCAAAGCCACCAAGGCATCTGTCCCAAGAAAAATTTGTCCCTCCTTTATCCACAGCACCATCTCCAAAAGCTGTGCTGAAGGACACCAAAAGGATGACATTGGTGTTGCCTCAAACTCAAACTACGCTCAAGTCTTTTCCCCAATCCTCAAATCAGCATTTAAAATCATTTCTTTCCCATCAGGGTTTGTCATTTGGTTCCCAGCCCTTGAGGCTGTGCTGCCTGGCAGGGGTTGGACAGGAAGATTTGCAGCTGTGTCAGGAGGGGCTGAAAAGGGCTCTGAGAAGCTGGGGGACATCAGAGGTCCTTGTCCAGATGTGGCTTAACAGTGAGCAACCCAAATTCACTCCAGCCTGATGCCAAACCTCCACATCCCACTGAGCCCAACCCCACCCCAGGGTACCAAAGAATGAACCACCTCTTCCTCAAAACTTCTCCAGCAGCCCTGAGCCACACAGGACAAGGAACTTCCAAAAGTCCCCTTTGGTACATGAATACATTTAATTTTCCCTGAAATATGGTTTTGTCTAGTTCTTATTCAGCAATTCCTGTGCAGCTTTGACAAAAGCTTCCCAAGGAACGGGATCCAGCTGTGCTCCCTCCTCCTTCCACTGAGCCCCAGTCCCTGTTTAAATGGGAATGATCCATGTAATGGCATGGGATGCCAAAGGACCCTCCTGAGATGGGGTATTCCCTTCCCCTCTGATGCTGGACAAGACTGGAGGTCAGTGGGGCAGAGGGTTTGGGATCAATAGTTCAGCCAGAGTGAGTTCCCTGCTCGCTTCACCCACGATGCCAATTTTAGCTTATTTGGAAGCTTTTTCAATGAGTGCTCAAAATTGAGACTCGTGGGAAGATTTCAACTCCAAAAGGATTAGAAGCAACATATAAATAATGGTCTGCTCTTGGGTATTTAGGAGGTAAAAAAAATAAGGCTAATTAAGCCTATTTGCAGTATTATGGCTGTCATAAACGCTTTAATTCAGTTCAAGTCAACTTGAGCCAGAAAAGGGATAAAAAGGAATAAGCCCTTTAAAAGACCTGTAGCTGGTGAGAGGGAAGCTCTGAGTGGCCTCCAAACAGCCAGTTAATGGCTTGATCTGCTCTGAGACTGCTCTGTGCCAGCCCTGCAGGGAGCAGGAGTCAAAAATAGTTGTAAAAACCAAAAGGGCAACAAAGTCAAGGTAAAGAGAGTGTGAGCACACGCTCCTCACTGCAGGGGAATTGCTCAGAGCAGATGGAAATGAGTGGCTGAGCTGCCCAGCTGCAGCAGATCCATGCTGCAGAGCTGAGCACACAGGGCAGGTCCCACACCTCTGAGGAGAGCTCCATCCTGTTGGGAATTCTGCCCAATTCCGCCTGTGGATGAGCCCATCTAGCAACCCCAACCAGCATCTTCACAACCCCTCACACTGCCATTGAATTTTGATTTGAGCTTAAGGATTCCCATATTCTTTGCAGCACCAGCCCATCTCCACTCTGGCTGGTTGGTACCTGTTGCCAGGACTGAGTAAATTCAGCAGATTTGTTACCTCAGGGAGAATCCAGAGCTGCTGCAGGATTAACCAGGAAAACTCCTGGAGCAGGAAAATACACTGCCAGAGAGCTGAACACCCACAGAGGCTGTGCTGCACACACCTGCATTTACCTGGTGGCCAGGTCAGGGGGTGCCTCACTGCCATTCCCAAAACTGCTCTCTAAATCCCAGCCAGAGGAACTGAACAGGCTGTGCCTGGTGTGTTCAGCTAAAAGTCCACTGGAAAAACAAGGCTCAGGCTCAGGGGCTCATGGCTCCATAACAGCCTGTGCTCTTTTCCCCAGGTCACCTTCCATCACACCTGCAGGGGCTGGATGTAGCCAGCTCCTCAGGGCAGGGATTGTCACTCATGACTTGCACATTTTTCAGATGCTCCCGTTCCCATGGTTCCTAATTCCCTTTCAGAAGCTTTACCTGTCATTGGCACAGGGCAGGATGTGGGATGTCACATGCCTCGGGCACCAGGCAGAGTGTGCTGCACATAGGACAAAAAGGTGATTGGGGATTGATTGATTGATTGATTGATTGATTGATTGACTAGGGGGGGAGTAACTGGCACCATCACCCTGGATCACCACCAATAAATACGTCCCAGTGAGGCCACGTGCTGCAGAACGGTGACTTCACAGCCCTCAGCTGAGTTCCTGTGGCTCAAACACTGTCACAGAGACAACTCCAGGTCACCTGGAACAGCAAGGTTAAAACATGGTTAAAATGCACCTGGAGTCCAACATCCAGACTCCAGACCTGGGAGGTGATGGACGTGAGCTCCCTTTGTTTGTAAACTGGTATTTCTGAGGCACAATTCCTGTGTCAAAATGAGATTATTCAGCAGTGTGTCTGTGAGGTCACAGCAGAAAGGCTTCAGCCAGCTCCCAGGGAAGGGCACTAGGAATTCCCCACTGCCAGAGTCCTTCTGCCTTGGTGCAGGAGCACGGCTGGCCCTGCTTCATCCGGAGCCAGTCTCTGGCTGGGGCCTCCCCAGCCCCTTAATTCTCTTCTCTGAGGAGCCAGGGCACGAGCCCTCAGTGTCCCAGTGTCACCACCCCGATGCATTTCCAGGAGCGCACCTGAGGGATGGAGGAGGAGGAGGATATTCCCGCGGAGGTGAGTACAAGTTTGAACTTGAGGGATATTTGTGGCTGCATCAGGGTTTCTGCCGTCTCCGCATCCCCCCCACTCTCTGTCCCTCCTTCCTGACCCAATACCCCACAAAGCCCCTGGTTTTCCCCCCTCGTGCAGGGGCTCTCCCCAGGCTGGAGCATCTCAACACCGAGGCGAGAGGAGCGCAGCACGCGTTTGGTGCTGGCCTTTGCCCTCTCCCCGCAGGCAGAGAGCCGTGTCCCTGTCTCGCTGCTGCTTCCCTGCGCTCGCCTCGCCCCTCGGGCGTGTCCCTACTGCTTGCAGCTGTAGACCACCTCCTCCTGCAGGCACTGCTGGCACTCCACGTAGCAGCACCACTGCACCTGGCAGTGGCACGAGAAGGTCACCAGGCGGCTCTGGGTGTTGTAGCCCCTCCCGCAGCACATGCTGTCGCAGTTGCCGTCCCGGGAGCAGGTCCTGCCCGCGGTCCCCAGGGAGTATTTGCTGGGCCGGCAGAAGCTGGGCGAGTCCTCCACGTACACCAGGTCGGTGGGGCGGGGCAGGGCGGGGTGCTTGGCCGAGTGGCCGTGCCTGTGCGGCCCCGCCAGCTCCGAGTGCCCCACGGCGTCGTTGCTGGTGCTGAAGACCTTGACGGCGTCGTCGTAGCGCAGCTTCAGGAGCCGCCCGATCTCGTGGAAAGGCGAGAGCTGCTTCCAGCACGTCCGGACCGCGCAGGAGCCGGACACGCCGTGGCACTTGCACGTGGTTTTGAGGCCGTTCTTCACCGCCTGGTGAGGAAGAGGAGTGGTGGTTATTACCTGCCAGGACCTAGTCCTCGTAGAGGCAATGCCTCAGATCGCAGACAGCTGCGGGCACTTCGGGAAAAAACATTAATAATTTTTTAAAAAGGCAAAGCAGAGGAATGGCTACAGAGTTGAGTGGTGAGCCCGAGAGTGAATAGCCTGAGGATAACCAGCTGAACACCAAGTAAGTTCTTAAATAAGTTCTTACTAATTCTGTTATACACAGTAGGAGTAGTCAACCATAAAACTGAGTATCTCCAGCATGGTGGATTCCTTTTGGTGTATTCAAATGAAGACAGTGCTCTAATTAAACAATCAGCTGGACTCAGTAAATGGGAGACAATGGTAAGTTAGTAGCCTGGAACCTACAGGTCAAAATGCTCCATCTGATGGCCTCCCTGACCCAAACCTGTGACATGACTCGTTCCAGAGCAAGTCACCAGCAGACTCATAACTGATCTCAAGAGTTTCAGTCATTAATCTGCTTCACACGTGCCACCAGCTCTAAGCTCCAGCTGTTCTCAGAACCCCCTGTGGCCCTGGCATAACCCCTGGAGTCATTCAGCTGTGGAGTTTCACAGCTGTCACTGTGCTGCGTGTCCCTGTCACCCACCCTGGGACCACTGGAGGACACAGGATGCTCCTCTGCCACTCAACACGCAGCTCCTCACACCAGAGCTCAGGAGACTTCCCAGGGCCTCTCAGCGCCACAAGGCCCAGGACACGCAGGTGAACAGCTCTGGTTTGTGAGCAGGGCAGCGAATCCCCTCTCACAGACACGATGGGTCAGAACACTTGCCCTGAGCCCAAAGTTCATCCCAAGCCTGCCAGCGCAGCTCCTACCTTGATGCCCACGTTGGTGTTGTGGATGTCCACCTTGGCCCGCAGGTCTTTGCCGATCCTCTTCTGCCCCAGGAATTTTTTCAGGAACTTGGTGCTGTACTTGAGGTTGTCCCCACAGACGCCCCACTGCCAGGCCTTGCGGTTCTCCAGGCCCGGGGAGTCGTCGCAGGTGCAGCGCTCCATGCGCCCCGCGCTGCACGCCCGCGCCAGGGAGTGCGTCAGCGCCGCCGAGGACACGGCGTACAGGAAGGCTGTTTCCTTAAAACCTGCACAGGAGAAGGATTGGGAGATGGATGAGCAGGAAAGGCACCTCCCCGGCTCTCCTGCCTGCCCACAGACTAAGCCCAAGCACAGTAGAGGTACAAAGAGACAAAACTCCTCCAGTGTTCCCGCACCGTCCCCAGCAGAGGAACACAGGCTGAAATGAGCGGTGTAGTGACACCCCAGTCTCACCCATGAGTGGTTCAGTATGGACAAGAGACCACTCATGGATCAAGGGAGGGGTGGCAACAGACAAACAGTCCTGGGAAAACACCCAACTGCAAAAAGTGACAGCCACCAAGCTCTGTTTGTCCCCGGCATGGAGCTGATTGGTGCAGTTAGAGACAGTCATTGAACTCATGTTGTGGCATAAAATCAGGAAATCTGTACTAGAGACTGAAAAAGTGTCTTAAAATCCAATGTGTTATTTAAGAATGTTTTTAATTGGGATGGTAGTTGTATTTTCTATGAAAAGACCACATGTAGTTGGAACGGGAAGGGTCCCGTGTTGAAGAACATCTTGGCAAGAAGGAAAGCTCACACACGTGTGGGTTTTCTGAATTCCCTGTAGATTGGCTACTCCCAGTGACTGTGGGGGTGTGTTCTGAAGCTGTTCTCCTCCCCAAAGCAGGATTCCCAGCTTGGCTACAATCCCTGAGGTCATGGTGTGACTCTGACATTTTAACCAGGAAACAAAATACAGTGGCTGAATGAAAATTCAGCGTGGAGATCACACAGGAATAGGAACGTTGATACCCATGAGCTTCACAGAAGTTTCAGAAGCTCTGACTGACACAAACCTGACCCAGACCCCAAAATATTTTATTTATTTATTTTTGTTTACCTCCTCTCCTATTCAATCCTGGGGGAAATACTAATATTTCCTCTAGAGTGTATTTGCAGAAAAAAAACTATTAACAGGAAATTGCTTTAAAAGTCCACAAATTAGGAATTAGTGCAAGGAAGAGAGGGACAGGTGACTGATCAATAACTCTGAGGGCAGGAATGGGTAAGATCGGCCAAAACAGAAAAAATTTGGTTTATGAAAGATAGAGCACTTATACATTGCATAGCAGAAAACACAATGAAGCAAACAAATATTCCACATGGGAAAATTCCAAATTTCCTTCCACATCAGAAGGAAAATCAGTTTCCCTCAGTAATAGAAGAGAGAGAGACAGCCACAGAGACTTGATCTAGACTTGCACTGAGCCCTGCCTGGAGCAGAGGTTGGAAGCCACCTCTAGAATTCACCAAGTCCAACCTCAAATCTCTCCATCATTGTGTTCCCTCAGAGAATTCCCATCCAGCTGTGACAATAGCTCAGAACACCGAGTGCTGAGATCTGAGTGATGTCCACCATGAACCTGACCAGAGAAAAGACAAAGAGTTCTCCTTGATGGTTGCCAGCCAGAAGAATGAAAAATGTGACTGATCATGAACATAATGGAGAGGCTTCGTTAGCAACTTCAATAGGCTTCATAGGAGCTCTTTGGAATTGCAGAATTTTAGATGAAGATCTACCAGTAGCATGGACATGAGGGGAGAGTCAGGAAAATATGGGGGAGATCAAGGAGATTGACCAACAATCTGCTTCCTGCCTCACCATTTTGGTTGCTGTAACCACTGGGGCAATAATTTGCAATTAATCTCTCTGGTTGATGATCCTCTATAAAATTTCTCAAGGTACTCTAAAAATAATGAAAGAATGTCACCAAATCCACCAGAAGTTTTGGAAAAGCTGGTATGGGACATGGTCAGTGCAGGCTGTGGATGGCAGCATGATGCTCACGTTTTCAAACAATGTCTAACCTACTCCAAAGGAGCCAAGAGAGGATAACTGATATTTGAGATCCTAAATCTGCTAAATCATTCCAGCGGCCAATCTCCAGATGCTTACCAGATTCCCAACATCCCCTGTGACACACTGATCCCAGAAGAGAGGAGAGCATTCCAGAGGCCCTTTCTCTTGCCATGAGGAGCCAGCAGGTCCCGGCGGCTCCACAGCCCCAGCTAAATCTGACTCTGTGGATCACCACACTGCTCCTGCTGTTTCTGATGCTTTGGTTTCCCCATGTAAGTCCTGGCCGGTTTTCAGCCCACTGGAAATCAGAGGCCATTGCTGTGGTCAGGCCACTGCAGACAGCAGCAACTGCAGAGACCCAGCAGGCTTTGAAATGTCTCCTTCTCCTTCAAACAAAGCTTCTACATCAGCAGGCTGCCAAATGCTCATCTGAAAAGTCTAAGATGATTCCCTCTACTTTGTCATGAGGAGTCAATCACCATTTAATTGTTAATTCCCAAAACAAGTGAGGGAGGTTAAAGCTGTCCTTCAGCCCTTGTGGAATGTGCAGCAGAGCAGCTGCTGGAGCTGGATTTTCAGGAGGACACACCACAAATGGCAGCAGTCAGCTCCAAGGAGCACAGTTTGGGATCTGAACAGAGGTTTCTCCTGGTATCTCTCCTCCCAGTGACAACAGAGCTCCTGTCACCACAGGCAGTGGGGCCTGGAGCTGATTCCGGGCTCCCAGGGCCCAGGTTGGGGATGGGTCACTCCCCTGACCCCCACCAAGTGTGTTGTGAGGGACAAAATGGAATCTGAAATGTGGTGCAAGGGGAACACCTGAGTGCAGATGTCTCTGCTGGGTAGTTTGGCTGCAAACATCCAGCACAGAGATGAATGTCGGGAGGCTGCAGCGAACCAGGTCACTCTGGTAGGACCTTCCATGTGTCCAAGCCTTGCCCTGAGCTCTCCAGAAGGATTTCTTATCTTGGCAGCCTATAAATACAGAAGGACTTTAGCTGCAGTGGCAGCATTGTTGTGTGCTGTGGTGTGCTCCAGACCACAGGGAAAATTGTAACAGGAGGAGTTTGGCTGTGGGGTGACTCTGCCAAAGGAAAGATGCTCAGGGTCAGAGGCTTTTCAATGTTGTAGTGAAGGAGCATGAGGGTTTCAGAGCAGGTGGAGGAGGCATCTCTCTGAAAACAACAGCAGCAAAACCAACCAACCAAAAAATCCTATAGAAGTGTAGAAAGACTTAGGATGGAAGGTCTTCCAAGGTGTTTAGAACAACCTCCTGCTCAGAGCAGGGCTGGCTCCAATGCCAGCTGCTCAGGGCTTCGTCCTACTGACTTCTCCAAATCTCCCATCACGGAAATTCCGTGTCTGTGAATCACCACTCCTCTGTTGTACCATTCCTGGATTCCTCCTGACAATGGTGAAACCACTGCTGGAAGGTCAGAGTCCAACCAGCAGGAGGCAAAGAAATGGGTTAAGGGATGGAAGGATTGCAGAGCGCTCATTTCTCAAGAAGGATTTTGAGAGTGGCTGGCTCTGACCTCTTTGCTGAAGGTTTTTATTTCCCCAAATCACTGAGTTTGAGGTGAAATCCTGCTTTACCTGACTTCCAGCAGCCCTTAATGGCACACCCAGGACACCAAAAGGTTGTCGCTGCTTTACATGTTTTTATGAAGACACCAAGTGCCCCCCTGTAACAAGGTGGCTTGAGATAATTTAAAATCTAACTCTTTCCATGGATCTTTAAAAAAGTGGAGAAGGAATGCAGGAGGATTTTGTGTGGATCACTGAGGAGTAGCAGCTGTCATAAGTGACAATGGCCACAGAAAGGTTGCAGGTTATGCAAAAGGCGTTTCCCAGTTGTACCCAGGAAAATATCAAGAGCAACAAATGGTGCAGACTGGTAAAATAAATCTGGCATTTCAAGAACCAGAAAACCCTTGGCTCATTTTTTGTTTGCTTGTTTGTTTGTTTGGCATCTCTAGAAACAGGAAAAGCACTGATGATCCAGATCAGTCACAGCACTTTGCCAGTGGTGATTGCAAATTGAGTGTGGCTTTTCACCTGTTACAAAAATGCCCCATCCCACTGGGGAGGGCCTTTTTCACTCTCTTGCACTCCTAAAACCATTTAGGACTGCTAAAAATGTGTATTTTTCTTTATGGTTTCTCTAGGACCATGGAGATAGGAAATGATTTAAACATTTCTAAAATGCTTCGTCACTACCTGGGTGAGAGGGGAGAGCTGCATGACCAACAATTTCCAAGAAAGTTCCAAGAAATGTCACAAACAGATCAAAAGTAGCAGCTGAAAGCGTTCATGTTCTTTATGAAAGAAACAAACCCCTTTGCAAGCAAAAGGAAAATGAGAATAATTGCTCCCAGCCAAGTGTCCTGTCACACAGGGGGTGCACACAGCATACTTGGCTGCATTAAATCATCATTTGATCCTTAAGACTGTGTAATAAAAGTTTTCAAACACTTATCCCCATCTGCCAAAACAGGTTTGAAATTACAGGTGATATTTTATTTTGTCAGTCAGGAGCCCATGGAAATGTTAAGGCATGCCACCACCAGGTAATTAAATGTTTTCCAGCTATTTGAAGATGAGGATTATTCAATTGTCATTTTCAAGTTCTTTGAGGTTGATGAAGGTGCAGATGTCAGAAAGACACTCAAAATGATCATGAACAGCTCTTTCCACCGCCTGCTAAAAAATTCACAGTAGAGCCTTGCAATGAAGAAAATGTGGTCTTGCATGTGCTGACTTAATAAAATATTAAGTTGATATTTAATGTAATAAAAATTGATCATTTTAAAAGGAAGCATTAAAAAGTTTTGATCCCAATGTTAATGAAAATTAGCATTGATTTTCATCAAAATTAATATTGGCTTCTTCAGGCCCTTTTTTAAAAAACATTAAGTTGCTAAACATTATCAAAGGACTGAAACTCAATAATCTGATGTTTAGCAAGTGCTAATAGAAGTTATTGAAGGGCTGAAACTCTGTAACAGTCAGGCTTTGGTTGGATCAGGACAGGTTTGGCAAACCCTATATGCATTCTCTGGGAATTTTTATTAAGAAATAATTTCAGTGTCCATCTTCATTGTATTTTTCTCAAGCATTGGAAGGATTTATTATGTTCCCTTCTACCTCAAATCCAGACCTTACAGGACAATTTTTTCATCTAAAGCATTTTGGGAAACAAAAAACCAGTGGGTCTTCTGTCCACTCTGCCCAAATTTGTGTAAGAGTCTTAGGAGAGATTTGTCAACATGCACTGAGATGTCTGCATGCAGATAAACAGCTGTTTCAAACAGTAAATCGACTTAAAATTTGTATTTGAGAACAGCAGAGGTTTACATACACGAATATCCAAGGAACTAAAAGGATTTTTTTCTTGGACTGTCTCCTGACATCAAGCACTGACCCTGTTTTCCCACAGCATCACCGCAGCTGAGGAGGGTGCTCAGGGTGAGGAGCTCTGCTCTCAGAGAAGCCACCAGCCAAGGATGTGAACCTCCTCCTGCTTTCCAAACCCTCCTCCCGCTTTCCAAACCCTCCTCCCGCTTTCCAATCCGTGACAAACCGTGCTGGGCAGATGAGGACAAGGCTTCCTTTGTGGCAAAGGGGCCCAAAGTGCCCGGCTCCCATTGCTGGGTGAAACAGAGATCTCAGCACTCCCCGTTCGCTGCCTCTCTTTGCTCCACGTGAGATTTAATTTGGGACATCCCGGGGGCTGCGGCGAGAGATTCCCCGCACACCAACTACCTTGTACCTCTCTTGAGCAGGCTGGGCCGGCCCTCCAGGCTGCAGTTCCAGCGCTCGCTGCGGAACTGGAACTGGCACTCCAGGATCCCGAGGCGGATCGCGTCCCGCAGCGTCTCCGCCAGCCCCGGCTCCCTCCGGCACAGCCGCTTCTGCTTGCGGGACAGCTGGAGCAGCTCGCACTGCTTCATGTGCCCCTTCCCCGGGGCAGAGCCCCCCGGGGCGCCCAGCGAGGGGAAGTGGGTCAGAGCTTCTTTCCCGGTCAAGCTGGAAGGAGGGAAGCGGGAGAAGTGGTGAGGTTATGGAAGACATCCCTGGGGTCGTTCAAGGTCGCGTTGGGCAGGAGCTCGGAGCCACCCTGAGGTGTCCCTGCCCATGGCACAGGGTTGGACTGGGTGGTCTTTAAAGGTCCAGTCCGACCCACAGCAGTTTGGGATTCTGTGACTATTCTAAGATCACAGTCATGGAAAAGGTGAAAGAGGGAAGGATATTCAGGAAGCTGCAGGTCGGGGCATTTTACCAACTCAGAAGATTAATCAAAACAGGTTGATTAGGTCTGGTGTCCCCTTTCCACCACCCACCAGGGCAAAGTCCCAGACCGATGCCATGAGGGAGAGGAGAAACACTCATCTGTTGTCACCAGCAGCCCCGTGGGAAGCTGTCTTGGCTCCATGGAGAGAACGTGACAACAGCCATTCGTGGGTCACAGCACATCCAGTGTCACACACAGAGCCCTGGCTGCTGCTCACTGTGTCACAGCTCTGTGTGACCCCAAAAAGCAGGATCTACCTCCTTCCCAGGGTCTGTATGCACTGGTACCACACCCCACAGCTCAGAAAGGCCAGTGGGAGGACACTTCCAGTGACCACCTTCCTCCACAAGCATGAGTTTTGCTGGAAAAAACATCCTTGCTGAAAAAAATACAGGAAAGGTCAAATAAAAATGTCCTGCTTTTATGTGTTAATGCGATTCAGCTGAAAAATGTCACAAATATTGGAGACAAATGGTTTCACTTTCCATGGCAAGACAGTATTTCTCTTGCAAAACTCATCTTCCCTGATATCTTTGGGATTCTTGAAAAGACAGAGAAATTGTTTTGCTTTGCTGCAGATTTGGGGGCTGCAAACTGGGAGCAGTGGTTGCAGCAGCACAGCACTGACCAGGAGTGTGTCACCTGCTTCCCAAACACAAACTCACAGACAGCCTCAACCCCTGCCCCAAAAATTTTCAAAACCAGACAGATCAATGGAAATATTCTGGAACCTTTATTTTTGGACAGTTTCATGATGGAGGATGCAAGTCAAGCACTGCAGCTGTGATTTGAGTCCCCCCTGTACTCTATAGATATATAAAGTGTGTTCCTGAGCTGTTCCTGAGCTATTTTCCAGATCTCCCTGCAGCCAGCCCAGCCTATCCAGGCACAGGAGTCAGAGCACAGCTCTGCTGACCTCATCCCACAGCACCCTGTACCCGTTCTCACAGGAGCCTACAACCCCCAGATGTGCTCACACATCTGTAATTAAGAACAAAGGCTATTCACTTAGACATGAACTCACCCAGAGACCTGCAAATTACCCAAGAACCCTGGAATCCTTGTGGATCACACAAGGATTGAACCTTAGAGACCAAGTGGGTGAGAAGAATCTCTCCATCCCGTTGTCACTGCTGAACTGGGGACAGAAACGGGAGATGTCCCAGTGAGCCAAGAAATAAACAGGTAATGCTGGAAACAGAGACAGAGATTTGGGGCCAGGTTCAGCCCGAGAAACTCAAATTAACATGGCTTGATGAGCTTCAGAGAGAAGTTCAGACTGTTTGGGCCCTGCCTGGCCCCAAACCCTGCCCAGAGGCTGCTCAAGGCAGACCTGAGCTGGAGGAACTGCCCTGAGGGACACGAGATTGACCCAAGGCATTGAGACCAACCCATGATGAACCAGTTGAGAGCTTTGCCTGGCTCACCCTGGTCCCTGCAACCCAACACACATCGGTGAACCAACCTGTTCACAGGGGTGGGATCTCCCTGGGAGCTCAAGCACACACTGGGCACAAGAAGATCAAGATGTGCCAACATTTGCACAGGCAGGGACTGGCTCAGAGGTCAGCAAAAAGTCTGACTTAGGGAAGTTCAGACTGCACCCAACTCAGTGGGACAATGCTGGGCTCAGCAGAGTTGTTGCTGTCATGTCAGAATAACAACCCTCACCCAGAACCTGGGCTTTGCCTAGCAGTGGGATTCCAGCACTGACATCCCAGGAAAGTGCACTTGTCAGCGAGTGGAATGTGGAATGCTGGAGTGGGAATGTGGCTCCTCTCCCTTTGCCATGCAGTGCCCGTGCTCCCAGGCACCAAAGTTTCCCAAGTTCCTGGCACAGAGAGAGGAAATAAGGAAGTGGGAGCTGGCACTGAAGAGTTTAAGAGCCTGACACAACAACACAAATCTCTCACTGCTTGAAAGCACAGCACAATGTTCCCAAACTCATGTACCAAACTACTGACTGTCCACGTGCCAACAGACCTGGCACCCGTGCCAGGCATCCTACCTCCCCAAAATCCCTTCTTGCCAGGCTCCATCCTCATTTTAGTGTCCTCCATCCCCGCTAAACCATCATTCATCCCTTGCCAGATATTTGAGACAGCAGCAGTGGCTTCACTGACTCTTCAGACCAATCATCTCCTTCCTAGGAAAGGTGTGATCAGCTCTGAGCCCTTCCCTTTCACAGGGCTTCAGAAGCAGCAGGAGCTCAGTGCAGAGGCTCGGTGGCTCTGACTCCAGAGGAGTCCCAGAGCATGACCTCAAGCTGGGAAAAAACAGAGATAACTTCTCACTGTTTGTTCTTGCCATTACAATTCCTTATCCCAAGGCCCCAGGATATTGGCCAAAAATCCATGAATCCCTTCTCCTGGGGGACGGGGAGAGCAGGCAGTGCTTTAGTCCAGTGGCAAAGAGCAAAGCAGGAGCCATAGGGTGAACACTGAAGTCAGAAATTCAGCCCTTGAGCAGACACAGTTTTACTAAAGGCTGTGGAGCTCCCCCAGCTTTGTTGAGGGGGGGTTGATGAATTTCAAGTGGCAGCTGTAAAGCCAAGACTGTGAAGCTCTTTTGTAGCCCAGGGGTGTCTGATTCACATCCAGGTGCTGACTCAGGGAGGAGAACGTGGTGCAAAGGTCTTGCTGAAACCTGCGTGAAAGGGAGAAAAGGTGGCAAAAGGATCTTCGAGATTTACAAGAGATGTGATGAATGACACCACCCAGGGAAGAGCTGTCCTGGGCAAGCTCAGAGAAACTCTAAAACCAGAGTAGAATTGGTGGGCAAAGGTTAAATACAGAACAGTGGAGAAGAGTCAGCACAACTTCTGTGGAAAGTGGTCAGGCCTCTTAAACCTGAAGGAGTCACTGAACACGCAGACCAAGGACAAGCCAGGTGTTGCTGTCTGCTTGGACACGTTCAGGTGACAGGTTTCCAAAAGAGCTTGTGTGAGAACACAGATAGGCTGGACACCTTCCACAATTCCCACCAGGAGAAGGAGGGATACCAGGAGAACACAGGGCTGTGGGAGCAGGACTGACCTCCAAGTGAGTAAAGATTATTCCAACCTCTAATACACAAGAACCAGGGGAAATTACGATAATTTATTAATTGGTAGACTTAAAATAAATGAGGCTGCAGTTAAACTTGCAGCCCTTCAATGCAGGGCACAAGGAATGCTAAAATATCCATGTATTCATACAAACCATGGAAGACAAACTCATAAAGGGACCATTAAACACAAAGATGCTTTGACACAGGGAATTCTGGATGTGCAGACTGCCAGAAGCTGGAAAAGATTCTGAGGGAGCCTCTCAGTCTGCCACCCTACCCCTGTTTATGCTTTTGCCCTCACATTTGTTATTATCCTGTGCTGGTGAAGGTGGTGGAGCCGCATAAACCCTTGGCCTGAGTTCTGCAGCCCTGGACAGGGATTATCTCTGGGATGTCCTTTGGCCCAGCAATGGCCAGTGGGATTTGGGAGAAGGTGGCCTTGCCATTCTCCAGGCTCTGAAGGATGTTGGGTGTTGATATTTGTGGAAGAAAGGCACCATAAAAACCTCTGAAGAATTTGATTCCATTTCCAGAGCAATCTCAATAGTGCACAGCAAATGCAGCCTGGGACCACACACAGAGATTCTGAGTCTAATTCATCATTTTCACCATTCAAACCAAAAGCTTCATGGCAAAAACATTTCCTAAAACTAGATCAAGCAACACTTCAAATTCTGGAAGAGGCAATGCAGCACCCTACACAGATAGCTGGTTGCACAGACAAATTTACTTAATACTTATTTTATTTTTATTATTATTATTGTTGTTGTTGTTGTTGTTGAATTTCTGAAGTTGCTACACATGGAGTAACTTGGTTTTTCTCTAGAAGTGGAGGTCAGAAATAACCAGATGGAGAGAACACAGTTAATGAATTCAGCAGTAAATCAATCCAAGGTTAATCCAAGTGACTAAAGCCTCCCAGAACACACCTTTCTGTGATAGTCTCCCTCGTGCAAACTCTCACACTTGTCACCCGAGGCAGGGCAATGTCAGCAGGAAATAATTATATAAATTGTATAAACGATACGAATAACCCCACCACTGTGTTTGAGGCTCCCAGGGTCAGGAGTCACACAGTCAGAGCACAGACACGGCTCCCAAAACTCATCTCTCACACAGCTTGTAGTTTAGACAAGCAGAGAGGAATTCAAGGAGGTGCCCAAGGCCATGCAGGTGACAGTGGCACAGCTGGGAGCAGAAGCCACTCTCTGAGCCAGGACAGCCACACTGAGGTTGCCCCTGTGAGTGGAGGCTCTGCAGGCTCCCACCACAACTGTGTTTTAACAGAGGCAAGACAGGATCTGATCGAGATCAGAGTATGCAAACATTCATACAAGATTAAATATAAAATATGCAGATATTTGCAGTCAGGAAAACTGCATCGTTTTAGATGATTTAGAGTTTATTATCTACAGATCATACAGCAAAGAAAGTGAACTCTTTGAATTAATGCACACCTGCTTGCAATCTGAAAGAACAATAAGGATCTCCAACTTTATTTCTCTCTCCTTTTCTGTCTAAGCACTTTGCTAAATTCATCTATTTCCTTTAATCTCCTTCCAGCCACATTCCAGCTGCTTAAGAGACTTTTAATGAGAGCCCGTTCCTGTGCAATGCCCAATGTCCTCTGGATCTGAAAGGTCTTAAAAAACAGTAAAAATATGCCTTTCCTACCTCTCCCAAGTAAGGGGAAAAATCAAAGCAGCCCACAACAGGACTCCATATCTGATTTCAGGGGCCTTTCATGTTCCACAGGAATATCTGCACCCCACAGAGAGCTGCAAGAAGCCTTCAGGAAAGGCTGAGAGAACGTGGGGTACAACAGATCGAACCAAGGCCTGTGCAGGGCACAGAGGTACCCAGCTTGGCTCTGTCCTGGCAGCTCTGTGAAACAGAATTTTCATCCTTTCAGAAACAGCACAGTTTAATCCTCCCCATTTGTGCCTGGACGAAAGGATGGCCTGTGAATTGTGACTGATCAGGATGGTTCCTCTGCTTTGTACCGCCACTGCCTGCAAAGGAGGTGGCAGAAATCCCCAGAGTGTCTAAACTGTAAATCTCAATAATCAATATTGACATTTAACAGCTGATATCAAAGCTTTTTACTTTCCTCCATCAGAGTTGTCATTTCAGCCCCTCGGGCAGGTGTCTCTATACCTGCTACCCTCCAGGTTTTCTATCAAGTTTCTGCTCCTCACAAAGAGAAAAAGCTGGAATTAAAACCTCAGATGAATTCACACAGCGTTGTGAGTCAGAATCCTTTGAGATTGATTGTTTGCTGTTTGCTGCAAGCCCTGCCTGGGAGCAGTAACAGATGATGTGTCTAGATCCAGACTCATTTTTTTTAAAAAGAATTCTCCTGAAGCTCCACAGAGAACAGGATATAAAATTCCTATATCAGAAGAGCTGCCAGTCTGGGAGGAGAGGCAATAACCAGGTCAGGCTCCTGCACAGGGCTCTCCATCCTCACCTGCTCTGGGCTCCCACAGTCTGGACATCCTTGGTTTGGCTCCTTCCACCTCCCAGCTCAGCCACATGAAATATCTCCATGTGGATCCCGACTCCAGAGCAGTCCCAGGGCTGACAGGCCCCAGCCCAGGGCAGCAACTGGGCAGTTGTTACAGGGGAGAGCAGATTTTCACTCTAACTCTGGACTGGCCACATTCCCCAGAGCAGTCCTGGCATGAAACACTCAGCACCCAGTGGGATGGGTTTTTAGAACCTGTGCTACACTGAGATAGTGACTGAAGAGATTCTGGGAGCTGAAGAGAATCAAAAAGCATCCATGAAAAGCCTTTCCCTCTGCAATGCATCCGCAGCCCCACAGCCCCTCTGCTGTTTCACCACAGACTCCATCCTCAGTCTTCCCAAATCTCAGCTGGAAGTTTTCTTCCCTCTCCATTTCTGCTCTCTCTCTTTTTTAATACCCCAGAATTCTGTGTGACTGACAATGACAAAAACAATGCTGTAACAAACCCTCCTGAAAGAGGGTTTGTCCTTTGAGGAACAATGATGCAGCCTGTAAATGATACCAGCATTTAATTATCAGCTCAACAGGAAGAGAAATATCCTCAGAAACCTTTCCAGGAGCACTCAGAACTGGACAGCAGAGTCGCTGTTTGAGGTGCATTTGGTCCATTAGATTTATCAGGGAAATGCTGCAATAAGAGAGTCACCAAAGAAAGCAATGGGATGTGGGTAACTGGGCTATGGGATGGAAACTGGGCTATGGGATGGAAACTGAGCCTTGCTGGACATCTCCAGAAGGACACAGGGGATGTGAGGACAGCTTTTTAAGGATGCTCATACTTCCTTTAAGGTATCATTTAACACATTATGCTGTTTCCAAACCTCCGCAAGGCCCAGCTTCAATAGCCCTGCAAGTCACGTGCTGCTTTTACTCTCTAACAGCCCCAAAAAATCCTTCCATGAGAAGATGAACAATTGTGCCTCTGGCTTTGATGGAGCAGAAGCAGAACTAAAGACAGAGGGCTCGGGTAGGGCTGAATCAAGAGGAGCTGTGAGCCCAGCCAGCACATCCTGTGGGATCCCAGGCACCTCTGCAGCCACCACAGGCATTTCAGGATGAGTTCTAAGGAAACGCTGCCCATGGAGCAGGGGCCAGCCTGGCCCATGGATGAGACACGTCCCAGCCTGTTCCACAGAGGCCTCCCCAGGAGAAGGCTTTGATCAGGTTTAGTGCTTCCACCTTCCCACCAACCTCCTACCTGGGGTGGGTCTGTTCTGGATTCTGCCCCGGGAGAAGCTCTTTGCCCTCCAGCACATCCTAAATGCCTTTTCACCTTGTGAAACAAGGAGACAACAGGAGGCTGAGAGCTTTTAATGAGGTCTGGAGACATTCCCACCACCTGAGGAGCTGAACATCCTGAGAGGAAGAGCATGAAAAGGAGGGAATGCCTTATAGGAGGCTGCAGGGTGGGGGAGGATTGGAGCAAAGGTGGAAGCAAAACCAGCACAAAGGGAGTCAAGAGGTGAGGACTGGACACTCCTGGATTCCTGCAGCCAGAGAGCCAGGCAAGCCCAACACAACCCCAGTAACAGCCAGGCCACGTTCCACACAGAGCTTATTTTCTCTCCCTCTCCTAAAAGCAGGTTTTCATTTACCCCCTGTGGACCCAGCACCAGGAGTTCAGGATCTGCTCAAGCCCAGCCAGGGCACAGACAGCCACTACCAACAGCTCCAGGTTCTGGGAATGGGGTCAGAGCTCTGCTGGACAGGGCTTGGAGCAACCTGGTCGAGTGGAAGATGTCCCTGCCCATTGCAGGGGTGGGACTGGGTGATCTTTAAAGGTCCCTTCCAACCCAACCCATTCTAGGTTTCTCTGAATTTATCCATTGTAATGCTGTGTTCACTCTGGCAAAACTTTATTTTCTATATTTAAAGGCGAGCTTCATCTTTGCCACGCCCTGGACCATTTTTGCTGGACTATCCCACACACTTCATGCTTCACCTTTGTCCTGATGGAATCAAACTTGGCATTTCCTTCACCCTTCGAACCAGCAATGCTTCACCTTTGCCATATCCACAGCAGAAAGGGCTCAGGTTGCCACCCAAAACCCTCCTTCACTTTTTCTTACGTCTTTGCAGGTTTTCTCCATCAAGTGTTTGGAAAGCCAAGATTTGGCTCTCGTGCCTAAGTCTCTCCTATTAGGCTAAACTTAGAATCAGACCACTGACCCAGGGTCCCCAGTCCCCTCCAGTTCAGTAATAATTTAGATGTGAGATTGTTTTTCTCCCAAACCAAGCCACATCAGACATTTGCTTCTAAAATATTTAAGTTCCTCTTGAGTCTATCAACTCAATTTTGTATCTGAAAGGATCCGTGTATCACACTGCTCATCACCACCAAACTCCCTGAGTTCTTAGGCTTGGGTTTCTTCTTTTGACTTTCAGATGAAGAGGCGAGAATACGCAGGACACACCTGTGTCAGACCCCTCAAGGAAAAAAAAACACATTGAAAATTGAACCTGCAGCCTCAGATCCTGAGCCGTGCGAGGTCCAGAGGCAGCACACACAGATTTCACGTGCCCAGAAAGCCGCTTGTACCAAAGAGATCACCGACACAGAGCAAAGGATCACTCAGGTCGCTTTAACAGAGTCCAGCTCGAGCAGTGCTCAGTGACAGCTCTGTGTTGTCATCTGGAAGGGCAGCACAGATTCATTCCCTTCCCCTGGCACAGCCACGTGCACATCCCTGTGGCTGGAAAGCCAAACTGTCCCTGCAGCCCAACCCCTTCATGGAGTGAGTGCTGCCACAGGCTCTGAGTGACTGAGAAAGGGGAGGCACCCCCAGCAGGGGCTTAGGTGTGAATTAGGCTGAACGATACAATTAAAAAATTTTAAATCCAAATGACTTAAGGAAGCTTTGCAGCAGAAATGAAACACCAGTCATGTCCCAGGTGAGAAGTGCCAAGCCAGCATACGCTTCCCAGCAGACGTAGGAAGAAGTATCTGGCACCTGGTGGGAGGGTCAGTGGAGAGGGAGCAAGACCTTCCACGTGTGTAAGGCAGCACAGAGCAGTCCTGAGTGCTACAATCACTGAATTACGAATGCTTGTGTCTGTTCTACCCTCACTGATATGGGTACCAACAGCTCCAGTTACCACGAGAGTCTGGAAATCCTTCCTGAGGAGCAGCTCACACAGAAAACCAGACAAAAACCCCCAGAACACTGCATGGGAAATTCTGCATTAACCCAACCTGTTCCAAACCCATCTTTGCCTTTATCCCAAGCAAACTAAAATGCGAGGGGAAGACACACACCGAGGGACAGCTGTGCCCAAGTGATCCTGATCCCGCAGCGTCCCGGGCTGGAGCAGCAGCTCTGCCTCTCTGTGCCCGAGCACACCCTCTGTTCCTGGGCTGGCTTTAAGCCGTGGAGCCCCGCAGCACCCTCATGTCCCCATCCCTGCCTGCTGAGCCCTGGCTCCCTATGCCAGCCCCATCCTCCCACCTTGTCCCCCCAGGGAAGCAGCCTGCAGGGAGGGATCAATGCCAGCCGTTCCCGGGGCTAATTCGCACCCTGAGAGACCCGGAGCGCATTTCAGGGGTATAATCCAGATTTCCTCCCTCTTGCTCCCAGCCAGCAGAATCTCCCACCCGTTTCCACATCCCGCTCTTGCACGGCTGATCCTCCCCAGGTCCGCTCTATCCCGCGGGGGCTCCTGCGACCCCAGCACCCGATGTCCCCTTCCCTCACCCCCTGACCCGCATCGCCCGCCGGGACGGTCCCCGCGGTGCCAGCGCTGCCCGGAGCAGTTCGGGGGATGCTCCGGGCGCTGCAGGTGCGCGGCTCGGCCGGGACCCCCTCGAAGCCACGGGGACGTGCCCGGGGACCGGGGCAGCCCCGCGGAGCCCCCGCGCCCCCTCCGCAGAGCATCCGCATAGAACCGCGCTCCCGCGGTCCCGGCGCTGTCTCGAAGGACACTCCGAGCAGCCCGCGGACACTGCGAGCAGCCCGCGGACACTGCGAGCTGCCCACGGACACTCCGAGCTGCCCGCGGAAACTCCGAGCTGCCCCACGGACACTCCGCATCCCCTCCCGGTGCTGTCCCAAAGGACACTCGCGCTCGTCCCCGGGTCCCGGTGCTGCCCCACGGACACTCCGAGCTGCCCCACGGACACTCCGAGCTGCCCACGGACACTCCGCATCCCCTCCCGGTGCTGTCCCAAAGGACACTCGCGCTCGTCCCCGGGTCCCGGTGCTGCCCCACGGACACTCCGAGCTGCCCCACGGACACTCCGAGCTGCCCACGGACACTCCGCATCCCCTCCCGGTGCTGTCCCAAAGGACACTCGCGCTCGTCCCCGGGTCCCGGTGCTGCCCCACGGACACTCCGAGCTGCCCCACGGACACTCCGAGCTGCCCACGGACACTCCGCATCCCCTCCCGGTGCTGTCCCAAAGGACACTCGCGCTCGTCCCCGGGTCCCGGTGCTGCCCCACGNGCGGCGGGCGGCGGCGGCAGGAGAAGGAGGAGGAGGAGGATGCGGCTGAGTTTGGCGGCGGAGCGCATGGTGCGGGCGGTGCCGGTCCCAGCTCGCTGCGGGCCGCCCGGCGCCGCGGCTCTTTAAGCGGGAGGCGGGGCGGCCCCGTCCCGTCCCGTCCCGTCCCGTCCCACCGCCGCCGGGCACCCCCAGGGCTCCCTGGGGACCCGCCGCCCCCCTCGGGGACGCCGCGCCGGGTCGCGCCCCGCCGGGTCCCTCCATCCCCGCCGGATCCCTCCATCCCCTCGGAGATCTTCAATCCCGGCGGGATCCCTCCATCCCCATGGGGTCTCTCCATCCCCGTGGGATCCCTTCATCCCCGCTGGGTCTCTCTGTCCCCGTGGGATCCCTCCATCCCCACGGGATCGACCCCTCCATCCCCATGGGATCCCTCCATCCCCTCCTCCTTCCCCGCGGGATCCCAAGGCGACCCTCGGGGCTCTGCGCTCCCAGACGGCGGCGGGACCCAGTGGGGCTCAGCACCAGGCTCCGGGATGCCCGGCAGTGCCCCATGGAACGATAGCTGTGGGTGCAGCGGGGGAACATCCCGTTTCCAAGCCTCAGCACTGCCTTCGGGCAGTTGTTTGGGCAGGGAAGCGTCAGGAAAGAGATGAAGAGGCACCTGCTGTGCCCGGGCACCCAGCACCCCCCAGCACATCCCTCCTTCTGCTCTGCTGTTCGTGGATGCAGATCCCCACACGTCCCGGAGCATGGAGCAGCTCCCAGAGACACGTGTAACCAAACATGAACTGCACAGGTGACATCTCCCAGAAATGCTGGGGGGAAGGAACTTTAGGAGGTCTCCAGACAGCCCTCCCATCCCAAGACAGGCTGCAGTCAGATCTAGACAAGGATGGCTGTGGCTTTGTCCAGCCAAGTCCTGCAGACCCCCAAGGATGCCCATCCCCACACCTCTCTGGGCACTCGTACTACAGATGCACAACCCTCCAGGGAAAGGGGGTTTAACACCCAGCCTGACCCTCCCAAGTGCAATTACACAAACTTTCACAGAGGAACTCAGAAGCAAATTTCCAGAACCCAGGGGTGGCCATGGGGATAAAGGTGCAATGCCTGCCCTCTGAAAACACTCGCACAAAACCCCAGGACCGTGCAGCCACACGTGTGGAAGGGTCTGGACAGGCAGGTGAAAGCAGCCCCCCCAGGCAATGGGTGAAGGGCTCTGTGCCGAGCTGGAGGTGCCCTGCTGGTTGTCTCACCCTCCTCCAAACACCGGGCATCCAGCAGCTGCTTTGCAAACAGCACAGGGCTGGGTGCAAGGCTGAGAAACCCAGCACTTCCTGGAGACAGAGAATCCCAGCAGGATCCTCGGGTGTCTCAGGATGGGGAGGGTAAAGGCCTGCTCTCTGCTACTGGGACCAGTGCTGTTCTCCAGTCTGTACCCAGGCTTGCCCTTCTTGTTTCCCTTCTGGCCCTTCCCCAGGGCAGAGCCTCCCTCAGCCCTGTCCCTGCCAGGCTGGCAGAGATGGGCTTTCAGGGACTGGTGATTTTAGGAGAGGGATTGAGGTCAGTAGGGATGGCAGGAGCAGTCACCGTCTCACACCAGTCCCACTACAGCAGGAAGAGGAAGCCCTGCTCTCCTCCCGTGCCGTGTCCTGAGCTGGGCTGTGCCCCCTGGCCCTGGTGGCACAGGAGGTTGAGCAGGGCTGTGGCTTGGGAAGGGAAGCAGAGGAAGGTGCGTGGCTGAGTGTCACAGAAGTCTGTGGCTTCACGAAGGGGGTGAGATGGGAGTATCAGATACCATGAAAAATGGGGTGAAGAAGGGTGGTGTAACTGTCTCAGACCTTTCAGAGCTCCCCAACACCCAGCGCTGTCCTAGGACCCTGCTGACTCCCCATGAACTGCTCAGCTGCAGCCTCAGCTCAGCCTTGTTACCCAAATATTCAAGGAGCAGCAAAGTTCCATCTCCCTGCCCCTCTGGAAAACTCTTCTCCTTTCCTGCTCTTGGCAGGGCTCATCAGGTGAGACAGACACTTGCTGATTTTGTCACTCCTGTTCAGAGGTGTTTGCACAAGAAACACTTTTTATGCCATTTTTCAAAGAATCACGGAATGGTTTGGGTTGGAAGGGACCTTACAGACCACCTCATCCACCCCCCTTCCATGGGCAGGGACACCTCTCTGGTGTATCCCAGGTTGCTCCAAGCCCTGTCCAACCTGGCCTTGGACACTTCCAGGGATGAAACATCCACAATTTCCAGCAAATTGTATAGGAATGACTGGGAGAGGGGGTTGCTTTTGATAACCCTCTCATCTTTTGGCTCACTTCTTGCTACCACAGCATTATGCAGAGGATACAAGCCTGGGCATCAAGGAATTATGGACATCAGCATTTTCTGAGAGCACCTCAGGGAATGCATATTTTTCAGGGAATGAATATTTTTCAGCCATGGTGCCAGGATGTCCCCAGCCAGAGCCTGGGAGCAGCTCAGGAAGAGGGCAGCCCCCTGCCCGCAGCTCTGAGAGTGGAACCACTCATGGTGGAGAGCACCACGCCACGGTTCCCAGTGTCACATCCAGGCCTCGATGTCTTTGGCAAGGAAGGTCACAGAGCTGCCTCTGCAGTTCTGCTGGGACTTGCTCTCAAGATCCGCGTGCTCTGGTGCACCACAGTCCCAGACCTTTGGGTTCTAGAGCAGCCCAGGTCCCTTTTCTCAGACTCTGGGAGAAGCTGTGACTCCCTTAAGCCCCTGCTGGGTGCTCAGCACCTCCGTGTGTCAGGGATGTGTTTTCCCTGGATGTGTTTTCCCCGTCCTGCCTGGGGAAGGGAGCACTGCTGGGCTGGGCAGAGCTCCCACAGCACCTCTGCCAAGGGACCAGAGAGAAGGGGAGGGATGGTGGCTCCTGGGCAAAGCTGTGGCAGGTGAGGGACTTCCAGTAGTTGTGGAAATTCTTGGAAGTCCAGTACTGCTCTGCCCAACTCACGGGGACAGATTCCCAGGAGAGCCATGAAGCCTCATAGAGGAAGGAAAGAACACCAGACCCCACAAGACTGTGCAGCTCCATCCAGACCTGCTGAGGAAGGGTGGAGGGGACTGGCCAGGGCCCAGGTGGTGAAGTGCCCACAGAGGACAATCCTGTGCTGATGTTTGAACCCTTCAGTCCCAGACAGGGAATTCCAAGGACAGAGCAGCTCACAGGGGGCTGCCAAGGCAGGCAGTTCAGCAGGGGTAGGGCAGAGGGCCCAAACACCTCTCTGGTGCCTCCTGGGAAGTGTCTCTGATGTGAGGAAGGTGCCTTCCCATCCAGTTTGGAGGCCACATTTGCATGCCCCTGGCAGTATCTGTTTATATCAGAAGAGTTATGGTCAGCAGGACACATTTTCCCTTCTGGCTGATGTGAGGGAGGGAATTCCAAGCAGTGTGGAAGTGTCTGGGGCGAGGTGGGAGCTATAGGGCAGGTGCAGGAGCAGCCACACTCCCTGGGGTTACAGCTGGGGCTGGCTGTGCCTACCACGGCCCAGCTGAGGCAATGTCTGCTCTGAAGAGCTGCCAGCTGAGCTGCTGGGCAAGCTGAGCACACCCTGAGGCCATGCAGGGGGTCTGTGACCTGCCCTTCTTGGTCCTGGTTCCTTCTGCCAGCAAAGGGGAGCCTGGGAGAAGTTGGGCTAGGGAAAGACAGCCCTGGCTGTGCCTTCTGCTCTTCTCCTCATGGCAGGACAATGGAGACACATCTTCAGCAGGAGGTGTCCAAGGGACAGCGTGTGGGACAATGGGAGTGCTCTTCCTGTCCCCAGACCTCTCTTCCTTCTTGGATTTATTGGGCAGCTGCTGTAGCAGGGGCTGTCCCTGTAATTCCTGCCTGGCACGAGGGGTGAGACAGCCCAGTGTGGGAAGGGAGGTGTCTGAACGAGGAGGGAGGAGCACGGTCCTGGAGCTGCTCTTGGGGAAAATGCAATGAACCTCAGGAGTGTGGCTGGCCAGTGAAGAGCAGGGTCAGAAGGAGGATGAAGAGAAGATGAGGTGGTGTCTGGAGAAAAGAAGGTGTCGGGAGAGACACCAGACAGAGCTGGAGGAGGACAAGGTGGTGGAGCTGGGCATGAAGCAAGTCTGAGAGCAGGAATGTGATGGCTCCGTGCTGGCTCAGGACTTTGCCCCAGCAGCACAAAGGGAAAAGGCTTTGCCAGAGGCAGGGCTGAGGACTCTGGAGAACAAGGCTGTAATAACATCAGGGGAGAGGAAAAGTGGTGAAAATAGGAAGGCAGCAAGAGCACCTGAGAACCTGAGAACCTGAGGGGGAATGGGGGGCTGCTCTCACTGTTCCACTGCCCAGTGCAAGGCCAAGGCTCAGGCTTTGCCATGGAGCTCCCAAGCCAGCAAAACCCATGAGAGCCTGGAGAAAGAACAGTTGTCTTCTGTCCTGGCAAGTTCCTACATCCCGGTTCCTGGAGTCATGCTTGTCATTGTAGATACCTCTCCAGTTCAGTTGTTTTATTTCAGAGCTGATTTGAAAGCAGTTTTGGGGGCATTTCCCAAGGCACAATGGCCATGTTTCTTCTAAAGCAGATCCTTTCTGAGCCAGCTGCTTGCTGCTCTCTTCACTGTCCCCATCAGGGCAGGTGCCTCTATCAGCAGTGATTCCACACCTACAGTTCACATAGGGTTTTATCTAGGGCATTTCAAGAACATTTTAATCCAATTTCAGTTGCCACCTGGCTTCATTTGATTCACCACAAAGAGGCAAATATTGTGAGATTTTGGAAAAAAGGTATTTTATGGGATTCATGCAAACCAAAGAAAATTTCCCACTCAATGCTTCTTTTATGCTGGATTTGACTTTGCAGGAATTTCTGATACTCAGGAACTGATGAAATGTATTAGGCATAATACTCACATTTTCCCCCCCATGGCTTTGCAAAACCCACCCCTCTCCTCATCTGAGTTGTAAATTGGTCCATACAACCCTGTCCTGCTCAGAGAGCCTGGCAGCAGGTCCCACGCTCCAGAGAGGGCGTCCAGGACCCCATGGAATCACCAGGGTTTGTACAGCCCACAAAACAAAAGCCCCTTCCCTTCTGAGGAGAAGAAAGCTTTGGGATGGGCAGCAAAAGTCTTTCCAGCCCCTTTCTCAGGAACTGCCCAATGGGACCCCAGAGAGGAGGAGGTGACAGGGAAGTGATGCCACCATCCAGCTGCCCCCTCTAATTCAGATGCAGTTTTCTTTTGGCTCCTGTGGAGCACAGAGCTGACACGTCCCATCCCCAAGAACTGAGGATTATTCCACATTTCTGTCACGCTCGTAGAAGTTTGTCCATCCCAAGGGACAGGTCACATCTGCTGCAGTAATTCATCATCTCCTTCCTGCCCCTGCAGCTCGTGCCAGCAGCTCTGCCCAGGCACTGCCCTTCACAGGCACCACACAGGGCAGCAAAAACCAAAAATCAGGAGCAAGGCCTGAGGGATTCCCTGTAATCCCAACATGCTCAGGGTCTGAGGTGTCACATGGCATTGCCAAAGAATTCTCCTGAGGTGCCTTTGGCTGGCACATGATCCTCCTGCTTCTGCTGAGCTCCTTCTCTCTCCCAGAAGTGGGAGAGACACACCTGGACTGCCCCAGACTGTGGCTCCAGGCCATGGGGGTGCCCTGGGTGTGCCTGGAGTGCCCAGGCTGGGAGAACCCTTCCCATGGCTGTCAGGAATTACAACCAGCCCAAGTAAGAATTGCATTCTTCCTTTTGAGAGACCCCAGCTTAGGAGCCCCAGCCCCTCTTCAGCCATCCCATCACTCAGTGCCTTTGGTTTCCTTCACAATAGCTCCCAGCACCTGGTTCTCCTGGGGCTTCACTGGCAATGAGGAGAACACAATGGCAGATATTCCCTCTATTTTTCCTATTTTGGTCTCCTGATGTCCTGTTCTCCTTGATGACCATCTAGGAGGTTTGAGATTATATTTTTATGGAAGGCTGGGCTTAATTAGGCCCTTGTTGTATATTGGAAACTCATTGTCCGTAAAGAGATGATGAATTAGCTCAGATGTCAACGCTCCCATCACAGACATGAGATCCCTCCTCCCGTGTCCCACTGTGCTGCATTATCCTGTGACAGTGGTGCTTATTCCACCAGCTGGAGGCTGAGGAGGGAATCAACCCACAGCTCATCACAGGGAGTGCTCTGGAGCACTGCTGCTTCTCCACCCAAGCAGCTCCACCAGCACTCAGTGACCCTGTGCCTGGATGGTTCAGGGTTTTCCTCAGCTCATCCCAGTGGGAATGGCAAGGAGCAGCAGCTGTTGCCTGTGGGCAGCTGGATTTCATGGAGCTTTAGTGGAGACCCAGGCCCAGGTCAGGCCCCCTCCCAGCTCAACCAGAGGTGCCGTGGAACAGGGAAAGGTGCGGAGAGTCAGCAGCAGGGTCAGAGCCAGAGATCTGGAGAAGGAGCTGCGGGGCTGGGATCCCTCAGTCTGGATGAGAGACAACAGAGCAGGTACAGCAGGGCTCATCCAGACCTCTCACTCTGACAGAGAGTGGGCAGGAATTTACAATTATTGTGACATCAAGTTAAGCCAACTGGTGGCATTTTAAATAAAGCCCCCCACTGGATGCTGTCCTTCACACAGCCAGGACATTGTCACCAGGAGCTCTGGGACTGCAGGTGGCACCGAGTCACAGAAGCCGAATGTTCACATGCAGCTGAAGGAGAAACCCTGTAGATTTATGGAAGGAAAAGCCCCCACTAAAGCCATCAACACTACCTTGGGCTGGGGAAGTCCCTAAGCTGCAAATTCTTGCTGTCTGGGGAAATTTTTCAGAAGAAGTCTCGTTACGTGCACATTCTGTTCCTGTGATTTTCCCAAGGAATCTGCTTTTGCACAGTGTTGCTGCTGGGCAGGAGCCAAATTTCAAAATCTAAACAGAAAATTGGGGAAATTGTGAAACAGATCAAAAGAAAAATCAAATTACAAAGGTGGCAAAAATGAAAGCAGGGGACAAGTCATGGATCCGAAACACGCAAACCTCGGGAAGATGAAAGGCAGAAGGAACATGATGAGACTCCTCTGGAAAAGCCCATTGCTCCCTGACAGCATCCAAGCGCCTGATGGGGATTTCCTGGTGTAGCTTTGTCTGGTCAGGGTTGGATCCACAGTCTCCAGTGGGGGTGGGAAGCAGCCCCAGGGCCCTGTTTGTGCCATGGGGAGCAGCTCAGCCAGGGCAGGGGACACTGCTGAGGAATCAGGTGAGGTGAGGTGGACAGAGATGAAAGGAGGAGCATCAGGAGTCTCCAGAGGACCTGAAGTCCAAGACTCAGAGTCTACACACGTTCCCCAGGGTCTGCTTCTCACCAAAAAACAAGCTGAGGGATGCCATGAACTGCATTGGGAACACACCCACCTGCACCACACTGTGGGGGGGTTTCCAACCTAAACCCAGTCGGGACCTGACATAAATCGAAATCCTGGATTTCCAACTTCCTTTGGCAGTGAAAGGTCCCTGCCTGTGCAGCAAGGCAGGACAGGGAGATGGAGGGATCAGATGTTCCTCGGGATATTTTGAAGTGAGCCGCAGTGGTGTCCCTTGTCCTGACAAAAAGGTGTCTTGGGCCACCCAGGAAGGTTGGTGAGGCTGCAGCCTGACAGGGAGGCATGAACAGGTCCCTGCCCACAGCATGGGGTTTGAGCTTGATGATCTGCAAGGCCCCCTTCAACCCAAACCGTTCTCTAGTCCTATGATGAAGAGCCAAAATGAGAGGACAGCAGAGACTGCAGAGCTGCATCTCTCAGCAGGGCCTGTTGTGGTCAGACAAGGGGTGGTGGGTTTAAACCAAAAGAGGGTGCACTCAGACTGGATATAAAGAAAAAAATAAGGGGGGTGAGGCCCTGGCACAGGCTGCCCAGAGAAGCTGTGGCTGCCCCATCCCTGGAAGTGTCCAAGGCCAGGTCAGAAGAGAGTCGGAACAACCTGGTTTTGTTGAAGATGACCCTGCCCATTGCAGGAGGTTGGAAATAGATGGTCTTTAAAGGTTCCTCCCAACCCAAGCCACCCTGTGATAGCTCGGGACAGGATTGAGGAGCAGGGTGAGGATAGTCCTTGCACCCTGGAGAAAACAGGAGAACAGGGAGGAGCTCACCCATCCTGGTCAGTCTTGCTGAGGTCCAAGGAAAAGGCCAGCAGCTCAGAGAGGCCTCCAAGGAGGTCTCTCGGCTGGATGGAGAGGGACTGTTGATCACAATTAGAACTCAATCACTCCATGGGGAGCTGCTGGGCTGCAAGAAGGGAATTGATGACAAACTGAGAGTTCAGTGCTGCCTAAAGAGGAATCGCTCTCCCCCTCCTTTCTTCATCCCCTCTGCTCCCAGCTGCAGTCCTGACCACTGTTTGACACCATATTCTGCATAATTCTGCATAATCAGTGATCTGAACTAGTCCATGGAGAGCTCTGTGGGCCCCCAGCTGGTTCTGGGTGGGATGTTTGGGTGGATACCCAGCCTTTGGCAGAGAGGCAGAGGAGATGTGGGGAGCATCCCCCTCCTTCTGCCCGTGCTGGGCTGGGAGCTGAGCTCCCACCACCTCAGGAGCTTCCCCTGAGGACATCATGTCCCAGAAGTGTCCTGATGGCCAAACCCTGAGCCACAGCAGGGACTGGCCTCCTCAGCCTGAGCCCAGCACTGCCAGCCAGACCTTCATGAGCTGAGCTCATCCAAAGTGTCTCCAGTTCAACCCCAGGGTCTCCAGATGGGTCCTTTGCCCAGTGAACCCAGCTGGGCCTGCAGCTCCAGGTGCTGCCCTGGGACAGGCTGATCACTCTGCAGGGAGGAACAAATTGTGATTTCCAAAGCACTGAGCGCACACCTCCTCAGTCAGGTGCATTTTGGTAGGTGAGTCAGGTTTAGGAGAACAAAATCCAGGGAGTGCAGCCAGGCAGGGCCTGTCCTGCCCCTTCTCCATCCTTAACCAGTGGGACCACATTCCAAGAGTGGGGCCAAGTCCTGGATCATTTCTGAACCCACGTCACTTAACAAATGCTTTCGGGAGCTGTGTTTTGAGTCCTCTGGGTTTGCTGTCAACCACAGTTTCCTGGCCACAGCGTGTGGGCCAGTGGCTACGTGCTCTGAGCTCCCTTTTCAGTGAGCTGCACACTCCAGACACCGCTCTGTGAAACGGCCACGGAGAGGACAAACAGCCACGCTCAGGAGCAGGGAAGTGATTAGGAGGAAACAAAGTGGATGTGGATGCCAGACTGGAGGGTTCTGAGAGCAGGAATGAACTACAAACAGCCTCAAATCGATCATCTGCTATTGCTTCGGCAAATAAATGGAAGTGGGGTAGAGCCTGGAGGACTCAGAGGCGGAGTGTGGAGCTGGGAGGAATAGAAAAGGACAGAACAGGAATAAATTGGGGCTGAGAGGGAAGGCAGGGACTGCTGATGTAATGCACACCCAGTAAAGAAGAGGCTAGGGGCTGAAGACATTAATATTTGAGGTATAGATTAGTAAGAAACTGAGGGAAACATTATTATAAACCTTCCACGCAAATTTGGCAAAGTGGGGTCTATTTGGGGATTTTCTTTCCTTCCTTCTGCAGACAGAGAAACATCACAGCCTGAATTTGCCGCTCCAACTGTCCGAGGGGGAAATCTCCCCTTTGCAGGGATGCGTCGAATTTGAAGTCTAAATTTGCAGCCGAAAGGTGTTAAATTGGCCAGAATTAGCAGCGAGCCTGAGCCCTGCTCCGGGCTGTCCCGCGCCCATCCCCGGCTCCGCTGCCGCTGCCTTGCCAGCAGATGGTACTGTGCCCCCGAGGATCGCCGGCTTCTCCCGGAGAAATCGTTCCAAACGCTCGGGAAAGGTGTTTGCTGCTCCTCCCGGCTCACCCCACCACCCTGTTCTGCCCGAGGCCTCCGGGGTGAGGGGGGTCTGCTCTCGGGGACCCCCTCACTGCGCGGTGACACTGAGCACACACCTGACAGGTGACTTGGATTCTGCTTCTCCCCGTCACCTGCAGCACTCCCATCGCACAGAGCTGGGGGAGGTGGGATGCAATGGGGGAGGTGGGATGCAATGGGCTTGTCCTTCAGGTGTGGTTCTTCCAGGCTGACTGTCCTGCATCCTCAGAGCTGGGACACCCCAGTGATGGGCACCGCTGGGAACCCAAGGCCTTGGGGAAGGTGTTTTTGGGGACAGAACCTGTACTTGTGCTTTGCTGGACAGCCCAGGTTTGTCTGGGGGGGCACAAGGGGAGAATCAGCGACCCAGGGCTTCAACCCTCACCACAGATGGACACAGAACAGGTTGCCCAGAGCAGCTGTGGCTGCCCCAGCCCTGGCAGTGTCCAAGGCCAGGCTGGACGGGGCTTGGAACCACCTGGGATAATGGGAGGTGTCCTTGCCACGGCAGGGGTGGGGTGGGATGGTCTGTAGGGTCCCTGCCCACCCAAACCCTGTGACTCTGTGGTGCCCGGGCAGCTGTCACAGGCCCACTGGATGGCACTTGTGTCCCACTGTCCGAGCTCTCCTGGCAAGGCCCCCTCCAGCCGAGCTTATTCCCTGGGCCAGGGAGCTCGAGGGGGAGGCAGCTGCTCTGCAGCTGAGCAGGAGGGACTGCACCACCCTCACCGTGTTTTAGGAGAGCCTTGCTGTCAAAGGAAGACAGTCTTTGAGAAACTCAAGTGATCGAGAGTCGGCCACTGGTTGCAAAAGTCTGAGCAGGACACAAGATGCTGCCCATGCCAGCTCTGAATCACAAACACACTCTCGTGATCCCAGAGACAGGGATCCTGCTCCAACACACAGAAACTCTCACCCCCAAACACATTTTCCATCAAAAATGTGATGATAAAACAAATAGCGGTGGATAAAGGTGGCACTGATGTAAATAGAGATTTCCCCCCCAATAAAGGTTATTTTTACAGCTGTGATTCACCACTCAGCCCCACAAACAGGACACCAGGGTAGCTGAGGGGGTAACCCCAAGGGGGGAACACGTGGCTGTGATAACACAGGGACAGAGAAATTTAAGCCAGAGCAGTGACTAAGGAGAGCCTGAGGATCCCTCACCTGAGGATCCCTCACCTGAGGATCCCTCTCCTCTCCCTGCACTGGGAACACTGGGATGGGCACAGAGAGGACCACACTGACTGGGACATGATCCACTTGGCTTTTTTGCCTTCTCGTGGAACAGAAGTGGATTTCCAGGGATCAAAAGTGAAGCTCTGGTGTCTTTTTAGCTCCATGAAGTTCCAGCTTCCCCTGCAATGAGTCCCCCAAGGGTGGCACACTTGTCAAGCTACATGACGGGAAGGATGATGCTCAGACACTCTGAGGGGTGCAAGTTCCTTTTATTTTTGTCTGAAGACAGCAGGCAAAGCCCTGCAGAAGTGCCAAGCACAGAGCCTGGAAATGATCAGCTGCTCTGCAAAGCAGGACCGTGGCAGGAGCTGAGGAATAAGGGCCGTTTGGGTGGGAGGAGAGTGGGATGCAGGGTTGTGTGCCCAGGGAGCACAGTGGGAACAGGAGATCCGACTGCCCAGAACACAGAAATCTGTCAAAGGCAGCAAAAACCTGTGTGCAAACACTCGTCCAGCTGAGTGTCAATTGATGCAGCTGCTCTTCATTTAGAGATATTAACCTGCCTTCATTAAAGGTCAGTTCTTCCTGAGCAGAGAGGTTCTCCCCTGGGAGGGGGGTGGCTGATGGGCATCACTCAGCTTCTCCTGAGCGGGCAGGGTCTGTGTCTGCATTTCTGCTGGGCTGTGCCCACGTTCAGGACAGCTTTCAGAGGGTGTAACTCTGCCTGCCCCATGCACAGTGTGTCACTGCCTTACCCTGTGCACGAAGCCCGGGGGGAGGAGGAGGGAGCAAGGTCCTGGCTTTGCAGCCATCGCTGGGAGGATTCCTGTGAAGGTGTTCTGGACTGTTTCAGTGTTTTATGTTATTATCACACACAAAAACTGGACTAAATCAACATTTATAAGGCAATACAGCATCTTCTTCTCATAGAAGTGCTGGTGGGAAGGAGCCTTTGGAGGTCTCTAATCCATCAAAGCAAGACTAAGGCAGGAAGGTTCCCATGGTTTGGTCTGCCCGAGTCTCCAGAACCTGCAAGGATGGAGATCCCACAGGCCCTCTGAGTAATGAGATCCCTTCAAACACAGTTCTGGGTTTTAAAAGAAACTCAAGAAGCTGATGGGAACAAACTGAGATCGGTACAGTCACATCCCTGTGACTGTGGCCCTCAGACCCTCCAGCCCTGCTCAGCGCCTGCCTCTGCTCTCAGCAGCAGAAAGTGAGAGCCAGAGCAGGTCCCTGGCCTGGCCACCCCCTCTGTCCCTCTGCCAAATTCAGGTCACAGAATCCACCACCTGAGCTCAGCTTAGGAGAGGGAAAGGGGCTCTGGAGCCAAGTCCTAGGGGCAGGGAGCAGGGGCAGGTCCCAGCCTCGATCACCACCCCACATCCCAGCTGTGATCCCTCACCACAACCCTCCCAGCACCAAAGGCCCAGGAAGACCTGAACACCCCCAACGATCCATGACAAGGGAGAATTGGGCTCTGCTGACCCAGCTGAGCCCATCTGGCCAGGGCTGGGGTGAGCTGTGCTGTGCAGTGCTCCCAGTGCTGTCCTACCCCTGCAGGAGACTCATTTCCCTCGTCCTTCCCTTTTCCTGTTTGTCCCTCATGTGTGGCACCCCTGGGCCCGAGCAGGACTTCCTGCAGCACATCCAGTGCCAGTGCCAGGCCCCAGCTCTAACCCCGAGGTGAGGAAGACCCAAGAGCACAATCTGAGCTCTACGACACAACTTTGGGGCTTGAGTTATGCAACTGTCACTGGAGAAATCGGGGGAGGCAGCACAGAGCTGAATTTATCCCTTTCACTTCAATTCCTGGCACTTGGTCAGCCAGATCCCTCTGGAAAACCCAAGAGCTGTGACAAGCAAGAAAACCGTGTCCAGCTTCCCTGGAAGAGGCCTTCAGCTCCTCCCTCGTGGCGGCTGTTTGGGTGCTGGGGCTGGTGTGAGGACAGAGAGTGTGAGCTGTTTGTCAGCTCTGAACACAGAAACATTCCCCAAGTGCAGAGGAGCCGGGGGAGGAGGGCTGTGCTGGGGGAATAATGGGCTGGAAGAGGCAGCGATCTGCCCCATGGGGATGGGTCCCCGGGGCAAAGGATGCACAACTTGTCCTAGATTTTTTTTTTCCCCTTTTTTTTTTCTTTCTGAGATCCGAATGTATAATTGCAGGAGGGGACAAGAGAGAAAATGAGCTGAAGACTCGTAACTGCAGAGGCCGGTCCTTGTGAGCAAAGGGCCACATGTCCCCTTTTATCGCCAGCCATAATTCCCTCCTTGGCTCAAAGGCGGCTGTGAAAAGAGCAGGACTGGTTCAAACTTCCTTGGGGTCTCCGTGGCAACCAGCCCTGCAGGAGCCTTTTCTTCCTTTCCCCTCTTTCCTCCTTTGTTGTTGTTGTTGTTGTGTCATTAAAACTTCCCGGATTGAATCCCCACCAGGCTGCTCCGCAGGCCCCGCTCCACACCTCCTGCCTGCCTCCAGCCAGCTGCCCTCGCCTTTTCCCATCCCCTGCACCAGCAAAGTCCAGCCCCAGCCCAGCAAAGCCCAGTCCAAACTCAGCCCCAGCTCAGTAAAGCCCAGCCCAGCTTCCCATCAAGATATTTTTCCTGTCCCACTTTGTCCCCACCAGGTATTTCAGCTTCTTCCAGTTCTGCCCAGCACCCTCAGAGTGCTCAGGCAAAACTGGGGATCCTCTGGTCCCTTCAGGCTGGGCTGTGTCAGGAGGGGCATGGGGCAGTCCAGCCCTGGCACCCTCATTCTGCAGGCCCAGGGCTGAGCAGAGCCCCTCATGCACCGAGTGCTCGGGCACAGAAGGGGCTGCTGGGGACCCTCAGAGCCCCTGCCCTTGGACAGCCCATCCTGGGCAAGCACAGCAATGCCAGATCCAGCACCTCACAGCCTCTGTGAGAGCAGGGGACAGCCCAGGATGAGAGATCTGTGATCTGTGTCACCCATCCCTGCCTGGCAGCACTGGTGCCATGAAGAGAGCGGTGACGTGAAGCCGGGGGAAAAAGCAAACACCATGGATTAGAGCTGCTCCTGTGCTGGGCCGCTTGTGCCAGGCTGTGACACTGCCCCAGGGGCATGGCCAGGGCTGGGGTGGGAGCAGATCTGGGCTCTGGGGAGTGAGGCTCCATCTCTGCTCTCTGTGACCAGGCACAGGACCTGAGGGAGCAGCTGGAGCTGGGCCAGGGGGATTGGGGATGGAGATCAGGAAAGGTTCTTCCCCCAGAGGGTGCTGGGCACTGCCCAGGCTCCCCAGGGAATGGGCACGGCCCTGAGGCTGCCAGAGCTCCAGGAGCATTTGGGACAGTGTTGCCAGGGGTGCCCAGGGTGGGGTTGTTCGGGTGTCTGGGTGGGCCCTGAGCTGCACTGGATGATGCCTGGGGATCCTGTCCAGATCAGGACATTCTTTGAGTCTCACCCCGTGATTCCAGATGGAAACATTTCCCATGGGCACAGCAGCCAGGGCAGGGCCAGGGGCTCAGCGAGGAGAAGGGCTCCAGCCCTCACAGTGCTCCAGGGCACTCACAGCCAGCCACAGCCCAGGGAAAGCACAGCACCAGTGGAAATCCCTGAAGCTCCTTTTCCTCCAGCAGCACAGGCACTCACCCACATCAGAGGGCCCCACAATTTCCAGCTACAACATCGTGGAAAATCACAGCCTGCAGCAAAAAATAGCTGGTCTCATTCTCTTACCAATCTCCAGGACACTGCTGGGCTGGAGTCCTGGGGAAGGAGAGAAGGAAGGGGAGGAATGACTCTGCTCCGTCTGCTCTCCATCCCTCCCCCATCCCTGGGATGCATTCCTGCAGATGTCAAGGTAGACAGAGCTGCCTTCAACAAGCCCAGGACCTGGGGCGTAGTTTCTTCATGTGCTCAGCTCGTCCAATTAGTCAGATTTACTGCAGCCCTGAGAGGCAGCTCAGCCTCTCCCATGGATCCAGGCTGCCCTAAACATGAGGTGAAAATTTCCCTTCACTTCCAGCTCCAGAGGGGCAACACGAACTGGCCTTAAAGTGCTTTGTGTGATGGAGCTGCTCCCAGGAGATCCCTGAGATCCCTGAGCTGCTCCCCCACCAGCCAGACCTTCCACACCTCTGGCACATCCTCACCCACCCTCACCCAGCCCTGCTCCCTGCCCTTCACCCACAGACCCTTCACACACACGCTGACAGCTGGGGCTCTGCCCATCCCACTCACAGCTCCCCTGTATCTCCAGCTACTGCTTCAAACTGATGAAAAAATCACATCTTGGTGCAAGAAAACCTTCTGAGACCTTTCCCACAGGCCTTAGACCACCCTAAGTGGCTCAGGTGAAGGCTGAACAGAGCCCTAAATGGCATCTGGGAAGAATTTTCCCACTAAGAGCTGATGGGTGATGGGAAAAGTGTCCTACTGGAGCAGACTTGGCTTTTCCTTTACTTCCTTTACTTCAGAAAGACTAGGGATCACTTGGAGCAGGGGTGACACGGACAGAAGAGCAGAAGGTGACCAGAGAACACTTTAAAGCTACATCCTGAGCTCTGTGACTCCACATGATGCCAGCACTATTTCAGGCCAATCTGTGCCAGTCCAACATAATAAACTCCTTGTATTTACTGAAGTTTGGGATGGGTTTCATTGCTCTCTCTCTGTGCTCTACGTTGCCATAGCCACTAAAACCCATGTGTCAGGCCTTCATTAGGGGATCTTTTATTCTTTCTGAACATCTCCTTGGCAAAATAGAGGAAAGATCTGAAAATCTAATGGAGTCTGAAGTGTGAGGTGCAGAAGGAATTGAAGTAGATGACAGTGAAAGAAAGACGATTTTATTGACAGTCTGTAACTGCTCCAGTTCAGGGGTACCCAGGCACTGAGGTGAAGTGTCCTTGGAGGATTTCTGGCGGTGCTGGAGGAGCCAGCACTTCCACTTCACTCATTTCCCGTGATCCCCTGGCCACAGAGCAGGACATTTGTGACTAGAAAGGAGGAGAACCTCGGGCAGCACCATTTATCCTCCTTCTGCCCTTCAAATATGAAATCTGGGATTCCAGTTCTGCCCATCTGTTCATCTGCTCAGGATTTATCAAGCCTGTGATTCATGGCTGTCCCTTGATGTTCCAGCTCAGGGCTGCACAGAGGGGGAGACGGCTCCTTCCTGGGGGAGCTGATGGGATACACACAGAAAATGTGAATTCCCCAGGTTTACAAGAAAGAAATCCAGGGACAGATAAAGAACCTGGGCCAGCAAAATCGTGCGAGGCATTCTTGGGAAGGTTGAGAACACAACACAAGTTCCTTGATTTGGAACTTAGAACAGGTACTACAGCAGGCTACACTGCTGGTGTTTTAAAATGCAACCTTTTGGTTTTAATAAAAATATATCTTTTGTTTTTAAAGAAAATCAAATTTTAAAGAAAAACTTTTTTTTTTTACTTTTTTTTTTTTTTTAAGAAAAAAAACCCGAACAAACCGGAAATCCCAGTGCCTTGGCCACAAGACTGGGATATTGCAGGAAATTGGCTGAAAAGAGTTTCTACCATCACTGGAAGACAAAAAATATCCCAAGTGGAGGAATTCTATGTCATCAGCTTAGAATACTTTGTAAATAAATGGAGTGAGGTAAAGGCTATTTGCAGAAAAAAAAGGGCCATAAAGTTATTGCTAAAACACTAAAAGCAGTGGCGATGGGTTTTGCTAAACTCAGAGGTTTTCATTGCCATCACCTCAACAGCCACCAGACCTTCCTTTAAAGCCTGACTTCCCTCTGCTTTCCACCCCTGTCTTTGGCAAAGGGAAACTTCAGAAAAAACCACAAAGTAGAAGCTGCACCCTGCTGCTCAGCTGAGCAGGGGAAGGTCCCTTTTCCCACAGCTGTGGGTGCTTTTCCCTGTGGGCAGCTCTCCTGTGGGCACCCAAGAGCTCCACGCACCGTCTGCGGGCAGGGAGAGGTGAAAGGCAGGTGCCCACCCTGCCCCTGCTCTGGGCTTACTGGGAGGTGGCACTGGAGCTGTGCTGGGGAGAACTGGGGGATGAAGAATGTGGGAGAGCAGGGAGAAGATCCATGGGAATACACAACACAGGGATGAACACCCCTGAGGCCCCTCCTGAGGCCGCCCTGCCCAGGTGTTATCACAGGATGGCTCTGCCCAGGGAACACCAACTCATGGCATTCCCAGCAGAGGAGAAGAGCCAGGAGCAGCAGAGGAGCAGAATCTGCAAGAGCCAGAGGGAATGCAAGGATCCAGGAGAGAGGTTTGGCCGAGAAAAACAAGGAACAGGTTTGGAGGGAATGTTAATGTTACCTGTCACAGGTTAGCAGCAAACAGAGCCCCCAGAAACACTCAGGATTTCAGTAGTTTAAGATGGAAGGAGTCAATTCATCAGGCTTTGAGGAAGGATTTCCTCAGCTCTTCACGGATTTTCTATACTTATTTACTTTAGGACTGATGACTAGAGCCATCAGAGTACTAATGTCCTATTTTACCTCCATTTTAGACTCTAAGACCAAGATTTAGGTCTTCAAGCCAACAAACCCAGCTTGTTTTAGGACTAGAAACCCCTTTAAATACCATTGTCCAAGAGATCCACCTCCAGTTCCTGCTCCTGGCCATGCCCAGAAGTGAAATTCCACCTTTAGCACCCACCGATGCCACCCTTCACCTGTGACCTGGGGTGGACCTGTAGGTGAAGCCCTCTGACCCCTGTCACTGCTTAGTGCTGCACCACAGGCCTTGTTCATCCCCTGCCATCCCCAAAACTCTGAGCCAGGGGTCTAAACTCTCTCTGAGAGCTCATCCCCATCATCCATCTCCTGCCCGTGGCTGTGAGGTGTGGGTTCTCCTCTTCACGTCACCCTGACTGTGGGGTGACTGCAGCAGGAGGGGTCTGAGCTCCTCAGGGTTCCACACCTTGAAATCCATGCTGAGAACAAATCCAGGAGACTCCACAGTCCCATCACTTTCCCCGAGCACTTGGTTTCTTCCTGCTCGTAGATTCAGATGGAGAAAGGAAGAAAAGCTAAAAGAAGGCAAAGTTGCAAAAGTTAGAGCCCAAGGGGAAGCAGAGGCATGTTTCCAGTGTGATCACAATGCTCCTTTGCTGGAGTGCTGTTGGAATAAACCAAAGGATCCCTTCGGATGCCTCGGCACCTCCCACGGCCGAGGCTGCAGTGCCACAATGTCCCACGACACACAAGGACCTCTGTGCTGGCATTGTGAAGGCAGCAGGGCTTTTCTTGAGCAGCCAAACCTCTGACTTCCTCAATTCCTTTCATTTCTGGGCATATTGAAATTGGGCTATGAGAGTCAATATTGCCAAACTAGACAGAGTGATGTGATTGAAAAGACCCTCAGTTAATAAAACTGTCACTCAGCAGCACAAGGAGGTATCTATGAGCGAAATTTTGAAATTGTACTCTTTTGGGTAACTGTCATTTGCTCTTAGAAATTACATTTAAAATTAATGTTTGCTGTAGAACTTATAAATATTTGTTCAGGCTAGCATGAAATATGCCCAGGATAATTTTAGCATGTACGCATCAGATTTTCATTTCACAGCAGAGAAGACTCAAAGTGAGTCTGTTCCCTTCACAGACAATGGAGTCTTCATCCCTGGGAGACAGGTCCTCCTCCCTGGGGAGCCGTGCCTGCCATCCCAAAGCTTTGGGAATCGAGGCTGATACAACCAAAGACACAACTGAGAGCTGCCATTGTTCTTCTGCTCGTTTTTCTGCTCATTTCTCTGGGAGAAACTCGGAGCCAGGAGTCTCTTGTAGTTAGATTAGGGACAGGAAGGACCTTCTGCCCCCAGGATCTCCAATCCAAAGCAATCCCAGACACAAACACATTCTCCTCACGAAAGGTGGGACAACACAAATTCCTTACGATGCTGGGACAAACAGATGTTCAGAGCAGCGAGAGCAGTGGAATGGAGAAGTTAAAGGAAATGGGGGGATGAGGACCTCCAGAAACTTCCTCAGACACCTGTCGGAGCCATGGAGAGCATTCCCATGAATTCGGTGTGCTTGGGATCAACCCTTCCCCGTGCATCTTTGAGAACCTGCCCATGGCCACGTCCGTTTGGTGCTGGGTGGGCACAGGGATAGGGTGGGAGCTTTGTGTCTCTGCCCTGGTTGGACACAGCCCTTCCCGAGGCACGCTGAGATCCCTGCCCCACCACGACAGCAAATAAAGCCTCTGAGTGTGGGTCTGGGGTCACTTTCCCTCCTGGTTCCTGCGGAGGGAACAGTTTGCAGCTCATTATTGGCCACATAAATCCCTGCACCAGGAAATGGATAAAGAGCATTTTGTGTTCCCCAGTGTCTGATGGACAGGGATGTCTCAGCCACCATAGAATCATTAAGGTTGGAAAAAATGATCATCAGGCTCAACCATCAACCCAGCACTGCCAGGTCCATCAAGACGGTGATGATGATCTCCAACCAACAGCTCAATTCAGATTTCAAAGGCTTTCCCCAGCTGGATTTCTACAGTGTCTGAGGTTTTTGTCCTCTCTCCTGGGCTCAGACACCTGCAGTATCACCTGAGACTCCTCACTTCAGGCTCTCCATTTGCTGCCTCTCTGGCAGTGACACTTTAATGGCAGAAATTCTGTCCCTCAGTACTTTTAATCCTTATTCTGTTTGTGCAGCTTCCAAACCTCCACCAACACAAACCTGGGCAGCACTGCCAGTTGTGCTTTGGCCAGAGCAGCTCACAGGCACCTCAAAGCATTTCACACAGCCCAGAGCTGTCTTTGGGCAGCAAGGGAAGAGTGCCTGGGACCATTCCCTAGCCCTGCAATGACACAGACAGGGGCACCTTCATCCATCCTGCTGAACTCCCTTAAGCTCCAGAACAGGTGGGTCATGTCTTAAGGGTCTATTAGGAACAGCTCCTGTCCCACACTAACCCCACCCTGGGGCTAAAATCTCTTCAGGGCTGGGTAAATTGGCCGGGCCAGCTCCACACCAGGGTCCATCTTCATGGTTAAGAACATGGGCAGTAAATTTTGAGATCTGGGGAAGATTTCTTGATAGTGTTTAATTTCCCGGAGCAGATGAAATCCATGTGTCCCCAAATGCCATTTGACCATCGCTGCTTTCTTAGACCCAGGCAACTGAGTTCAATAAAACCCATCTGGGGTTCAGGAAGATTTGCCAGGAGAGACTACACCCAACATCCCCTTTGGGATTCGAAATCCCACAAGAGAACAAGATTATTTAATATCTATGGTGGGTCACAGTCAGCTGGAAAACCCATTGGAGAAAGCCTGGAGCAATTTGGCCTCACAGTCCTTGCAGCAGACGCAGGGAGTGATGGAGAGGGAAAGCGTGAGCAGCTGCTGAGTGTCCTCCCTTGGGTGTGGATGGCCAGGACACAACCACCACTGAGAGCAGCCCTGCCCCAATTCAGCATCCAAACACACCAACATCAGTGAGAACTGGGAATCAGGAATGGCAGAAGCAAGAGGCAGCTGCAACACAGGATCATGGAAAGGTTTGGGTGGGAAGGGACCTTAAAGATCATCTCATTCCACCCTGCCATGAGCTGGGACACCTCTGACTATCCCAGCTTGCTCCAAGCCCCATCCAACCTGGCCTTGGGCACTTCCAGGGATCCAGGGGCAGACACAGCTTCTCTGGGCACCCTGTGCCAGTGTGTAATCAAACAACAACGAGGAAATTGTTTGAGCCCAGAGCCTTAAGATCAGGAGAAGGTCTAGAGCTTTCAAACCATGAGATGCATTGAGCTCCCCAAGACAGGACCTGGAATCTCCATTACTGCCATGGCTCTGAAATAAACTGATTTGTTGGCTGCTCCTAAAGCACCTGATCTCGAGGTGGTTCCACCCCGGGCAGCCCCAGGGCAGCAACAGAGCTGTGGTTGCTGAGATGCTTTAAGAGCAAAAGCAACTTTGTTTGGCTTCTCCCATTTCTTTGTCCCATTCTGTTGAGTCATCCCCTCCGACTGCACAACAGCTCCAGTTCAAACGGGCTCTCTACCCAATAACAAGGATTTTTAAGGAAAATCTTTGTTGGGTCGATTTGCAAATTATGAAAGTGATTAGGGTTTTTTTTTTGTTACATGTGTGGGGTTTTGATAATACATTCATCTTCCTGCATCCAGAGATGCACTTTACACACAATCCATTCATGGGACACGTTCCCTTCTGCCTGCTCCCCTCTCACCATGACATGGCATTTTTTTCTCAGTAGAAACCCAGGCTGCCTCTGCTCCCCTCTCCATCCATCCCCCCCCACACTCTGAAAACCTGAGCACTGCAGGTCTCGTTTCAACTTCATCACCAGTTTTGCCCACACCACCACATCCAGAGGGGTTTCTGCCCCTCGGCGCCCCCATCCCTCTCCATCTGAAGAACAAGTTCTGTCTCACTCCCACTGTGAGATTAAGCTCAATCACAGCCACCCCTCAGCTCAGCCACCCTTCATCCTTACCTTGCCGAGTCCTGGCATTCAGGGGCAGCACATCCTGGGCTCCAAGTGAAATTGGGGAAAAAAATAATTTTTTAAAAAATAATTTAAATTTAAAATCCTCCCCCCAAATCCCAGTGCCCTAGTGGAGTGTGGTGCACAGAGGGTTTGTCCGTGGCAGCGAGGGCTCGGAACAAAGTTGTGGGGTGGAGGGGGAGGAGAGGGTGATTGACAGCCCTGGGCTGAGCCTCATCCCTCACCTTGGGCCATGCGGTCTGATTGGCCGCCTGCTGACATCCCCGAGCCCTGCACTTTTTAATAGACGCTTTTGGATGATCTACGGGGGAAAGGCTTGGAGAGGTGTGTTTCTGACAAGCCAGAAAGTCATCCGAGCCACGAGGGACTTGGCTTTACTCTTTTTGGCCCCCCCTCCCCCCCTTTTTTTTTTTTTTTTAATTTTTTTTTTTTTCCTGGGAGGAGGGGGATTCTTCATTTTGGCACTTCATGTTTTTCTGAAAACTTCGCGGCGATTTTCCCCTTGCACCAGCCTGGACTAATGGATTACCACCTGCTTGGACTAATTCTGTCTTTTCTCTTCAATGGCACAAAGGTCTTAGCCGGTTACCCAATTTGGTGGTAAGATTCCTTCCTCCCCTCGCCCTTCCTCTCCCTATGATTGATTAATGAATTCATTAATTATTAGCCATGGGATAATAATGTGTGTTCCTTCCTTTCCACCCCTCGCCCTTTGGAGCTGCCCACGGCTGCATGGTGGAGTCGAGGCGTAATTTCTTCAGATTTGACCTGTAATTAATGAAATCAATGAAAAGTTTGGGGGTTATTCTGAAAGGGCCATGCCTGGGTTTCCCTTTGCGCAAATGGAGGCTTCCCCACCACTCTTAATTTCTCCATTTTCGGCACTGTAGCGATGGGCTCTTGGTTCAGATGTGAAAGGAAGCGGTTTTATTTCCTTGTGCAATGGGAATTTTGTCTCTCGCATGACTCTGCCACAGAGATTTTCTTCCTTTCCATGAAACTGCAATTGATCCTTTAAAAAAAAATTTAATTCTATTTTCTGTTTGGTTGCTGCGTTTTTTGGACTTCTTTCCCTTCTTTTGTTGTATTCTGACATGTGAATTTAGTCCGGCAAATAACGCAAATGGCACCTGAGAAAACATTCATTAGTAAAATTGCTGAAGGGTGGATTTTGTTCATTTTAATTATGGAAATGTCGCTAATTTCCTTGCACCAACGAGAAAAATAATTTTTAAAAGAATTGGTTGTATCTTATAATGAGGCTGGCAAGTAACCTGAGTTACTTATTTTAAATAAATCTAACACTATACAAATAAATACAGTAACAAAATGCAATTGGAAGCTCTTTAGAAAAAGAAATACAGAATTAAATATTCCAGGTCATTTAAATCCAGCAGACAGCGAGTTGCATAACAGAATATTTCAGTTTATTTCTGTCTTTATGTAGGATTTCTTGTCGGAATATGTCTTGTTAAGTTTCTGTGTGTGCCAGGTAGGGGCTGTGAGCCTGGTGATCCATAGGGAAAAGAGGGAGATGGTGGAATTTGGTGCTACTGAGATTCTTGGGTTATTCTCGCCTTTCCAGAAAAGTCTCTATTTTTTATTACTGAATTAGATCCTTTCAGTGCCAACATGGAGATGGCAAGAAGTAGGTGGGAGTGAACTTGGGATTAGACTGCCATGTCTGGGAATATTTAGAATTCAGAAGGGAAAAGATGAATTTTTTTTTTAATAATCCATTTATTACCGTGGACTTTGGGAATGGAAATGTGCTGTTCCAGAGGAGAAAGACTGGGAATACAATGAGAAGTCCCCGCTCAGGAAGCGTTTCAAAGCTCCGCAGGTTCATGAAATGGCTAAATCACAGCAGGTTTTCCTGGAGAATTAAATTATTTCCTCGCTCTGAGCGTGGCTGCCGAACTTCAGGCCCTCAGCCCGGGGCAGGGGAGCCTCCTGAAATACAGAGAGCAGCACTTTGATCCCTTCCATCCCCTCTGTCCCCCATCTGGGCACCGCTGTGTGGGCACGGGGCGCTGGAACAGGTCAGATGCCAGGGCTGCATCTGAAGGCAGGAGCTGCGTGGGGCAGGGACACCTGGCCACGACATCAGCTCTCAGCATCCCACCAGCTCCCGACCTGCCTCAGGCTTTGATGTAAATCAGGATTTAATGCCCAAATTGAGGAGGGTTTCAACTCTCAGAGCGAGGAACCGAAACCTTCTCGACAAAAAGGTCTCGTTTTCCCCCGTGAAGCAAAAATGTCCCCATGAGCAAAATGTCTTCTGTCGCCGTTTTCAGGAGCAGATGCTGCAGACAGGTGTCTGCCCCACTCCCTTCTCCCAAATCCCTCCGAGTTCACCCCAAAGGAACAATGCAGAGGATGTAGGACACAGACACCAGGGGCATGGCAAGCAGCATCCCCGGGAAAGGAGGGAGTCGAACACACTCTCCACGGAATTTCATCCATAGATCCAGGTTTTGCCTATTTTTTGTAGATTCTGGCAACACCAAAGTGCCAGAGAGTCTCGGCTGCGCTGGAGGGACATGAGGAGGTGCCCCATGTAGGGCTGAGGCTGCAAATGCTGTGGGGGTTTAGAGGTTTCTTGAAGGCTGAGGGAGCAGGAGGGCAGAAATATCTGGGCCAGGGCTCCCTGGCACCTGAGGCACAGACAAAGCTCCCAAATTAAAGGTCTCCTTTGGTCCCACTGAAGGCTTTCAGTATCTGCTCTGTGGAGATGAGGTTTGTGCAGTGGGCTCTGGCGTGGTGTCATCTATGCTCTAAAAAAAACGTCATTTTCCAGTTGTCTTCCTGACCCTCTGGTCTTCAGGCAGGCACAGAGCAGGCTTTGGGGGATGAGCCCCACTTGCAGGGCTCAGCACACCCCAAAACAGGGCAAGGGAAGCAAAGGTGGGGCACAGCAGCAGCCTGGTCCCCTGTGCTGGTGTCCTGCACCCCCCAGGCCGGGCTGGACCGGGGCTCCCCTGGGCCTCCTCATCCCCAGCCAAACCCATCTCTGCTAAATTCGAGACCTGCAGGGGGACAGTTCATGTGGCAGGGCCCCGAGGGTGCTGACAGACAGTGCCCTGTGCTGCTGGGACAACCTTCCTGGGTGTTTTCCTGCTGGATAGGGAATGTTTTGGCAGCAACATCAAAACAGATCCTTCCTGCTGTGGGACAGAAAGGAGAAAAATGTTTATTCCTGTGGTGGGGAGGAAGTGTCTGGGTGTGTCCAAGGAAAAGAAGTGTGATGAGAACAGGGTCTGATCACCTTGGAAATGGGTTTGGGGGTGGCTGGAATAATCCTGCTGCTCCACGGTGCAGCCAGACAATGCTGGGCGCCCGCAGCGGCGACAGCGCAGGGGATAAAGGCAAAGGGATGGAGCTGCTGAGGGTTTGTGGGGTGTGCTTTTCTGGGGGGCCAGGCAAGGATGTGGCCATCAGGTCACATTGTCCAGGGAGAGGAGAGCCCAAGTGCAGCCCTGGAGCCCTGCAGGGGGGCCCTGCCCCAGCTCTGGGCACGGGCACAGTGCACAGCACAGGGAAGGTCCCTGTGCTGCCAACCCAGAGCTCAGTGTCCAGGCTCGCTGGTGGCAGCGGGATGGAGGAGCCAAGAGGGGGTTTCAGCCCAGCTGGGTTGTTGGAAACTCCCTGACATCGCCCTGTCCCCAGCCAGGCAGCTCTGAGTGAGGTCCAGGGGTGGCTCAGACTGTGGATGGAACCTCCAGTGAGCAGGGGAGGGATTTTGACACAGGTCCAACCCTTCTTCACATGCTCCCATCCTATTACAGCCGTGCAAGGGAACAAATGGGGCACAGATGGGAAAAGGTCAGCGAAATGCTGCCTGTGAGTGCTGACAGGAGGAGCTGAGGCCAACAAAGCTCCCTCAGAGATGTGTCCAACACTTGGGCTGTCTGGTTACTGCTGCTAAAAGAGAAGGAGGAGATGGGGAGCTGTGGTGAGGCCATGGAGACCAGGCTGCTGCTCCTCCTGACCCTCCTGGAGTGGCGTGGATGGGAGCAGAGTAGGCAGAGGGGCTGTGGCCATCCCAGCCCCATGGGCAGCAGTCATGGGACATGCCAAGGCCTTTTAGGACCAGGCAAAAGGGGTGGTGGTGAAACCAAAGACACCTCCAGCTGTTTTTTTAATCCCAAATACCCTGATGGCATGGACAATACCATGGACAGCAGGACATGTCCGAGCCATTGGGGTTGGGGTATGAAAGACAGGTCCATGTGGAGATGGATGGGTGGGCCCAGAGCTTTGTGGTGCTGTCCTGGGAGGATTTAGCTGTAAATCCAGCCCATGGCCAGAGCTGTGTCAGTGCAGGCCACCAGAGATATTGTGTCCCAGGAAAGAGCCAGAAATCACTCCCAGGATGTAATGCATGTGCAGGGGCTGAGGAACTCACTCAGAGAGACATTTCCACCCATGAACTGCAGAGAAACGCCAAAAGCTCTCCTCTTCCATGGGCAGCATTCCCCAAGAAGCCTTGAAAACCTCTGGTGTGTCACTAGCCTGGAGAAACGAGTCAGGCTTGGGGTCATTGGTGTAAACAGGGAGTAAAAATTCAGCCTCGCTCCTCTCATCATCCCTCAGGATCTGGTACGGATGAGTCACTGCCCATAACTGTGGCTGTCACCAGGTGCCTCTCCCCATCCAGCATTCCCTCTCCCCATCCAGCATTCCCTTGTCTCTCAGCAGATGATTTGGCAGCTGCAAGAATGGATTTGTCCATCGTAAGTTATTAAATTTCGTGTCTACCCCTCAGAAATGTTTTTGGGGGAAGCAGGAGATGCTGGCATCTGGCTGAGGATCCCAGTGGCCTTAGGCCCTTAGGAAGAGGCAGAGAGAAACTTCAAAACATCTTCTCACTCAGCCCACAGCAGGAAAAACCTGTGAGAACCTTTTTATGTGGATGCAGTCAGAGGTGACATTTACCTGGTCCCCTTCAGCTGTCAGTGCCTCACCTTGCTGGGACAAATGGGAACTTCATGCTCTTGGAAATCCTGAGTTTTTCCTTCTCTGAAGATTCAAAACACTTATATCCCACAGACATGTCCTGATAGAGGCACGTGGCCCTTGCAGCTTTATTCTAAAGGAGTAAAATCGAGGGCAGCATCACTCAATGATCCCTGTGAGGCCCCTCCAACTCGGGATATTCCATGGCAATGACTGAGGGAATGATGGAGGGGGTCAGTGATGGAGCCCAGGGGTGCAGCTCTGGCACCCAAACCAGAGCAGCCCCACAGCTGGAAGAGCTGATGCACCAACCACAGGTCCCCTCCTGCTGGTGCTGCTGGAGGGGTGTGAACACAACTGGTGGGGACCCTCAGAGTGTCCCAGCTCATTGTCCAGGGCTGCAGGAGCATCTGCTGGGGAGGGCAGGGGGGGCTGGGGTGGTGCTGGGCAGGAGGGAAGCTGGGCTGGGGCAGTGAGGGGGGGAAGCTGGGCTGGGGCAGTGAGGGGCAAAGCTGGGCTGACCTGTGGCTATTCATGAAAACAGTCCTCAGAGCCTGACTGGCCACAGGTGTTTGGGATTTTGTGGTTCTGAAGGGTTTTGTGGGTTAAAGGTTCTCTCCAGCATTTTTCCCAGCCAGGTGTAGCCCGTGGGAATCCCTGTCCCCACCCTGCTGGGGGGGATGATCAATCCATGCCATGAAAAGCAGGGCTTTTGGAGCTGGAATTCAGCTTCATCCTGAGTCCTGACCAGCAGGACAGCAGGCAGCCCCAACCACTGCCTGAGATCTTCCAAGGATGCACAGCCTTGTGAGCCTCAGCACACCCCAGGACTTGGCAGAGCATTCCAGGTGGCATCTCCTGTTGATTTTCTGCCTCCCCTGCACAGAATCCCAGACTGGTTTGGGTTGGAAGCAGCCCTGAAGTCGTTTTGTTCCAGCCCTGCCGTGGCACAGGGCAGTGGAGTCCTGAGTTCAGCAACAGCTTCAAAATGCTCCCAGAGCATGGCAGCACAGAGCAATCAGCAGTGTCACATTCCTGAGTATCAGGAAGTCTCATCCCCTCAGAAATTAATCCCTCGTGTCTCCTGGAGTGCCCCAGCCCCAGGGCCCACCCTGTCCTGCAGGGCCAGCACAGCCCAGAGCCACAGGAGCCCAGGGAGAAGGGCTCTGGCTCACTCGGGAGCGTTTCTGCCCTTAGGACACAAATCTCTGTTAACCAGGCTTGTAACTGAACTCAGCAGGAAATTTAAGTGGCCACAAAGAGCGTTTAAGAGGCAGTTTAATTGTAAATAAGCTGTTCCTCGTTTGCCTCCTCCACTAAAAGCAGCATTTGCCAAAGGGAAGCTCTTGCTGAAGGGACCCCATGGAAGAGCACTGGGAATTCAGGGGGGATTTCTGGCCACCTGACCCTCTCAGCTGGAGGTGCTGGAGGCCACAATCCAGTGATTTCCCATGCCAGCTGTCCTCCCTGCTGACCCACTGCCCCAGCTCTCACCTTGATGGGGTCAGGCAGAAATTCCCACCCCAGCGACAGAGCCAGGCACGGAAGGGTGACAGGGACAGGAACGTGAACCCACAGCTGGGCTCACCTCCCACACAGTGAGCTGAGTGGCACTGGGGGCACCTGGGCTGCTGTGCTGAGGGATGGACAGAAACCGGAGTGTGGCCAGGGGCTGCTGGCAAGGTGGAAAGGATCACCAGGAAAGGGAGGAGCTGAGCTGGTGCAGGGTGCCCGGGGGAGCTGAGGGCTGCTCAGAGCAGGCTGTGCCTGCTTGGAGGGCTCTTACAAATCAGGGCAGATCTTTGCTCTCCAGGGCTGAGCAATCCAACAAAGGGCAACTGCCAGATGTCAAAGGTTCGTTCACTGGGGACTCTCCTTGCTGCAGGGAGCTGAGCTCTGAGCCTCATGGAGGTGAGGAGGGACTGTCCTGGGTGGGACATTTGTAGGATTAGGCTGCACCGCCCTGGCTGGAGCTGGGAGTGTCCTACCCTGAGCAGGAGCCTGGACTAGAGACCTCCAGGGCTGCTCTCAGGCACCCCTCCCGTGACTGAGACAGCCTTTGCTGAGGCCAGTGCTGCCACAGGTGATCTTTGAGGTCCCTTCTGGCAGACAGGTCCTGGGTCTCTCCATTCCCAGTGTGCCTTTAATGGGGGTGGTGCCTTCACCAGGAGCCCCAGCACAACTGAGCAACCCCAACCCATGTGCAGCCCAGGGTTCCAGTGGGGCCCACGGCCCCACACGCACAGGACAAACCTGGTGGCCCCTCCTGTCCCTTTCAGAGGGCTGTGTGAGCCCAGGGGAGGGGTCTCCAGCCCTTCTTCCCTCCCCAAGGGCAGCCTGAGCCCCAGGGACACGGCTCCGAGTCACTAAATCACTCCTGACTTTTGAATTTCACCTTCATCCTTTAGCTGACACTCAGAGGACACTTGATTTCTGCTGCTGTCCTGGAGGACAAATGGACATTCTCTCCGTGGGTCCAAGGGCTGTAGGCAGCAGTAGAAGGTTCTCTTCCCCCTGACACTGATGACATGGGTCTCAGTGATGCTCATCAGACCCTTCCACTGCCAGGTCAAAGAGTTCAGCGTGGCTGGATTTTATATGGAAAGGCAGGAAAATGTCCAAGTAGCCAGTTTTAAAGAAAAAAAAACCCCAAACATTAACTAGGAAATAATAAAGACTAAAGAATTGAGCTATTGAAACACACAGCTGTAATGCAGAGCACTTTATGTTTTAACTGAGTGACATCTTCATCTGCCCTGTGCTTCCCATCTCAGTTTCCAAGGCTCATCAGCTCGGGCAGCCCTCTGGAAACAGCCCTGGGGTGCTGCTCAGGCACAGGGGCTGCTGCTGACAGAGCCCTGGGTGTGAGCAGCAGCTCAGCACCCCCAGCACATCTGGCAGCGCTGCTGAGCTGGGCCAGCAGTGGAGTTTGCAGCTCTGCCTCACTGCTGACCCTCCCTGCCCCTGTCAGCCCCACCTTGAGCCAAAGTTGTGTTTGTGGCAATCTGATTCTGTGTCCTCTGATTCGTGCCAGGCCTGAGTGAAGCACCCTCAGCTTGTCTAGCAGGAGTTTTAAGTGGCTGCTGAAACTAACTGGTCTCACTAACAGGTCTCTGGCTGGTTTAACATGTGCCAGCATATCAAATATGGAATATTTGTGAGCATTAGGATAGAAAAACTCTGAATTCAGAGCCCAGTCATTCCCAGTGTGGACACATCACAGTCCTGGATGAAAGTCATTCCATAAATACTGAGTAGCCGTTATCATTTTTACAAAATTACGAAGCTCATACCAAAGGCCTCCTGAAGGTGGATTCATGGATTCTCTTCATGTCCACATGGTTATGATCATATCCCAGCAGACAGACTGGAACCTCCAAACTGAAATCCAGTGGTCTGACACCCCTTCTCTGCTTAATCCCACTCCTCCTCTCGGTTTCCCAAAGGCAACAGCTCTAAATGGAGCTTGGGCTGGAATTGCTCTCTAGAGAATTCTGAGCTGCACCTCAAGCTATTGATTTACAGCAAGGGAATTGTGATGGGATGTCTGACCCAATTGTGCTCTGTGAAGTCACCAAGGCATCCTCTGCTGCTGCTGCCCCTCTGTGAGGTCCAGAAATTCTGTCTCAGCCCTGATCTTGGAGGGGATGGAGCCTCCCAGTCTCTCCTTTGCTGGAGCAGCCCAGTGGCTCCAGACTCAACACCTGGTTTTCTGTTTTTCACTGGCTGTTGTTGGGACGAGACAAATTTGATGTTCACCTGCTCCTGCTCTGCCCACAGCCTCATCCAATTCCCAACACCCCTCAGTGGATCTGTCAGGGATTTTCCTAAAGGACCTGAAATGGGGAGGATTTGTCAGGAGCTCGGCTGTAAAATTTACATATTGTGTACACAGTTACAGCTCATGTTCCTTCACTTACCTGAGGCTGAGTTTTAGCCTTCTGCTGGCAGTGCAATCTCATTTTTGCTGACCTGATCTGAGGTCCCTTTTGTATCTACAAATGGAAAGAGTTCAATGATCCCGAAGTCTGTAGTGAAGTCGGTGATGCTGGATGTGGTGAGAGGTTTTCAGTATCAGGCTGTATTATCAAAGGCTGTTTGGGTGAAGTTTTCAGGATGAAGGCAATGTCTGGATGGGACACAGGCTGAGATTTCTGTGTTTGTCGTGCTGTGATTAACACTCGGTGCCCTTTAACCTGGGCACTGGCTGTGTTGATTTACAGCTTTCCCTTAGGATGGAGGGATCCTGAGACCCCCACCAGGAGCCCTCTCTTCCCTATCACTTGACTGGGACCATACCCAGGACTCCTCAGAAACCCCAAAGTAACCCCAAAAGAGGTGTTTGCAAACCACGGGGTCCTTCACAAATGCTCCTCACCTGCCCTGCCTGACTCTGCCCTGGCCGGGGATTCCTCTCTGCAGTCACACATCAGCAGACACAGAGGCTGCTGCTGGGGCAGCAGAGCATCCACAGCCACCTGAGCAAGGAACTGGGAGCCTTGGCTGGAAGGGTTTCACAGCCAGGCCTGGAAAGTGCCTGTTGATCACCAGGACTGACAGTGGAGCTGCTTTGCCATCCCTGGAAGATGAAAGAACCACACTTTGAAAAGCAAATTTGCCCTGATAAAGCAGCTGAAGTCTCTAATTCCTTTTCTGAAGATAGGTTTCCTGGTTTGCTAATTTGCTAATTTGTCTTTTTCACAATTCACTGAACCTGTCTGCTTTTAATTAATCTTACAAATCTAATCAAGTCTAACTGGCACCTTTCCCAGTCCTCGCACTTCTGAATGAGAAACACTTTCCCTGCTGCCCTCCAGCACCACCCTGGCTCAGGCTCCAGATCTTCCTCCACCTCCTCAACAAACATACCCTGTTTGGGGCAGGAGGGGTTTGTGTTGGGTGATAAAATCTTGAGGGTTTTTTTATTCTGATCCCGTTTCTATGTCACAGAGTCACCCAATTTTCCTGCCGTTACTTTCTAGAAATTGTGGAGATTTGTAATTAAGAAATTTGCAGTGGTCCTTGAAAAATGTCTCAGGAGTTTTTCACAGCTCTGGTGGAGTCCCAACAAGTGCCACTCAGCTCTTTATGCCTCACTCCTTCCTCCCACGGACTTTGGGGGTTTCTTGCTGCCAGGGGCAAATTTGCAGGGCAGATTTTGCATGCAGAGGTCTCTTGGATGTTTGGGGGGGGGGGGGGNTTGTAGCCAAATATTTCAAGTGTGATTTTAAACTCTGATTATTGCCTGTTCTCTGCTCCGGCCTGATTAGGTTTGGTAACAACCAACTCCCTTTTAATAAGTTTTTAATTAAATCTACCAGTTGTCTGTTTGACGAGGGGTTTGTGCAGAACACCGAGCCGAGGCTGTCTCTGTATTTTCACTTTTCATTCAGGTTGTTCATTTTTCCCCTATAAATCTGAAAATAGGATCTCCAGAAACAAAGTCCTTGTTTGTGGGTTATTGGGGCACAGGCTGCTGCTTGTGTTGGTTAAGTGAGAATTTAAAAGGAGCTGGGAGTTGATAGAAAAGAGACTCTTTGCCTCAAACAGTGGTGCAATGCTCGGGATCACAGTTTTGGGGGCTGAAGTTCTACCAAAACCCCCAAAGGAGACCCTTCCCTCGTGCACTGGGGCTGGGATTGTCACATCCTTTTGGGAGTGGTGACACCTTTGTGACGTCCCTTATCCAACCTCTGCCCAAAGGCACGGCCACGGGGATTGGGAAGAGCCAGAGAAGGGGGACACCCTGGTGACAGCACCACCATGGACACACTCAAAGGCCCTTTAAATTGTTGAAATTCAGCCTTTGATGCCCAGAGGACAGGGATGAGTCCTCCCAGCTGCTCAGAAATGCCATGACCCCATCGAGTGCAGGTGTTTCCAGGCTGGGGCTGACGTGCCTCCCACCACAGCCCTGCTCTGCAGGAGCTGCCTTTGTCCAGCCCAGCCCAGCAGTCCTGGCTCAAGGGGTCGTGGTTTCAGTCCTGCCAGTGCCCATGGTCCTCGTGGGACAGGAGTCTTGGTCTTCGGTGTCCAACTCAGCCTGAGGTTTCGTTGTGCTTCCCCCTAGATCCCCTCAGCGCTGGAATCCAGCACTCAGATAAGCTCCTGGGGCCAGTCCATGGGTCAGGGTTTGGAGGAGGAAACACCTGGGTTCCACCTCAAGCCTCGAGACCTGGCTCAAGGTGTGCATTGACTTCTCTGCTTGGGTGGAAAGCACACACAAACTGGACAGTCAGATTTCTGGTGTGGTTCTGAAGGCTGTGAATTCAAGGTTTGCTGGTAACACCTGAGGAATGAACAAGTGGGTGTAAAAAACCTCCCGAGTGCTGGAATGAGTTACATTAGAAAAGTGTTCTGTAGGAAAGGGCGTAGATGCTCACAGAACATTTGCTTTGGCGTTGGACTTTCAGTGTCTTGAGTCAGATCAGGCTCCAGTAACTCCCCAGTTCCCTGGCTTTACACCAAATATCACCTAGGAGAGGGTCCCCATCCCTTCACCCAACTCCCCAGCACTGAACTCAGTGACATTTTACTGTAGCTGATATGGGGCAGGGAAAAAAAGCCATATCCCCAATGATTAAAAATAAGACATTTCTCAGCAATGATAAACCTGTAAGAAAATATTTCATTTTTCAGATTGATTCATCTCTATTCTTGACCAAAAACTCTGGGAGGAAAGGATATTTCCTGTAACTCCAGATCAGATTATTTGTTACAAAATACCAAAAAGGTGATTTTTTTACAGGGGTGAGGAGTCAACAGCAGCATTTTTCAAGGAGACAGAGTGTCCAACACTGAGAAGGGCTGGAGTGGGGGAGCAGAGATCAGAGATGTGAACAAACCTGGGCCAGGGGAAGCTGTTCCTGCCCTTGGTACGGGGTTGGGATGGGATCAGCTTTAAGGACCCTTCAACCCAAACCATTCCATGATTTTGTGAGGATTCTGTGATGAAGTTTGATCATGAGCACACTGCTCAGGGTGGTAAAGCACAAAGGAAACCACGGAAGACAGGAGTGGAGGGCACTCAGTGGATGATAAAATTAACAGCAAACGGCCATGAAATAATGCAAATTGGGAAAAGGGCCCCAGATCTGCTCAGCACCGATACAGGTCAGATTTTCTATTAGGGCCACTTTGACAGACATTATTAAGGAATGGTCCCTGCAGTCGGTGCTTTGGTGCTCACTGATCAAGAAGTGAAGCTGTGCAAAACCTGCAGGAATTCCCTTTGCTGTTCCTCCTCTTGCCCAGATTCTTGGGGCCGTGTTGGTTGATTGGAGATAGGAAAGGTCTCTCAGGAGCTGTTGTTGGATTTGCTCTCAGAACAGAAAACACCAGCATGACATTATTTCAGTCATTATTCCTCTTATTGTTGCACCCCAAGGTCTGCTTGCAATCTGATCTTTGCATTTCCTATAAAACAAGGAAAGCACACCAAAAACTCAACAAGGGAGTGGAAGGGCTGAATTTCTTCAGGTGAGGACACAATATTTGGATTTGCTGCTTGGAGAGAGACAGTTCCAGGTGAATACAAAACAGATCCTGCGGATCACAAATGATGGCAGGAGTGTGGTGAGGAGCAGGAGTTCATTGCTCAGACATGAGAACCTGCTGTGGGTTAGGTCAGGTGGGCAGCCAAGCCCTGCTTTTCCCTGCCAGCGGGGTGGGGAAAAGAATCAGAAGGGTGAAAGTGTAAAAACTCATGGCTTGAACTGAAGGCAGTTTAACAGAGACAGAAAAGCTGCTGCACACCCAAGCAAAGCCAAGTGAGGAGTTCCCTCAGTCCTCCCCATCCCAGGCAGGGGTTCAGCCTCCTGCAGGGCTCCATCACCCACCGTGGTTACCTGGGAAGGCAAATTCCACAACTCCAATCATCCCCCACCTCCTCCTTCTTTCCCAGATCTTGGCTTAGTCAGAAATTTATCACCCAGGGGCCTCTTCAGCACGAGTCACCTCCCCTGGTGATGCTCCCAAGTATTTCCCTCCCTTCCAACATCCAGCCCAGCACATCAGTCGAGGTGCCCAGAGGAGCTGTGCTCCAGGACCAGCCCCTTCTGGAGTGTCTCAAACCCTTCGGATGCTGCTGGTGTCCCTTTTCCATTTGGAGGGTGTAAAGCACATTTCTCACACCTTGTCCTGTCAGAACTGGCCCAAAAGCCACCATTTCATTTATTCAAAGGCCTATTGTTGCTGCCTGGTGAAATTATTGGACCTCTGGGATTAGAATTAACTGAGACAAGTGTGTAATTAGACTGTGGGACGTGTTCCCAGGAAGGGCTGTGGGGGCACACAAACCCTGGGCTGAGAAAATCCCTGAGCACCACTTCACTCAGTCCTAAAGCACAACAATCCAGAGCCAGCCTTCAGCTCAGGCCATCCCACATCCCACCCCTGCTGGGAGCTGCATGAACTGGGCAGAGCCAGCTTTTACCCTTGCTCCTCGTGGTGCTTCCCAACAGAGCTGAGACTCCCTGGGAAGAAGGCAGAGCACCACTGAGCACCATCTCCTCTGCTTTGGAGCAGAGCCAGCGTGGCACAGGGTTCAGTCTTCCCTGCAATATTCCTGGCAGGTTGTGTCTCACACCTTTCCAGAGCCCAGAACCCTCCACTCCAAGTGCTCTGCTCTCCATGGAAAGAGAACAGCAGTACCCAGGAGTAAAGCAGCCTCGTTTTTCACCATGAGAAACCACCAGGACTTAATTCTAGATCTGATTTCTACAAGAGTCAAGTTGGTTTTTCCATGTTGGATCTGACACCAGACATTTTAAGATCCCGTTCCTCCAGCTGAGACAGACCCGGTGCCTCAGTGTCAGCCACAAGTGCCCAGGATGGGCAGCCCAAGTGACCACTGCCCCCACTGACCAGTGCCCCCTCTGTCCCCTCCCAGGCCAGGGCCCCTCCTTCCTGGGGTAACCTCAGGCTGTTCCTAGGAGCAGAACCAGCCTGGGGACTTCAGTCCTGGGCTCAGGGCGCTGGGAAGGACTCTCCAAAGAGAGGCAGCCCAGGCATCCCCCTAAGATCACACCCCAAACCGTGGGACAGCTGAGTGGGTGTGCTAATTCCCATCCACGGGGTGTTTTCCATGACATCTGAGCGCTGGGAAGCTGCTTTCCAGTGCCAAAGGCTGGGATTCACTGGGGGTGATTTCTGGGCAGTTGGCACCGAGCACTTCTTGAGGCCACCCACCCCCACAGACTCCCCAAAGGGACTCCCCAAACTGGAGGCATGTGGACAGGGCTTGGCTGACCAGTGGGAGATGACCAGCACCCTCACTGGCCTGAGTGGAGACGTGTCCCTTCCTTCCCTGGGTTTCTGTGATGCTCGTTCTGGTCCGAGTGTCCCGTCTCTGGCAGGACACACTTCCCTCCCCCGGTGCCAGCTTTGGGGAACGAGGCAGGAGGGGAAGGTGGGTCACGGTGGGGATGGTGGCAGGCAGGGCTGGTAGTGACAGGCGAGGGGACAGCAGCCCTGGGAGGTGGCGTGGCCTCGGTCACAGCCGGTGCACACACAGAGGGACAGCCCTACCAGGACCTGGGGCACACACAGAGGGACAGCCCTGCCAGGACCTGGGGCACACACGGAGGGACAGCCCTGCCAGGACCTGGGGCACACACGGAGGGACAGCCCTACCAGGACCTGGGGCACACACAGAGGGACAGCCCTACCAGGACCTGGGGCACACACAGAGGGACAGCCCTGCCAGGACCTGGGGCACACACAGAGGGACAGCCCTGCCAGGACCCGGTGGGCTCATCGAGGGACAGCCCTGCCAGGACCTGGGGCACACACAAANGGACCTGGGGCCCACACGGAGGGACAGCCCTGCCAGGACCCGGTGTGCTCATAGAGGGACAGCCCTGCCAGGACCTGGGGCACACACAAAGGGACAGCCCTGCCAGGACCCACCAGTTTGGAGCCACTGAGTCCCCAAACAAATCCCAGCGTCTCCCTTTGGAGGAAAGGTTTTACAGCGCTGAAAATCTCGCTGTTTATTGCGGTCACAGCCTGGAAGCCTGCATTTGCATATGCAAATTATATGCATTTATGTAAATTCGGGGTCGAATAATATTATCACAGTCCCCACAGAACAGATCCTCTCCCGTGGCAAATCAGTTGATTGTGTTTCCCAAACCGAGAGCGGCACCGCTGTGAGCGGGCACTGCCGAACGTAACATTTCAATCTGGAGCGGGAACAATGCGGGACCGGGCTCTGGGCACACCCAGCCCCTTGCCAGCAACTTCATCGGGCTGTGCTCGTCCTGCCCCGCCTCCCTGCCCCCATCCTGCCAGCCCTTCTGGCACATCAGCCGCAGCCAAACCGCGTGCGATGCCAAGACAAAGCGGTGGCAGCAGATGCCAAATCACTTTGCAGCCCATGACTGAGCCCTGAGTCACCCCAAGTGGAGCAGCGCGCCCGGAACGGGCTCATCTTACAGAAGTGCTGTTGCTGCAGCAGCACTGATCCCCAGGGCAGTGGGCACAGGGATGGTGTGAGGGATGCAGCGGTGCTCAGACAGGGGCATGGCTCTCCTCTGCAGCGATCTGCGTGCCCTGCCATGGGGCCCTCTGTGCTGGGGACTCCTCAGGCAAAGGGAGCCCGTGGCAGAACTTGGGGCAGCTCTGACTGACCCCGAAGTGCCACAAACTGAGCAGGACGGGGATCTGACAGAGCTCCCACTGCTGTCTGGGCCGACTTCTGACTTCTCCACAAGGCCACTTGAGGCCTCAGAATCTCAGCTGGGCTGTTCCTCACAGCCAGTCTGGTCTGAGGAGCATTTGGGCCCCAGTTCCTCCCCAGAAATCACTCATGTCACCAACCAGGCTCCAATGCCATCGGCACTGCAGCAGTGACCCCTCTCTGTTACCCTCCTGTCCTGCCCCACTCCAGGGAATCACAGAAACACAGAATGTCCTGAGTTGGAAGGAACCCCCAAGGATCATCCAGTCCAAGCCCTGGCCCTGCACAGACACCCCAACAATCTCCCCCTGGGCATCCCTGGGAGCAGTGTCCAAACCCTCCTGGAGCTCTGTGGGACTGGTTGGTAACAGAAGAGCAGAGGTGGGGGTGACACAAGGAGGGGTGGTTGAGATTACAGCATGAGGCAAGAGGGGTGCAATGAGCAGCAGAACAAAGTGGAGCAGAAAAATCCAGGGGTGGGAGATTTATGGAGAAAGAAATTTGTGACTGAGCAAAGGGATTGTGAATGGGTGATGGTTCTGGGATGAGACTTTCTCCCATCAGAAAGAAAATGGCTTTTAGGGTGGGATTTTTGACAGGTGATGTTGGGTGTTAGAACCCAAACTGGAAATGAGAGGCTTTCAGGGTCAGGTGTTAAAAAAGCAGGAGATTGGGAAGTTTGAGATTTGGGATCATTTCCATCTCAGTGTCGACCAGGAAGGACACAAGAGGGAAAGAGGAGAAAGGAGAGATGGGGAGGGGAGGAGGAGGAGCTGCCCGAGCAGTGACACTGGCTCTGGACAGAGTCATGGCAATTCCAGCTCCCAGCTGTCCCAGAAAGCTCAACCAGGCAGAAAGGTTGGAGTGTTCTCAACAATCCTTGTCTTTGTGACAATGACACTGAACCCACCTAGGACATCCCTCTTCTCTTTCCACTCTTCCCCACCACCAGCCTGGATGTGCCTCTCCATCCTCCCCTCATAATGTGATGGATCCCAGAATGGTATCAGTCAGATCTGTCCTAAAAGCCCCTAAAACAGAAATTCTTTGGGTCCTTCAGCATCAAATCCATGGGGTGTTGCCAAAGAACTGAATTTTAATCACGGAATCAGGGGATAGTCGGGGTTGTAAGTGACCTCTGTAGATCAGGGAGCTCAACCCCACTCAAAGCAGGGACAGACAGAGCAGGGTGCCCAGGGCTGGGTCGTATTTCCAAGGATGGAATCTCCACAGGCTCTCGAGGTCACCTGTTCTGTCACCCTCATAGTGAACAAGAGTTTTCAGAGAGAATTCCATGGTTTTCAGTTTGTTCTCATTGTCCCTTGTCCTGTCAGAGGAGTTTGGCTGCAGCTTCTCCACCCTCCCCACCAGTTGTTTCCACACAAGGTCTCCCTATGGGTTTCTTTTCTCCTGGCTGCACAGTCCCAGCTCTCCCAGCCTCTTCTACATCTCCAGCCCCAAAACACCTTTGCTCCTCCACCATCTCTACAGAGGTGGAGCCTCTCACAGCCCCACAGGCCATGGGAGATATCATTTCAATGCTCTTTAGGGCTCTTACCTGCCCCCACAATACCCAGGACTGCAAGGCAGGGCTAAATGCTCACCTGGTGCACTCCTTCAGCTCCACTCTCTCCAGTCTCATCCTCTGAATCTGCTCCAATCCAAGCAGAAAAGCCCCCCAAAGGGCAAACCCCGCTGCATTTACCTGTTCAGTTCCGCTGCACAGGTGTTTGGGTGTGCAGAGAAGGAGGTGGGAGGGGACTGAGGGTGGTACCACCCACAGCGAGACCCAGCCCACCCCTGGGGACTCTGTTCCCCGAGCACCCTCATTTCTGTCAGTCAAACCCCACATCCACAGTGCCCCATCCCTTCCAAAACAGCTCCTCTGGAATGTCCTGGGAATGCCAGGCTGGTTCCAGGCTCTCTCAGGCCCTGCTGTGGGTGAGGCCGTGTTCCTGTGCCAGCCTGTGGGAGAAACATCCCTGTGGCTTCTCCAACAGCCTGGCGGCTTTTCCTGCTTCCCTGTCCCAAAGGTGAGGCACCTTCCTGGTTGGTGCTTGCAGCCTCATCCCGCTCCGGTGGGGATGGAGAGTCAGGAAGTGCCATCAGGGACAATTAACACCCAGTGCCCAGCCCAGGTGTCCAGAGTCCAGTGCAAGAACCCCCTCAGAGGGAACAGGTGGAACAGGGCACTGGATCTTGTCCTGAAAGTGCGAATTTTCTCCATTTGTTATGAAATGAGGCTGAGAGATGAGCTCAGGGGAGGTGACAGAACAGGGACACCCAAAGGGGAGTTTCCTGAGCCACCTTTCAGTGTCAGTGGGTGGGTGAGGCACTGATGTGCGTGGGTGACCCTCCAGGCTCAAGCACTTCCCATGGGAAAATGGGAAGTGAGCTCCCAGATGTGCCTGTGCTGTGTTGGCTGGAGGAGGAACCAGCACAGCCAGAGAGCAGAGTCTGCAGCAGAGCCTCCATCTCTGAGCACACAGCCACACTCTGGGCCTCTGCTCGCTGAAATGTGGTGTCACAGAACAATAACTGAGGTTGGCAGGATCATCTGCTGGTCTCTTACCACGAGGGCCTACCCAGAGCAGCCCCCTCCCACCCTGGTGGCCTCCACTGGACTCCCACCTCTATGTCCATGTCCTGTCCATCCTAGGGAGCCCCAAACTGGACTTGGGATTCCACCTGTGGTCTCACAAGTGCTGAGGAGAGGGGAAAAACCACATCCCTCGATTTCCCAGTCTTGCCAATGCAGCCTCAGGATACAGCTGACCTTTTTTCCTGCATGGACACAGCAGATTCCTCTTCCAGCTGTTGCCCACCAGGATCCTCAAGTCCTTTTCTGCAAAGTGAGCCAGCCCCAGCCGGCCCTGCTGCATGGGGCTGTCCCAGCCCCAGCTCAAGGCCTTGATTTTGCTTTTCTTGAGGTTCATGAGGCTCATGGAGGTGTCTGAGGCCAGGCTGGATGGGACTTGGAGCCACCTGGTCCAGTGGAAGGGGTCCCTGCCTGTGTCAGGGGGTGGAACAGGATGATCTTGACCATGCTTTCCAACCCAAACCAGGCTGTGGTTCCATGATCCTCATTCTCTCTCTGAAGGGAGCTGCTGGCAGGGAGGGGAGGGAAGGGGAGGGGATTATCTCCTAATTACGCTGTGATTGAAATTCCTGTGCTCAGCTCATTTAACAACCAGCCAATATCTCGATCTTCCGTCTCTTCCTTCTGTGCTCGACACAAGCCTCTAAATTTCATTATTTCTTTAACTATCAGGACTTTGAGACCAAACTTTATTTTCCAGACCACCTCTTGTGCTCCTTGGTGCCAGGTCCCTGTGAGAAGCAGCAGACTTTTGAGGAACTGGGGTGATGTTGGCCACTGAGTCACTCTGTGTGCCAAGAGAAAGAGTTTTGTTTGTGCAACAAGGAACATTCCTGAGGATCAGGCATTCATTTTCTTTTAGTTAAGGCTCTCCTCACTCCAAAAAAAGGCCACAGGGATTTAGCACAGGTTACCCAGGTTCCCTGCCAAGGGTGTAATTTTGCCACAGTCCTTTCTCAGTTGTGCCCAAGGATCTCCATCTGCCTGTGAGGAATGAGTGTCAGCTTCTCTGACAGGAGAAAAAATACAAACAATCCATGGCTGCTCCTCAGATCTCCACCAGAGCAGGGCTGTGCTGAGTTCCAGCACACACAAATGCCCAGACAGCTCTGACAGGAGCCAAGGCCCTTCTCAGCCAGCACTCCTGGCTCCTCATGGTCTGTGTGAAACGAGAGGAGACCACCAAGGTCCTGATCTGAGACACTGAACCTCCTCAAAGGGCTTTGCCCAGCTGGGAGAAATCAGAAAGCAGGAGGACAAGCAGCGTGTGCATGGCAAGCTCCAGCTGCCATGGAGTGACAGGACAGGGGAATGGCTTGGTCGGATTTTGGAAAGGAATTCTTGGCTGTGAGGGTGGGGAGGGGCTGGAATGGAATTCCCAGATCAGCTGTGGCTGGCCCTGGATTCCTGGGCGTGTCCAAGGCCAGGTTGGACGGGGCTTGGAGCACCCTGCGACAATGGGAGGTGTCCCTGCCCATGGCAGGGGGTGGATGAGATGAGCTTTAATGTTCATTTCCAGCCCAAACCATTCTGTGTCTCTGTGATTCTCTAACACAGCTCTGGGAATGCCAAACCAGGGCTGTGTCTGCAGAGCAAATTCCTCTGCTAGGGACAGGGAACTGAGGGAGGCAAAGGGTGGGCAGGGAGCCTGTGAAAGATCAAAAAAATGACCCATGTTTGGCCCAGGGACACTGAAGTTGGAGTTCTGAGGATGACACTGGCCCAGCCTGAGGCACAGGAAGGCTCCGGGCCCTGGAGCAGAATTTGTTTCTGCTCCGGAGCCATCAAAACCCAGGAGAGACTGAAAAAGGTGCCAAGAAGATGGACAGGGCAGGGGAGGGGAGGGGACCAGCCTCACCCAGGGGGGTTGGAGCAGCTCCCAGGGCTTTGGTGTTTGCAGCCTGTGGATGTTTGTGCAAGGTGAGCTGCAGACAGAGCACCTGGGAAATGTTCAAAGCTGATTTCTTTACAAAGCTTCTTTGGGTCACAAATGAACAGAGCAGCAGGGGAAAAAATCAGCAGGGGACAGAGGAACTTTCCTGTGCCTGTGGGTTCGAGGCACCTGAGCCATGGCACTGGAGGGGTCAGCACAGCCCATTTGGGGGTCTGTCCTTCCTCCATCCCTGCCGAGGGGCCCTGAGATCCCTGTGTGCTTTGCAGCTCCCACGGTGTTATTTGCAATTGCTGAGCTGGCTTAGACTCACCAAGAGCAGAACTGCTGTGCCCTGCCCTGTGCCCCAGCTGGAGACCCCGGGCATTTCACCAAATGCTGCTGGAGGACTTCAGCTTTGGTCAGAGAATATTGATAGAATCAGGAATATTGATAATATTGATCCCACCCCGCACAACAGCTGGATCCCAGCTCCGGTGCCATCCTCCCCTGCTGCCTCTGCCAGCGCAGCAAACACCCTCTGAGTGGGCTCTCCCTCCTCACGGGCCGTGGGGACAGCAAAAAACCCTCCTTGCAAAGCCAGGCAGGGCTGTGAGCACTGAGTGTGATCGTTTCACCCCACGGGTGAGGAATTCATTTGTCCTGGCTCAAACAGCTCTTTTCAGAAAGGCACAGGCTGGATTTGAAGACACTCAGAGAATCTGCAACAAGTGCTGGGCATTGGTCCTTTGCTTTGAGATTTGAGCCTTTGCACTCCACTGCTCTGAATTCCCACTCACAGCCATTGTCCTGCCCTCTTCTGCTGGGCAGAAAGTCTTAATCTTCCCCTTCTTCTCACTGTAGCTAAATAATCTCTCAGAAGTCTTTCCAATAGACTGATCAAACTGTCAGCATAAGCCTCAGCTCACTGCTATTGCTCCTTTGTCCCCTTCCCGTGTTTAACATCCCATTTACAACAAGGAGGAGGCTTAAACCACTCCAGTTCCTGCAGCATCCTGAGCTCCTGCCTGGGTGACACAGTGCAGCCTCAGCCAGAGCTCCATGAGGGAAACAGAAGGGCAGAACCATCCTCAACACACCCATGAGAGAAGCTGTGGGCAAACCCCAGAGCTGAGTAATCCAATTTCATAGACACCACGCTGCCCTCCTGCCCCCTGGATGTCTCATTTGCCTTTGCTGGATGTGAGGGGGTGGCTGCATTCTCCTGGAGATGCCAGTGGAGGTGGCAGGGACTCAGCCTGCACCAGCTCCAGGGCTGTGACACGTCCTGTGCTCTCAGAGAGGTGACATTGTCCTGGCTGCTCTCAGAGGTGACATTGTCCTGGCTGCTCTCAGAGGTGACATTTGTGCCCAGGCTGTGACTCTGCAGCACTGAGAGGCTGCGCTCACACCCTCAGACACCTCAGCAGGGTGCTCTGGTGAGGTGCCCCCAGCTCTGTCAGCCTTTCCTGGGCTTTGCTCAGTGCCAGGGGGTCACGATGGCTTTTTCTGGCTGGCAGCTCATCTTGGAGCTGGTCACTGCTCCCTCAGCTCATCCTGCCCTGGTGCTGGGGGAGAAGAGAGGTCCTGCCCTGGCCTGGGGGAGCTCAGACCACACGTACACCACCAGGAGAGTGTTCCTGAAGGACTTCATCCTCTGGCATCCTCCATTCCTCTTGCCCTTTCCATGGGAATTTCTGAGCTTCCCGTGTCCCAAACACAATTCCAGTAGCAAGAGATGAACTCTGCAGTTCAAGTGTCCTCTGGGGGTTTTACATTTCTTCAGCCAAACTCGGCTGATTTCCACCCAGAAGGGATTTGAGCAGCAAGGTCAGGGTAACAATTCACCCTCTCAGAAGGGCTCACAGCTGCAGCTCCATCTCTCCTCCCTTTGGTGCTCCCTGCCAAGCATTCCCCACCCCTTCAGTGGAGTCAGGAATGGAATCTGGATGCTCCATCCCTGGAAGTGTTCAAGGCCAGGCTGGATGGCCCTGAGTGACCAGGTCTGGTGGGTGACATCCCCTCCCACGGCAGGGGGAGGGAACGAGATGATCTCTCAGGTGCCTTCCAAGCCAAACCACCCTGTGCTTCGTGACCTCCTGGGATCAAAGCAAAAATCCCTTTCACTTCCCAAATCATCAGAACTCTGACTCAGCAACCCCAAACCCAGAGTCAGTGGCAGGGGAACACCTGGGTCTCGTGAGACGGCCTCTTTTATTTTCATTTATTGCAGCCCAGCTGCCACCTGCACTGCAAAACCACAAACTGAGGGCAGCAGAGCTGTGGGTGATGGGTGATGGGTGATGGGTGATGGGTGATGGGTGATGGGTGATGGGTGATGGGTGGGGGCTCACTCACAGGAGAGCAGCTCATGCCATGTCTACAGGGCAAAAGGAGGTAAGGGCAAAAATGGAATGAAACAACAAGATTTGTTTCAGTTCATGTGGCAAAAATCTCACCACAAACATTCTGGGGGTCAGTCCTTGGTCATCCTTCACCCAGTGAGGCCCATGGGCACTGCACTGTCCAGGACTTGAGGGCAGGTTCAGCTGACCTCATCTGAGAAGTCTTTCCCTAATACTCTGTGGGGTCAGAGGAGCTTTTCTGGAGTGTGACACCTCCCCTCTACAATAACTCTGGACAGAGCAGATCTCCTGAGCCCCCTCAGATTCTCCTTCTCTCCCCCAGTGACTCAGGAGCTTTCTCTGGGTTACAGCACCTGGAGTTTAGAGCAGAGATGTGAACCCTGCCCAGTGAGAGGAGGACAGGAGCTCCCTTCAGCTCAGTGTCAGCTCGGGAGGAAAGAAAATCTGTGTTCTCTGAAACCCTGATGCACCCAACACGTCCTGGCCCTCATTCCACCCCCGAGATGAGCCCTCACCTGACAAAGACTCTTCTGCCCTTGCTCTGCACCCGTTTGCACTGGCAATGTTTGCATTTCCCTGAAATCTTCCACATTGAAGGACTTCAGCTCCTCTGGTAGCACAGATCCCTCCCAGGCCCACAGAGCTCCCTGTCCCTGCTGGGCAGCAGCAGCACTCCAATGGTGTCACTGGAATTCAGCCACACTCGGGTGAATTGAGCCATTTGGCCATTTCCAAGCTGGCTGTGGCCTTTCCATGGTCCTGTGTGAAGGAAAATGCTTCCCACAGGTGGCAGGAGCCAAGTGCAGCCCCTCGGAGCACAGCAGATGTGAATCTGTCTCTGCAAAGAGGCTGCAGTGGGGATCCTCTGTGCCCACCAGCAGCAGCCCCTGAGTGTGGGGCCCTGGGGCTGTTTCTCCATGCTGGGATGCAGTTTTCTCCATGCTGGGATGCAGTTTGCTCCTTGCCTTGGCAGAGGACAGGGGGCACAGGCAGCTGCTGACCCACGGCACGACTGTGCCAGGATTGTCTCAGAGTCACCCCCCAGCTCCTGTCTGTCTCTGCTGAGGGACAGGGGCTGCAGCCTTCTCCCAGAAGCTGTGTCCCCCCATCCTCCTCCTCCTCAGTGCCAGGCTGCCAGAGGTGACAGTGGTGCCACCAAGGGTCGGGTGCTGCCCCTTCTGCCCCAAAATCAGAGCCCGTTACCCCAAATCACAGCAGTGCTGGCGGGAAGGGATCCTTAGGGTCTGTAGTCCAGCCTCCCCTGGGGCAGAGACATCCCCAGCACCACCCCAGGGCACCAGGGGCTGTGTCCAACCTAAACCCCCATGGGTGAGCCCCCCCCTGCTTTGCTGGGCACCTGCAAGAGAATTTTTCCTAATGCCCAACCTAAATTTCCAGGCTGCACTTGCAGTTGTTTCCCCTGTCATCTGGCACCCCTGGGAAGAGTTTGGCTCCACCACAGCTGGAACTGCCCTACAAGTGGCTGTGGGCTGTTGTTGGACCCCCTCAGCCCCTTTCCCACCCACTGACCCTGCCCAGCCCCTCCTCCTCTCCTGGGACCCCTCAGCACAACTCTTGGACAATGTCCCCTTCCTACACATCCCTCTGGATGCAGCATTCCCCTTCCCTGGATGTGCTGACCCCACACTGACCCAGCCCAGTGAGGTGATGTTGGGAGGGTTCAAACTGCTCTGGGTTCAAACTCGGCACCTTCAGCCCGTTCACTCATAGCATCTGTGAGTGAAGATTGTGAGGGGAAACAAATGACCCCCAAAATTCACAGAATGTAATGGAAGGTTTAGAAAAGCTGTCAGTGGGGCGAGGCTGGGGCTGTGTGGGGCAGGGAGGGTTGGGCTGGGGATGTGCTGGGGGAGCTGCAGTGGGCCTTGCTCAGCACTGCCAGGTGCAGGGGGCACTTCCTGGGCAGTGTCACACTGGCATGGAAAGCCATGTGGGCACTGGTGGGTTTGGGTTTGTGTGGGTCAGGAATGGCCGTGGGACCGGGAACAGCAGCAAACGTGAGGGGGTTTAACCCTGGGAGAGTGGAGTCATTTTCACCACGGTGATGAACACACCCCTCACAGCTCCACACCTTCACCTTCTTTCCTGCATTTGCTCTTCTTCTAAACCCCAAAACTCCCCAAGCCTTTGAGGGAGAGCTCAGCCTCTCTCTGCTCAGAGGGATTTTAGGCACTGCCTGCTCTGGGACCCGGCAGAGGGGGAACCCAGAGTGCTGAGCTCCGAGAATTCCAGGATCCTTTCCTGCCTCTTTCCAAGCATAGGGGTTCCCTCAGCACTTTTTTGTTCTGCCCAGACCCTGGGGAATGGTTCACCAAATCCAGGAGCCACACAGGCCAGTGCTCACCAAGGGCCAGCCCCCAGGTTTGGGAGTGATCTCCATGGAGATTTTGGAGTCAGTTCTTCTTACAGAAGTTGGGTCCTGAGCCCAAGAGAGGGAATGTGAGTGTGAACAGGAACCCTCACCCCACAGGCAGAGCAGAGCAGCCTTCAGCAGGGAAAGCCCCTGGTTCCCAAAGCCCCTGGTTCCCAAAGCCCCTGGCTCCCAAAGCCCCCATCCTTGGCAGCAACTTCAGGAGACAGCCCTGCCCCAGAGTTGCTGTCCCACCCCAGGATATCTCCCTTGTTTGCCTGTCCTTGGCACAGGTGGGATTCAGCCTGGCTGGACTCATCCCTCAGTGCCCTCATCCCGACCCGAATGAGCTCGGTGCTGGAGGATCCTGGGGCTGCCCAACGTCTGAGACTCAGCCCAGCAGATGGATTTGGGGGGTTTTAGCACCCTCCTACCGTGTGAGCAGCAGTGATTATCAGCAGCACTCAGGCCCTGGAGGTGGCAAAAGTGACACCAGTTAATGGGGAGGTCACTGGGAGATGGAAGAAAACACATCTGGGGTTTAGACACAAAAATCTGCCCCCACCATCCATGTGGAACTCTTGTCCTGGTGACACAAGCCCTGAACAAATGCTTGGGGTTTGAGTGATGGCCCTCCCCTGTGCCCCTCTTTGCCCCTGAGTTTCATTAAATCTGAAGGATCTGGGTGCGTTTTTAAAGGCAAACAGGGAAATCCCATCCCACTGGCAACAGTGACTTTTTTAGAGTGCAGGAAGGAGATAAAGCACACCCAGGATGCTCCTCTTTAGGAGGATGAGCCATCGTTCCTGAGTGTCCTTTGACAATCTTTTTAATGATGGATAGAGCAGAATGAGAAATACATAAAATGATGGTTAATATTCCCCAAGTGCAAACACTCACACTGCCTCCTCCCAACACTGCCCTTGATGCTTCCATGAGCCTCACCCTGGATTTTCCCTGCTCTGGCTTTCCCTTTCTGCTGTATCACTGCAGCCCTGAGCCTCCTGCCCAGTCAGACTCCCTGGGATTTGACACTCAGAGTGAAAATAATCCATCCCTTGCCAGTTTGTGTACAGGGAGAGCCTCTTCCTGCCTCCCTCCATCCTTCCCTCCCTCCATCCCTCCCTCCCTCCCTCCATCCATCCATCCCTCCATCCCTCCATCCCTCCATCCATCCCTCCATCCATCCATCCCTCCATCCCTCCATCCATCCCTCCATCCATCCATCCCTCCATCCCCTCGTTGTCACTTCAGCTCCCTGTGGCAGTGTCTCTGCAGGACCCACCACAGACAGGACTCACCTGGGACAGGGCTTGTTGATCCCCCAGGGAACAGGAGCAGATCCCCACCTCAGGGACATCAGAGGAGCTTGGTCTCTGCTCCCTGAGGGTGGCCTGGGCAGTCCTGGCCTTGGCCCCAGTGACAGAGCTGTGGGACCACAATCAGAGCCCAGCTCAGGGCCTCTGGGATGGCCTCACTCCTTGTTTTTCCAGCAGATCTGAGCAGACAATTCAGTGGGAGCTTTCCAGAAGGCCCCACACCCACACCACCATGGGCAGCTGCAAGTGCCCCAGCTGAGGGTGGCAGAGCAATCTGCAGTGAGCCTGGCATTCAGCCCCCTGCAGCCAGGCACAGCCAGGGGCTGATTCCAGAGATCCCACAGCCCAGCTCCCTTTGCTGCCTGCCCAGTCCTGATCTCCTCTTTTCTGCTTGCCCTGCCAGTCCCAGGTGGCCTTGAGGCGATTTTTGTGACTCCAGCATTGCTCACAAACCCCCTTTTCCCACCCACTGCACACAGCTCCCCTTCCCAAGATGTGGTGGTCACTCCCAGCACCCAGCCCAGGCTGCAGTTTGTCCTCCTCTGTCCCCACCAGCAGCTCCCAGGGCTGGGCTGGTGTCCTGCAGCCCAGGCTCTCCCAGCTCCGCTCTCCCGCGGAGCATCAGCAGGTGAAAAGTCACTGCTGCCTCTCTGGGACCCAACAGTTCTCCAGCACCCAACCCCTCCACCTCTTGCAGATGATGTATTTCATTATCTGACACCACTCCCAGGCCACACAGGGGGTGGGGAGGATGGGAAGCACTCACAGCCAGCCCAGCAGAGCCCAGAGCGGATCAACTGCGGCACCAACTCGCTCACGTCCTGCAGGATCCACAGAGAGCTCCTAAAAATTCCTTCCTGGGTGACACAGTCCTGCACTGCCCCTCTCTGAGAGCCCCCTGCCCCAGTGCCCCTCACCAGGGCTTCCTTTGCTCCTGCTCCATCCCCTGTAAGCGTGGCTTTGCTGAGCTTTGCTGCCTCTGCAGCTGCAGTGCGGGGGGGGGACAGGTCACAGGGACAGAGATGCTCCCTCCAGGACAGGGGGAACATTTGGGACGCTGCCAACATGAAAAGAATCTTGGTTTTACTAAGAACGATTGTCTCTGTGTGCAGATTTGGGGCTTTTCACTTGCCTTGGTGCAGATTTAGCCTGGGGCATGTTTCAGTAGCTCTTCAACATCAGCGTTGATCGGAGGCTGAAATAAAACAGCACCAGCCCCTTCCCCAGAGCTGGAGCTGCCTCTCTGCAGCTTTTCTTTGTGACATTCATTTTCAGCAACCCCTGGGCCATCATCACTCTGCTGCCTCAGAGCAAAGGCACCAGAGGTGCATCAGTAGCACCTCTCCCTCCTCTGGGACCACAGGCAGGGCTCGAGTGGCCAACCCTTGTGTTCTGGTCAGGGCATCGCCTCCTCAGGTGCTTCCTCCTTCTGGAAGTGACCAACATTTCTCTGCAAGTGGAGCAAGGTTGCCACACTTCTGACCAGCTGGTGCTATGTGCCCCTGAACAACACGGGCCAACCATCCCTGGTCGTGGCAGGATCCTAGGAATGTCTCCCTGTGGCACTGGAGAGGCACCACCGTGTGCAGGGACAATGAACAAAAATCACCCAGGACCCAGAGGGATTTAAATACCCTGAGCTGAGAGAGCTCTCAGAGTGATGATTGAACTGTTTCCAAGCAGCCACAGGTTTGGAAATGGTGATTTCTAGATAGACTTTTGCCTTTTAAATGGATTCTGGCCCTTATAGTGACTACATTGAGGGAGAATTTTAATGGGACAGAATCTGGCCTTTGGGTGCTGAATGTTGTTCAGATCATACAGTTCATACACAGCCTTAACGAGGTCATTTTCAAACACATCAGCTGGAGGAAGAGCTCTCTGGTTCAAGGGGTCACACTGGAGTGTAAAATCTATGGAGGCTTTCCAGGACAGTTAAACATTAAAACCCCACATCCCGTTCCTGACTGGGGCTCACCCTTGGCTGGGGCATCAGGCAGCTGAACCTCCTTTTAAAAAAATGCATTTCCAGTCTGTTTTATTGACCCCCAAGGAGTGCAGAGGTGGGTGGGGAGTCTGTGGTGACACAAGTGCCACCTCTCTGGAAAAGCTCAAACCTCCAGACACACTCAGAGGGTGATTCCTGAGTGAAGAGCTGATTTCTAGTCCCTCTCCTCATTGGAATTCTGTCATGTTTTGTCTGTTCTCCACATTCAGTCAGGACCTGGCATTTCCCCACTCAGATGTGAACATCCATTGCGTGTTTTGACTTCTGAAACTTCTCCTTGTGCCACTCTTGATCTTCGGGCAAACCCAGGGATTTGTGTGTTCCCCTGCTCACAAAGGGCTGCAGTCAGCACAGCACCAGAACTGAAATAGGTGAATGTTACAGCAGGTGTGGGACAGAGAAAGAGCCAGGATGGAAACTGCTGCTCCAGCACTGCGTCCCCAGGCCAGCACTGCCAGGATGTACCAGGGCCACTGCTTAAAGCACAAACATTGACCAGACTTGGAAAACACCAAATACAGCTCAAACTGTACCATAAACCCCCTTCCAGGCACAGACAGGTTTTCCCAAAGGCAGCAGGTGGCAAACAAGATCCCAGCTGTGAGCTGTTTTTTGTTCTCAGCTTTCCCAGTGCTTTATGAGAACCTCGGGGATCAATCTGAGGCATTGATCCATGTTAGGGAGCCAAGCAGGTCAATGTTTGCCTTGTAACATTGTGCTGCAGGGACCTGGGCTGCTGTGGAAGGAAACACCTTCTGTCCAGGGCAGCTGTGGCTGCCCCTGGAAGTGTCCAAGGCCAGGCTGGATGGGGCTTGGAGCGCCCTGGGACAGTGGAAGGTGTCCCTGCCCATGGCAGGGGGGGGAATGAGATGAGCTTTAGGGTCCCTTCCCACCCAAACCATTCTGGATTCTGTGATCATGATTTCCAAGAACTTCATTGGAGTTCCTGGGAGCTCTTGAGGAGTTGCTGGCCATGGCTCTGGAGGAATTTAGGAAGAGCAGGAGCCACCATGACCAGCAGCATCCTCTGTGCAATGCTCATGGCTGTGGATCTCCTTGTGGATTTCCAGGTGTGCTGGAGGCTCCAGCAAGGAAAACATAAAATCATTCCAAGTTTTGTCAGGGCAGGTGGCACAGAGGGCCCAGGATCTCTGTAGCTTGTCTGCATTTATGTGGAGATCCCTCAGGAGGGGCAAGGCAGAGCTGCAGTGCAGGGAGTGCTCCATGGGATGGGATGTGCCCTTGGTGACAGAGCCCTCCTGCCACGGGGCCGGGGCTGTCCTGCTGTGGGGAGGGGAAAAAACGTTCTTCAAATTCATCTGCTTCCAGCTGCTGGGTTCAGAGGCAGAGAACACTCCCGGGGCAGCACATCCCAGAAAGGTTCTCCCTGCATTTCAAGTGGAAGCTGCAGCGCTGAGCTCGGGCAGGCACAGGCACAGTCCCACCCTGGAGCTCACTGGAGGCTACTCCACATCCTCACACAAATGTCCAGGGATGAGCAAATTCCTGTCCTTCTCCAGGGCTCCCAGGGCTCATTACTGACAGGGCATGGGATTGCAGAAGGAAGAGAAAGGGGTGACCCCACCAGATTGTTCCCCAGGATGCAGGGTCCCCTCCCGGCCCTTTTATCACGGAGCTGGGATGTGAAGCACTCGTGAGCACAGCCCGAGGGCCAGCCCTCACCCACCCTGCACACACAGCAGGGCACAGACAAACCCCGTCCCAAGGAGCTGCTGTCCTGGAGGGCAGGGCATCACCCCAGGGGGGTTTGGAGCTCTGTTCCATGGGGGAGCAGCTCACGGGGTTTGTGTTTGGCTGGTAAATCCCAGCCCCTGGCACACAGGGAGTCCAGCCCCGAGTGCCCCGAGCACTGCAGCCTCCAGGGAGGGAGGAAGAAATGTCCCAGAACCTTTTGAACTCCCTGGCAGGAAACCTGCCCTAAATGCTTCTTTTCACATGTCCAGGAACAGTTCAGGCCAAATCCTGCTCTTTCCAAACACTGCTGGGTCCAATCTCTCTGGGTACCAGCTGTCCAAATGGAAGATGAGTTTCTGGCCAGCTCTGCAGGGAGGATGAAGATGGGTGTGGGCACAGCTCCTTCCACACTGAGGAACGAGAAGACAGAGTCAGCTCTGCAAGGATGGAAGGATTCACCCACGAGCAGCCACAGACAGAGGAGCTGCAGGAGACCATCACTGCCAGGGCTTTGAGAGCTCATCCCAGACCATGGGAACCTCAGAGAGTCACTCACAGGCACTGGATCCACAGCCCTGCTGGGGCTAGCATCATCAGGGGGAACAGAAGGAGTCCCTGACCTCACAGAGTGTCAGGGCTCCTGAGAGACTTAAGGGATGAAGCAGAGGAAGAGCAAAGGGATTTCCCGTGTGTTTGCCACAGGCATTCCTGCTCCTCATGCCCACACATACACAAAGCCAACCCTCTGTGCACATCCGTGCCCTCACACGATGGGAGCCAGAGCAATGTGGGCTCAGGCAGCCAGGAGGGACACTGAGAGCAGGAGAGGGAAGTGTGGGGTCTGTCACTCCTGCAGGTGCCAGCCTGGGAGTTGTGTTTGTGCCTTAAAGATTGTCCTTGTCCTCCTCCATCTCTCTCAAGTTCACCCTGTGACACTTCCTCTTCTGATGTGTTTCCTTCATCCCCATGAGCTCTCGTGATTTAGATTTAACTCCTGTGACTGAGATTTAACTCCTGGGATTGAGATTTTAGATTTAACATTGTGTGTAAGACACAAGATTGGCCCCTGGGATCCCAGATCTGGATTTCAAAGAGGTTTGGTTTCATCTTCACATCTCAGCCTCTCTATAGGGAAACCATTGGCCCATGGGACCCCTCAGCCACAGCTCCTGCCCCCTGTGTCCTCCCAGCACTGCTGGGGAGATCTGGGTGATGGGACAAGAGGAATGAAGCTTTTATGACTGTCTAAGTTGCAGTGGGGAAATCACAGGTTCACTGACATGAGAAGGACCATGAAAATGAGGTGCTGGCTGGAGAGAAGGTGCTGCCTGTCCACTGCATCACTGGGGGCAGAGTGTGTTCCTTGGAGCTCACCACTCATCCCAGCAGTGCTGAGCCCCCCTCCCGTGGGGCTGGGAGGGAGCTGGAAGCACAGAGCAGCTCTGGGAGCCAGTCCCAGCTCATTGCTCCTTGTGCTGCTGCTTCCCAACCACATCTGGCTGCCCCTCTGTGACCCATCAAGGCTGGGAGATGTGGAACCCAAAGACTGACTGAGGCCTCAGGCTGGTGCTCCAGAGGGCAGAGAGGGGCAGGAGAAAGAGGGAGCAGGAACTGTGGCAGAAGGCAGCTCTGGGGCAGGACAGGGAGTCAGGTCCTCTCATTCAGTGTCTCCAGCAGACACATTTCTCCTGAGCAGGCACTCTGGGATTCCCTTTACATCCTTAAAACCATCGGTGTGTAATTAAATCAACAACTGGCTCAGGCTCAGCATCCAGCCTGAGACTCTGGGTTGCAAGAGCAGCTCTGGGTAAGGACAAAACCCCAGGTGTCCCATAAAGTGATGGCCTCTCTGGCCTTGGAGGAGCTCAAACTGTGGAAGGCCAAGGCCTGAGAAACCAAATGTAACCTGGAAACTGGCCCTGCTCTGAGCCCTCCTGAGGGCTCTCCCAGCCTGGATTAGCCAAGGACTACAAATGATTGTTTTATTCCCACACAGTCTCCAGGTACTTGAGGGAGAAACACAAATGCAGTGGGAGAAGTGATTGGTACCACAGGGGTTGGAATGTGCTGCAATGGACAGACAGGAATGGGATGAACTCCAGCCAAGGGCCCTGGGGAAACATCACCCGGGAAGAAACAACCCCGTGCACCTGCGAAGGCCAGGGGCAAAGCAGCAACGAGTGCAGAGCGAGAGCTGGGTGTGCTGCTGGACCAAAACCTGAGTGTGGAGCAGCCAGGGACCACTGCAGCACAGAGAGTCACCCAAGGGACAGCAGGGAGAGAGGAGACCCTTCCCTGCTGCTCAGCACTGCTGGGGCCTCAGCTCAACTCCTCTCTCCACCTCTGGACTCACAGCACAAGAGAAACAGAATCAAAGGGTCACAGAATCTCCTGGGTTGGAAGGGACGCAACAAAGATCATTGAGGCCAACTCCTGGCCCTGCTGAGGACACCCCAACAACCCCACCAGGCGCTGAGAACACGCTGAGTCAAAGCTCTTTGTTATGTGCCCACAGTGGTACCTGCAGTGTGAGGTCTCTGCTCTGAGCTCAGGATGGTCACTGTGGCACACAACTGCTGCTCACACACGTCTGAGCCCACCTCTGCAGGGACACCCCCGGCTGAGCTGGAGCCTGGGCCAGGCTGTCCCTGCTCCTGTGCAATACCAGGTGTCTCAGGGCTTCTTTAAGCTCTGTGTCTTCACCCTCCAGTGACAATTTCTGGTCAAATAAGCAATTTGACTCGCTGTTCCCACAATTTTATGCTGGGCCATTGGCAGCTCCTCGGAGCAGTACAAAGGATCTCAAACCTGTCTTGCACCTTCCCCAGCTCACAGCTGCTCCTTGAGCCTGGTGTCCATCCAGGTGGAACTGTGGTGGTTGAGTCTCTGCCAGGGCCACCTGCACAGGTGTCCAGCCAGCCTGGGACAGTGGCATGGACACACCTGACCCCAGAGCAGCCCCTCTTCAGGAATGCTGATCCCTCTGCTGATGAACTTGGCATTGGACAGGGCACTTTCCACCTTGGCCACAGTTCAGAAGCCTCACATCAGTTCTCCTGGCAGCTGAGAGACCCCAGGGGATTCCCAAGGCTCCAGATGTGCTGCTCTGGGTCCAGCCCCTGGCAGGTCCTGGCAGATCCTGCAGCCCCTTGGGGGGGTCTTGGGAGCTTTGGAGTCCCCGGAATGGCTCCATGCAGAGCTGAGTCCCTCTGTGCCCCCAAAGGCCCGGGGTATCCCCAGCTGTGGAAGCCCTTCTCACACCAGTGCTGTCAGCAGCAGCTCTCTTGTTCTCTTGGGAAATCCCTGGGTTTCAGAACTTTGTCCCCCTGAGCTCTCAGCTCACCAAACTCCCCCTGGGGATGGTGGGAGCAGGGTTGGGGTTATTGGTGGGAGCAGGGTTGGGGTTATTGGTGGCACCAGGACCAGGCATGGTGAGGCATGAGGGTGTTCCCCAGCCCTGATGCTGTCCCCTGTCCCCTGCAGGTCCCTTGCCCTGGGGCAGCAGTACAGCTCCCTGGGGTCCCAGCCCATCCTCTGCGGCTCAATCCCCGGCCTCGTCCCGAAGCAGCTCCGCTTCTGCCGCAACTACATCGAGATCATGCCCAGCGTGGCCGAGGGGGTGAAGTTGGGCATCCAGGAGTGCCAGCACCAGTTCCGGGGCCGCCGCTGGAACTGCACCACCATCGACGACAGCCTGGCCATCTTCGGGCCTGTCCTGGACAAAGGTAACCCCTGGGGCCTTTGGGGGCAGCTGGGCTGGGGGGCAGAGCTGGCACAGCTCTGCTGGGCTCTGGATACACCAGGACTGGGAACACCTCAGGGAAAGGGTCTGATGTCCCAACTTTCAACCCTGATTTCGCCAGTTGCTTTTTTCCCCAAGTTTTTGGTGTGTTCCATGACAAGGTGTAATGAGGGAAGGGGCTGTTCCCATCCCAGGAGCTCATAAGGTCAGGGAGGATGTAAAGTACAGGAGGGAGAAGGTTTAGCCCCAAGCACTCTCAGATCTTCTGGAACCGTGGGCTCCACCTCCCGTCCAGGGCGTGCAGCAGTTCCAAACTGGGTCCAGCAGACCCATGGGAAAAGCCGAGGAGAGGGGATGGGGTTGAGTTCTTTGGGATCAAGGCAGGGCCACTGAAGCACAAACTGCCCACCCCAGGAGGTCCTTGGGCTCAAGTTTCCCCACTAGTGAGGAACCGTGGTTGAAATCCTGATCAGGCTTAGTTGGGATTTCAATGAATCTTTTCACAAATGAGCCCAAAAAGCAGGGCACAAAGAGAGATTATGAGTTCATTTTCCCTCTCCTCTCTCCGCACTCCTCTCCATCCCCTGCTCCTGCTCCCCTCGCCTTTCCAGCCCCACTGGCACGGATCAGGCACACTGCAACATTGATGAGGAACCATAAAGTTAGGATTCCCAGTGAGATCATGGGGCATTACACTGGAAAAAGTGACAAAGGGCCCCAAAACACCCTGGAAGGAGGTGCTGAGGGGAAAATTATAGCATCACAAAATTCCCTGAGTTTGAAGGGACCCCCAAGGATCATCCGGTCCCACCCCCAGCCCTGCACAGACACCCCAACAATCCCACCCTGGGCATCCCTGGCAGCGCTGTCCAAATGCTCCTGGAGCTCTGGCAGCCTCGGGGCCGTGCCCATTCCCTGGGGAGCCTGGGCAGTGCCCAGCACCCTCTGGGGGAAGAACCTTTCCCTGATATCCAACCTGACCCTCCCCTGACACAGCTCCTTGATAACCTGTCCCCCAACTCAGATGTCCCAGACCCTAGATTAAAAGGCATTCCCAAAACACTGAATTTAACAGTGGATTAAAAACTCCCAGCGGATAAAAATCTCCTGTTTCTCCGTCCCGTCCCGTGGATTCTGTTCACTCTGTGCCATGTTCAGCACAAGGGACAGCCACAGGTAATATCTTGGTTTCACAGCCTCATAAACACAACCAAAACCATTTCCCCCCTGTCCTCCTGGGTGTTGACACCTCCTGGGTGTTGACAATGGGTCCTTGCAGCCCAAAGCCTCTTTATTGAACAGAAATTATTGTTTCCAATGATGCTTTGTAAATGGAAATTTTATGGTACAGACTTCAAGAAACTGGAGAAATTGGGGTGAGAGCAGGACTTTGGACTATTTCCCAACAGTCCCCTGGGGCGTGCAGGACTTCTGGTGAATCTTTCTTACAAAGCCACAACATTCTGCAGAGAAACAGTTCATGATATCTTTTTTCCAACTTTCAGCCTCCCAGTAAGGGTAGGTATCGTTTCAGATCCCCAAAATGTCAGGCAAATATTTCAGTGGAAACCATTCCTTTGTGTTAACATGGGATTCCTTCCAGGAACCAGGATTGTAAAGCCTTATTAGAGCACTAATAGGGACCATGAGATTCATTTCCCCTCTGTTTTGCCAGGGTGTATTTTGGGGTAACTGCTGTATTTACCACCAAATAACTTGTCAGCAGGGCTCAACACACTCTAATTTGCTGCCTAATAAAAGCCCATCCTAAATTTCAGCACTTAAAAGATCAGAAAGTTTTAATTTTCTTTAAAAACTGCCATTAAAAAACTGTCATAAAAATTCTAAACACGTTATGAAAGAACTGTTCAAGCACTGAGCTACTGAAAATCTCTCACCACCATTTCTGTCAGCGGGAAAACACTTAAAGTTTGGATTTGAACCATCCTCCCTGTAATGAGCAAACAGAACTTCGAATTTATGGAGAATATTTTAAGATTCTTTCAGCTGCAGGGACTCGAGCAAAGCCTCATGTGTGGACTTGCCTCAGCATCTCCACGCACCCCGAGCTGACAAGGTAAAATATCACCCAGAGCTCTGAAACTCTTCTGACAGATGGAGAAAAATGAGTGAGCACGTTGGAGATTCAGCTTTGCCAATCCCACCGTGACGCATCTCCAGACAGCACTGCCAGGCTCCAGAGTGAATCTATCCTGGTGTCTCACTAACCTGAAAGTGGAGCAGTTAAAAATAAACAGCATCCTCCGCAAAGAAGGACACATCAAAGCCCAGCCCATCTGATCGTGGGTATTATTCACAGTTCTGAACTGTGCTCATGGCTTTTCCCTGCTGCCTTCAAAATTAATGAACGGATTGAGGATGGGACTGGTGTCATTGTGTGGCACTGAGGAACACAGGGAACCTTTGAGATTCCCAGAGCTGGCAGCGGAGATGTCGCAGAGCAAACCAGAACCTTTCCAGCCACGGCTTCCTCAGCTGAGGGAAGAGATAACGTTGGTGACAAAACTGAGAGATCCTGGCAGCTGTGAGGGGTCTGGGACCAGCCCTGCTCATCACTGATGAGGGGTGCTGGACACTCCTGGGCCTTCAGAGAATCATGGAATAGTTTAAAGCAGAAGGGACCTTTTAAAGATCATCTTGTCCAACTCAGCATCTTCTTTAGGTGCAGCAACAAGAGTCACAGTCTGGTTTGGGTGGGAAGGGACCTCAAAGCCCATCCAGTGCCCCCCCTGCCATGGCAGGGACCCCTTCCACTGTCCCAGGTGGCTCCAAGCCCCGTCCAACCTGGCCTTGGACACTGCCAGGGATCCAGGGGCAGCCACAGCTGCTCTGGGCACCCTGTGCCAGGGCCTCCCCATCCTCACAGGGAACAATCCAAATATCCCATCTGACCCTGCCCTCCGGCAGTGGGAAGCCATTCCCTTGTCCCAAGTCCCTCTCAGCTCTCTTGGAGCCCTTTAGGTGGGCCTCAAATCAAGAGATTTGAGCCCATAATCTGGATACTGTGGCCACCATGGCAGCCCTTGCCATGTTCCCTTTTTCCTGACTTCCAGCACACCCAGGGGTGCAGCCCCACAAACCCAAACCCAAACCCAAAGCAAGACAATCCTTGTCACAGCTCACACACTGCATTTGGCCAGCAAAGGGTCGGGGTTTCCCCTCTGACAAACACCTGGATGAAATCCCCCTCAGTATTAACCTGGTTCATCTCAGCTGCTGGTCCCTCGGGTAGATTGAGGCTGTTTTGGAAAAGCTTCAAAGGTGCAGTTCTCACAACAAAATCATTTCTAATAGAGCCTGAAAAGAAACTGGGGATAATTTCATTTTAAAGGAGCTGCAAAAAGGTTAATCATGGTCACTTCCATGGAAGGAGAGCTCAGTCTGCAGAGCGTGGGAGGGCTCAGCTGAGCAGCCCCTGCCATAGCACACGTGTCCAAGCCCTCCTGGGCTGCTCCTCCTGGGCACATCCTCCAGGCTCTGAGCACTGGTGTGCCAGTGTGGGGGCACAGGGCTTCCCTCCCTGCAATACCCGAGGGATTCCTGCCTCCAGGCCTTCCCACAGCCTCCCATCCCCACGTCACTTCCCTCCCCAGGGTCACCTAGAGCTCCAACCTCTCCTCCTGCACGCCCTGGCAGGGCAGTGAACAGCTCAGGGAAACCCCAGGGCACTGCACCCATCTGGGAGCTGCTGAACAACGACCCTGGAGAGGCTCTGCCCTCACCCACCCAGGTTCCTCCACGTTCCACACTCCAAATCCAGACTCATGAGGGTTTGGCTGCTGTACCTGCCCAGGCTTTGAGTTCCTAAGGCCACTGATGATCTTCCTGCAAGGAAGGACAGGCTGGGAGAGCCAGGGGTGTTCACCTGGAGAGGAGACAGCTTCAGGAAGACCTCAGAGCCACTTCTCATGCCTAAAGGGGCTCCAGGAGAGCTGGAGAGGGACTTGGATCAAGACTCTAAGAGCGACAGGACACAGGGAATGGCTTCCCACTGCCAGAGGGCAGGGATGGATGGGATATTGGGAAGGAATTGTTCCCTGAGAGGGTGGGGAGGCCCCGGCACAGGGTCCCTGGAGAAGCTGTGGCTGCCCCTGGATCCCTGGCAGTGTCCAAGGCCAGGCTGGACGGGGCTTGGAGCAGCCGGGGACAGTGGAAGGTGTCCCTGCCATGGCAGGGGTGGCACTGGATGGGCTTTGAGGTCCCTCCGAACCCAAACTGTTCTGTAGTTCTATGATTCTACATTTTTTCTTTTCGATGTCTTATTTTCTAACCTGGGCCATGAAAAAAACCCAAAACCAAAAAACCAAGCCCCGAATGTGGGGTAAGATCATGTTTTTACAAGCAAATTCCCCAAGATGATTTATACTGCAGGTGTGCAGTCTGGGATAAGGAGGGAAGAGAAAACTACCTTCCCCCTCCCTCCTTTCCCTTTTCTTTGCACAATAAGGTCAGTTCTTATCTAAAGCCAGTGGCTCCTCCAGCCAAGCCCTGCCCGAAGACAGGGCTGAGCCAGCAGCCACACACTCCTCTGGGGGGGAGCAATGGCCATTCTCTGGGCTGGTGATAAAATCCATGGTTTTGGTCAAAGTTGGCACCCAGAGAGAGCTGTTGGTGAGTGCACGAGGCAGGGAGGCCCCACAGGCACCTGGAGAGCGATTCCTGGCTCAGGATCAGGGGAACAGGGCTCGGAGCCGCGGCCAGGGCTGCATCTGCCGCAGCTTGGCAGGAGCCTTTGCAGGCTCGCAGCTCTCCGCACTCCTGTGCTCCTGTCCTTCAGCCCTTTGCTCCTCTCCTGCTCCGCGGAGACGCCATCGGTTCTCCGGGAAGATGCTCCCCGAGCCCGGGCAGCGCATCCCGAGCCGGGGCAGGTGCAGGGGAGGCAGCTGGGCCCGGGCTGCCGTCGGGGGTCCCTGCGAGCCGGGCTAAGCCCCTGCCACGAGCTGTGAAAAGGCAGACCCGCACCACGATAACCCATGGCTTTTCTCAGCCATGACACTCGCAGTCATTTGCATCTAAACAGGGGTGTGTGGGATCAGGGGCCGTCTTGATATAAACTCAGCAGCTTAAAGGGAGGGGGAGGGAAAGGAGAGAGGGAGAGAGAAAAATAAGCTTATACCGATGAGAAAGAGCTAAGCTTCCTCCCCTACTGTGAGGCAGGGCGAGCGATACCATCGCAGCGCCGCAGTCGTTTCAAATCGCTGCCGCATTCACACGCCCTTTAGCCATTCTGGGGGGCTGGGGAGCGCCATCAATAGGGATTTCCCAGCCGGGCTGGCGGGATTGGAGGGTGACGGCAGGACAGGGGAACATTGCCCCGTTGCTACGAGGTGCTCCTGGGGAATGCCAGTGCTCTGTGCCGTGGGTACGCTGGCCGGCGGAAACATTCCGCATTATGCTGGTAATACAGTGTGACACCTCGGGAACAATGGCAAATTGAGTGNGGGCACAGGGCTTCCCTCCCTGCAATACCCGAGGGATTCCTGCCTCCAGGCCTTCCCACAGCCTCCCATCCCCACGTCACTTCCCTCCCCAGGGTCACCTAGAGCTCCAACCTCTCCTCCTGCACGCCCTGGCAGGGCAGTGAACAGCTCAGGGAAACCCCAGGGCACTGCACCCATCTGGGAGCTGCTGAACAACGACCCTGGAGAGGCTCTGCCCTCACCCACCCAGGTTCCTCCACGTTCCACACTCCAAATCCAGACTCATGAGGGTTTGGCTGCTGTACCTGCCCAGGCTTTGAGTTCCTAAGGCCACTGATGATCTTCCTGCAAGGAAGGACAGGCTGGGAGAGCCAGGGGTGTTCACCTGGAGAGGAGACAGCTTCAGGAAGACCTCAGAGCCACTTCTCATGCCTAAAGGGGCTCCAGGAGAGCTGGAGAGGGACTTGGATCAAGACTCTAAGAGCGACAGGACACAGGGAATGGCTTCCCACTGCCAGAGGGCAGGGATGGATGGGATATTGGGAAGGAATTGTTCCCTGAGAGGGTGGGGAGGCCCCGGCACAGGGTCCCTGGAGAAGCTGTGGCTGCCCCTGGATCCCTGGCAGTGTCCAAGGCNGGCAGCTGCGGGAGCCGTGTCCATCGCGGCCCTGCCCGGTGGGCACTGCCAGCCCCGGCTCGGTCCCGGCCCAGCCCCGGACCCGCAGTGACCCTGCTTCCCGTGCCCATCCACACCCCCGGGGAAAGCGGAGCCACATCGGTCCCGAGAGCGGCTCCNATCCCTGGCAGTGTCCAAGGCCAGGCTGGACGGGGCTTGGAGCAGCCGGGGACAGTGGAAGGTGTCCCTGCCATGGCAGGGGTGGCACTGGATGGGCTTTGAGGTCCCTCCGAACCCAAACTGTTCTGTAGTTCTATGATTCTACATTTTTTCTTTTCGATGTCTTATTTTCTAACCTGGGCCATGAAAAAAACCCAAAACCAAAAAACCAAGCCCCGAATGTGGGGTAAGATCATGTTTTTACAAGCAAATTCCCCAAGATGATTTATACTGCAGGTGTGCAGTCTGGGATAAGGAGGGAAGAGAAAACTACCTTCCCCCTCCCTCCTTTCCCTTTTCTTTGCACAATAAGGTCAGTTCTTATCTAAAGCCAGTGGCTCCTCCAGCCAAGCCCTGCCCGAAGACAGGGCTGAGCCAGCAGCCACACACTCCTCTGGGGGGGAGCAATGGCCATTCTCTGGGCTGGTGATAAAATCCATGGTTTTGGTCAAAGTTGGCACCCAGAGAGAGCTGTTGGTGAGTGCACGAGGCAGGGAGGCCCCACAGGCACCTGGAGAGCGATTCCTGGCTCAGGATCAGGGGAACAGGGCTCGGAGCCGCGGCCAGGGCTGCATCTGCCGCAGCTTGGCAGGAGCCTTTGCAGGCTCGCAGCTCTCCGCACTCCTGTGCTCCTGTCCTTCAGCCCTTTGCTCCTCTCCTGCTCCGCGGAGACGCCATCGGTTCTCCGGGAAGATGCTCCCCGAGCCCGGGCAGCGCATCCCGAGCCGGGGCAGGTGCAGGGGAGGCAGCTGGGCCCGGGCTGCCGTCGGGGGTCCCTGCGAGCCGGGCTAAGCCCCTGCCACGAGCTGTGAAAAGGCAGACCCGCACCACGATAACCCATGGCTTTTCTCAGCCATGACACTCGCAGTCATTTGCATCTAAACAGGGGTGTGTGGGATCAGGGGCCGTCTTGATATAAACTCAGCAGCTTAAAGGGAGGGGGAGGGAAAGGAGAGAGGGAGAGAGAAAAATAAGCTTATACCGATGAGAAAGAGCTAAGCTTCCTCCCCTACTGTGAGGCAGGGCGAGCGATACCATCGCAGCGCCGCAGTCGTTTCAAATCGCTGCCGCATTCACACGCCCTTTAGCCATTCTGGGGGGCTGGGGAGCGCCATCAATAGGGATTTCCCAGCCGGGCTGGCGGGATTGGAGGGTGACGGCAGGACAGGGGAACATTGCCCCGTTGCTACGAGGTGCTCCTGGGGAATGCCAGTGCTCTGTGCCGTGGGTACGCTGGCCGGCGGAAACATTCCGCATTATGCTGGTAATACAGTGTGACACCTCGGGAACAATGGCAAATTGAGTGTCCCAGCAGGTAACGGGCCTGGCTGGGAGACAGTCGCAGTGGTGCACTGTCAAGGCGGCTCTAATCCTCCCTCGCCAGCCCCTCCCCTGGTTCTGGGAACGCTGCTCCCGCATTTCATCTCTGGGAAATTCTCCCAGCTCCTCGCCCAGACCCAGGCGAGAATTTCAAGGCGAGGGGTTTGATCGCAGCTCGGTCCCCCCCGCGCCGGCACCGTGCGGGGGGACACGGGGGACATGGGAGGCACGGGGGGCACGGGAGGCACGGGGNCCTCCCGCTGTCCCCGGGCTGTCCCGGGCTGGGGCCAGGAGGGCTCGCTGGCTCCTCTAATCTGATCTGCTTTGGATCACGGGCCACCCAAAGAGCCTTTGTCAGGCTGGAACACCTCACTGGGAGCAGGGACCTTCAACCGGTGCCCACAGCCCCCAGTGCTCCCAGTATAAGCAGCTGGTGAAAGACCCCCAAGGAAAACCTTGGTAGGTAGAGAGTGGATCCCTGCTGGCACATCGGAGGTGGGAAGGGCAAGGAGGGCAGAGTTTGAACTAAAAGGAGATGAGAACCTCAGCGGGGTGCTGCCGGCACAGCCAGGACTGGGCAGCCCTGGTTGGGGATTGCACTTAGGAGTTCCCTGGGCACATTCCCACAGCTGGCACCCCCTCACAGCCACCTCCCCTGAGCACCTGCACGGGCTGACATCAAGCTCAGCTTGGGAAGCCTGGCTTTTGGGAGCCAGACCCAGCACTGCAGAGACTGAGACTGGGGAGAGAGACTTGCTGTCCCAGGGCACAAGGCAAGAGCAGGGCAGGGATGCAGGGGACAGCTGAGAAGATGGTTCATGGCTCCTGCTCTGGAAGGAGGGGACTGGCTCCAAGGTGATTGTCTCAGCAGAAATTTCTGGCTTCATCCCACACCCACTGATGACTGTCCTGATGATCCGATCACGCTACACCCACGAGGCAGCTGGAACCCTCCTGCCCAGGCACCACAGCCCTGAGCTCCGGCCTCCAGCCCCTGCCAGTCTCCTGCACATTGGCACGAGGCCGGATTGACTCCAACATCTGCTCTGCATTTAGAGACCTGAAGTCTCCATCCTTACAGATGGGCTGAAGCACCCCAGTGTCACTGCCCAGGGACCTGCACTTGTGCAGAGCTCTGAGCCAAAAGGTGTCCCCAGGGAGAAAGCTGGTTCTGAGATACCGGCCGTGCCTGGGAGAGCCTGAGTCAGTGCAGCCACTGAGGCCAAGGGTCAAACGCCTGTTCTCCCACAATGTGTGCTGCATCGCCATTACAGACTTAAGCTGCGCTTAAGGGGAAGTTTAGATTAGAGGTCAGAAAAAAATTCCTCACTGAAAGAGTGACTGGGCACTGGAATCATCTGCCCAGGGAGGGGTGGAGTCTCCATCCCTGGAGGTGTTGAAAAAAAGACTGGACGTGGCACTCAGTGCCATGGATTAGTTGATGAGGAGGTGTTGGGCCACAGGTTGGACTTGATGATCTCAAAGGTCTTTTCCAACCTGGTTCATTCCGTGATTCTGTGACCTGAAACCTCTCCCCAGGTGAATGAGCTTCTCCACTTCTAACCCCTGGCATGGAGCCCCTCTCTAAGTTCCCAGGCCAGGAATTACTCCAGTAACTCTCTCCTGAGGCCCCTCAAGTTCCTGTTGATGCTACGTTCACCCCTGAGCACTCACGCTGGGTCAAATCCTGGATCCTGTATTTGGGAAATGCTGCACATGTGACCCCCACAGCTGGAGTCACACCCCTGTCCTGCCCAAGAGCGATGCCAGCAGCTCCCGTTCCAGGAAACGCTCATTAACAAATTAATAAAATAACTTCTTGCTTTTCAGTGAGGTTTAGGTGCTGCTGGGGGAGGTTGGGAAGGAAAACACCAGTGTTGCACTGACCAATGACCCCCAGGCTCGGTGTCTCCGCAGCCACACGAGAATCCGCCTTCGTCCACGCCATCGCCTCGGCCGGGGTGGCCTTTGCTGTCACCCGCTCCTGCGCCGAGGGCACCTCCACCATCTGCGGCTGTGACTCCCACCACAAGGGACCCCCGGGGGACGGCTGGAAGTGGGGGGGGTGCAGCGAGGACGCTGACTTCGGCGTGCTGGTGTCCCGGGAATTCGCGGACGCACGGGAGAACCGGCCGGACGCGCGCTCCGCCATGAACAGGCACAACAACGAGGCCGGCCGGACGGTGAGTGTCCAGTGGGGACAGGCTGAGTGTCCACTCCTGCATGGATGGCCCAGTATGGCTCCTCCTGATGGAGTGGGACCATAGGAATTCCCAGGCAGGGGCTTTCTAGGATTATTTTCCAGGGCATGGCATTTCCTCTCCCTCCAAACAGACAGGTGGAGTTAAGCAGAGCTGAAACACACCTTGATTCCAGTGAAAACAGAATTCCTGAATGGTTTGGGTCGGAGGGAGCTTAAAGCCCATCCCATCCCACTCCCTGCCATGGGCAGAGACACCTTCCACTATCCCAGGCTGCTCCAAGCCTTGTCCAACCTGGCCTTGGACACTGCCAGGGACGGGGCAGCCACAGCCTCTCTGGGCACCCTGAGCACCTTCCAAGGCCATGAGTAGAAACCCAGCCCCAGATCAGCACTGGATGAAGAGGACTTTCCTCCCAGTGCCTCCTTCCTGTACGTTCCCTGTTAGAACATTATCCCACCCAGTGATTCCTTGGAGTGGATGACAGTTGCAGCCCCGTCCAGCTGGAATATTCCATTCCATTCCATTCCATTCCATTCCATTCCATTCCATTCCATTCCATTCCATTCCATTCCATTCCATTCCTGCAGTCAGCAGGTAGCTGGGCCTCTGCCTGCCCTGGGTCATTTGCAAACCCAGTGGAACCTTTCCAGCAGTGCTTGAAGCAAACACTGATACGGGTTTTCCACACCACAGCAGGCAGAGATGGACAGGGAGAAGCCTGACAGCTGCCAGTACAAAAACCCCCACCAAACTCCAGTGATTTTATTCAAAATCTGATTATTTTGCTCCACACAAAAGAGATTCTGGTGAAGAGTCCTGTCTGTAGATTCCCAGTTTCACACACTTTTTAGTACAAACTGTTGGATTTGGGACATGAATGAAGGGTCATTAGCAAGGAAAGGACAGGGATCAGTCTCCATCCACAGGGCTCAGAGACATCTCCAGCCCTCGGCTTCTCTGGGCTCTGACTGTCCACACACAGCACAGGAAGGATCCCCATGAAAGGATCAAACCTTGGGATTAGATTAGACTGGATTAGAATAGATTGAACTGGACTGGATTGGGTTGGATTGGATTGGATGGGGTAGATGATCAGAGCAGCTGCCCACCTCAGCTGTGCCTTTCCAGTGTAACATCTCTGTCTGGAGATCCTTAAAGCTCCCCAGCATCTCCAACCAGCCCATGCTTATGGAATCACAGAACCAGAGAATATCCTGATTGGAAGGGACCCCCAGGATCATCCAGTCCCACCCCTGGCCCTGCACAGACACCCCAACAACCCCACCCTGGGCATCCCTGGCAGCGCTGTCCAAACGCTCCTGAAGCTCTGGCAGCCTCGGGGCCGGGACCATTCCCTGGGAAGCCTGGGCAGTGCCCAGCATCCTCTGGGGGAAGAACCTTTCCCTGAAATCCAACCTAACCCTGCCCTGGCCCAGCTCCAGTCATTCCCTGGGTCCTGTCCCAGGTCAGAAGGGTGAAGAGATCAGTACCTGTTTCTGAGCTGCCTCTCAGGAGGATGCTGAAAGCCACAATGCAGTCTAACCTCAGTCTCCTCCAGGCTGAACAAACTGGAACAGCCACTCCACATAAGGCCCCTCCAGGCCCTTCCCCATCTTTGCAGCCTCCTTTGGACACCCTCTAATGGCTTAATGCCTTTTTTATATTGTTCACCCAGAACCCAAGGTGAGGCTTCCCAGACCGAGCTTAGATCAGACCTTTAAACCTGGGTGGCACAGGCAGGTGGTGGAAAGCAAACACCAAGTTCCACCCGCTGCTGCTGACTCGCTGTTTTCCCTCACAGACCATCCTGGATCACATGCACCTCAAGTGCAAGTGCCATGGGCTCTCGGGGAGCTGCGAGGTCAAGACCTGCTGGTGGGCCCAGCCCGATTTCCGGGCCATCGGGGACTACCTGAAGGATAAATACGACAGCGCCTCGGAGATGGTGGTGGAAAAGCACCGGGAGTCCCGGGGCTGGGTAGAAACTCTCAGGGCCAAGTACGCGCTTTTCAAGCCGCCGACGGAGCGGGACCTGGTCTACTACGAGAACTCCCCCAATTTCTGTGAGCCCAACCCGGAGACGGGCTCCTTTGGGACGAGGGACAGAACGTGCAACGTCACCTCCCACGGCATCGACGGCTGTGACCTCCTGTGCTGCGGGCGGGGCCACAACACCCGGACTGAGAAACGCAAGGAGAAGTGTCACTGCATCTTCCACTGGTGCTGCTATGTCAGCTGCCAGGAGTGCACGAGGGTCTACGACGTCCACACCTGCAAGTAAGCACAGGTGGGTCTGCACTGGTGGAGGTGGCTCCAGAGCAGGACCAAGGGGTCTGTCAGCCCCCCGTGCTCAGCCCCACACGTGGCCTCACGCTGCAGAGGATGGCACAAAATTCCTGCACCCGCACCCAGGGCACAGGGAAGGCTCTGGGCACCTCACCCATGCAAGGTGTGACTGCTGATCCCTCGGGCAGGACAGGCTGGCTGGGGAGGGCAGGGACAGGACAGGGAGGGCAGGGACAGGACAGGGAGGGCAGGGACAGGTCAGGGAGAACAGGGACAGGACAGGGAGAGCAGGGACAGGGCTGCCCAGGAGACAGCAGAGAGCAGGGACAGCAGGGTCCCAGCGAGGCACAGCCCCACGAGGCAGAGCTGCTGCCACAGCACTCCTCGAGCTCCCAGCTCTGTCCCGCATCACAGGTCCAGCCCCTGCAGACACCGACACGGGGCGGGGGCAGGCAGAAATGGATTTTTCAGAGTGAAAACTGAGCAAACACGGGCTCCCCCAGCTGCTGCTGTCCTGCTCTCAGCAGATGTGGTGGGGAGAGGAAAGGAGCCCCCACACCAGCCCAGCTCCCTCCTTCCTGCTCCAAGGTGATGCTGGAGAACCAAACCTGTCTGAGTACATGAACAGAGCCCACGGGTGGTCTCTCCTTCCCCCTCCCTCTCTGCTCCCCACAGCCCCACATCCCCTGTAATGTCCCGAGGAGGACGTCAGGAAGCCAGAGCCCAGAGCTGACCCTCTGGCCCCGGGCCCAGGACAAGAACAGGGCACAGGAAACTGCTGCCACCTCTCACAGGGGACACAGCATTGCCCCAGCCACCTCCTCACTGTGCAGCTGCCTAGGAGAGGATTTGAGGGATCAGGACAGCAACTATTGACTAAGCATTCCCTAACAGGACTTTACATCCCAGAGGGAGCTCAGGGATCTCTCTGGGGACAGGTTACCTGCCAGGTGAGCTGCTGCACCAGCTCTGAACGTCAGAGGTTCCAGGGAGAGAGGAAATCTCTGTCCCAGCCTCCTTCCCACCAGACAGCTGTGGTCCCACAGCACAGTCCCAGGCAGACCCTCCCCCTCCCATGGGGTTCACTGAGCTATCAGCAATCACCCAGGACGTCCCTGCAGGCACAGAGGCTCCATGCCATGAGCAGGGATTTGCCCCCCCCCCCCACATCCCATGGCCCATCCCAGTGCAGCAGAACCAGTGTTTGTCCCCCATCTGCTCCCCAGGCCACCCCCCCTCCCTGAGCACATCCCTTCTCCCTGGGTTTACCTTGTCCAGGAGTACTGACCCGCGAAATTAAAAAATAAATACTCCCTCTGTCCTGGTGGGCTCCAGGACCAACAGCCACGTTCAAACACACTCCAGGTCAGTGAATTCCAGGGAATCGTGGCCGCTCGGGCTGTGGCTGCTGCTCCACTCGCTCCTCTCCCCGGGGAATGAGCAGCCCCGGGAGCTGCACAGAGCAATAAAGGGGTGAGACCCCTCGCAGGGAGCACGGGAGGGCCCTCAGTGAGAGCAGAACCCCGGGTCCCTCCCGTGCAGAGCGTCAGGACGAGCTCCAGATCCTCCTTCAGAGGAGCCTTTGCTCCTGAAAATTAAAATCCCAGAGAGCTCCAAATGCCTCCCCCGGCCGGAGCCACACCGTCCTCTGATATGCATCTATTTAAAGTATATATTAAACCCCGTGTCTGGAAAGACTCCCAGTACCTGACTTTAAACAAAATCCCTTCTTCGTTTGTTTGTTTTTTAATCAAGAAAAGGTATTTAATATTAAATAGAACATTTATTGCCTTGTAATTATTTTACTGTAGCCAGGTATTCTAGCACTGAATGGAAGATCTTTTTCCATCAATCTGCTGTATCCAAAGTTTTGTATAAAGTTGTAGAGGTCGATTTTTTTTTATTTTATATTCAGAAAATTTCTCTTTTTATAAGCATTATTTATTATACAATGTATATACTTGAGTTAACTAAGATTATATATTATATAAATATATATATTTGGAGAAAAATATATTTCAACTTCCATTTTTTGTGGTACATCATTAAAGAAAAGGTAAAAATTCAAAAATATGCACTTGCCAGCTTGTGTGGTTTGGAGGGTCCTGCTGAACGTCTGCAGAGGTCATGATCCAGCTGCTTATGGACAGAGACAGCCATGGAATCATGGAATCCCAGAAGGGTTTGGGTTGGAAGCGACCTTAAGGGTCACAAAGTCCAACCCCATGGCATGGGCAGGGATATCCGTTACAGGAATCAAGAAAATGATGGCAGATAGAAGAGATTTTACAGCTGAATGCTGAGATTTTGATTCAGGGAGTGCCAGGGCACAGTGTGCACAACTGAGATCCAGCACAGACCCATGGAACCCTTGGGGTTGGAAAAGACCTTTAAGATCATGGAGTCCAACCATCCCCCAGCACTGCCAGGGCCACCACTGACCCCTGTCCCCAAGTGCCACATCCACAGGGCTTTTAAACCCCTCCAGGGATGGGGACTCCACCCCTGCCCTGGGCAGCTGTGCCAGGGTTGGACAGCCCTTTCCATGAATAAATTTCCCCAATATCCAACCTAAACCTCCCCTGGCCCAGCCTGAGGCCGTTCCCTCTCCTCCTGTCCCTGTTCCCTGGGAGCAGAGCCCGACCCCCCCCAGCTGCCCCCTCCTGTCAGGGAGCTGTGGAGAGTGAGAAGATCAAATTAAGCAATGGATCAGAACAGACTTTGTACACTCCCCACGGGTACTCACAGGCTGGCACTGCATCACCTTCCAAGGCTTTGGACAGACCAAGGCCCAAATTTCCTCATATAAAAACTTCTCCTATCCATGAATAATTCTCTGGGTATTTCTGCAGCATCTCCCTCGCATTAGCAATGCTTTCAAGTGCACAAGATTTTCCACTGCACTGGTCTCAGATATACCTGTCTGAAGGGCAAAATAAAATCTAAAATCACTCAGGATTCCTGCCCTGATCCCCAATTTGCACACAAAGCCATCCCATGGATCCACGTGCATGGACAGGGTGTCTCTGCTGGTGCCATCACCACTGACATGTCCTAAGTAACCAGAGAACCTGGCCCATGGAGGGTTCTGGGTTTCACAGCCCCAGGGGCGAAGCTCTCCCTGTCTGCCCACCTGCCCCAAACCTTCCTGACCCCACACCATGCCCCCAAAACCCATCCCAGCACTTTCAAATCTGTCTCTGGTCAACTCCATTTCAGGGACACATTTCTGGAAAGTTCAAGATGAAACAGGGTAAGGAAGAGGATGAAGAATTTGGCCCTTACATTGAAAGCAATATTGTGTATTTATTATCCATTTAAAGGCACTCTGCCAGGAGGAGCCATGGAGAGCACATGGGTGGTGGGAAGGTGCTGCCCTTCCCTTGTGCCACCTGCAGGAAACATCTCGGATGGAGATCTTGGAAGAGAGGCTGGAATGGGTGGGATGGCACACCCAGCAGCCCCCCCTGGTTTTGCAGCCTTCCCCAGGTGTGGGATAGCCCCACCCCACACTCACACACCCGACACACGTGGGGCCTCCTCGGCACTGCAGGGCCACCAAAGCTCCAGAAGGGGCTGGACCAGAGTCCTCTCACCAACTTCTTTAAGAGTACGAGGGGCCAGCTATCCAGGCTGGGGTAAATTCAACCCATCCACGCTCAGGCACACGCTGAGCACCCCTGTGGCAGCAGCAGCCCAGGAGCAGCTCTGCTCCTCACACACAGCAGCACCAGACACAGATGGAACCCAGGTCATCACAAGGAGTTGTGCTTTTTATTGAATCCATTGAATGTGCAATTAAACCAGATATTTATTCATCAATATAGTTCTGGACACAGACACAATAAGGTTTACATCATTTACTCTGAAATATAAGTTACTGTGTGCTGCTGTCACTCGGACTGGCAGAGGGAAGGGAGGAACAAATAAATTCACAAGATCATACACAAAATGAGAGGGAACCACCACTGGGACTCACAACAGCATCACAACACAACAGCACTGCCAGAGGAGCAGAGTGGAGTGGCTGAAACACTCCGACTGCTGTGAGCACACACAGAGGACAACAGTACCTCCACCTCGGCCTGGAAGGACGTGGGGCACCCTCCTTCCCTGGGAACACCCCTCTGGATACCACTGCTAGCCCTTACAGTGGGTCTGGTCACGTTTAGGAAGCTACACTGACTAAGATCTGCTAAATGGCTTTGATTTCATGCCCCACCACACTGAGGTATGTTCCAGGAACCTTATGGAAGGAGTGGAGCCCCAGGGGAGCAGCCTCAGGACAGCATCTCCCTGAGGCCACAGGAGCTGGGAAGGGCCACGGAGCAAGGTTTGATACATTCCTTTATTTCAGTGCAAAAACATGGCAATACACACCTCGTGCACCTGCAGAGTTTGGCTTCCTCTCTGTCTCTAAGGAGGAATTTCAACCTTTGGTAACATGGCAGGAAAAAGGGATAAAATGAGGCTGGAGGATACCAAAGCTGCCAACTACAGGAACTCAGGAAGAGCTGGAGGCTGGAACCAGCATCTCTAAAACTGTTGTTGAATTAACAACAAGATTTGATGCCTTAAGTACTGGATTTGGAAATTTCCTCTACTTTGATCAACACTTCCCTGCCCTCTTCCAGTGCCCAGTGCCACCAGCAGTGTCCCATCAGGCCCCAAAATACCTGGATATAAATAAAGTGGGCGCAGCACCCAGGCACCCCTGGAGCTGGACTCCTGTGGGCACTGTCTGTGGGGTGTGGGTCTGGCTCAGAGCTCAGTGAGGGGTGGGATGACACCACAAGAAAGCCTTCACCTGACCAGGATAAGACAGAGCAGTGCTTCAACATCCCTCCACCAGACTGGCAGGTTTATTGGAAGCCAGGATCTCTCTCCTACTGCAGGAATGCTGTGAGGGTCAGCCCCAAACCTCACAGGACATTCCCCCCTGCTCACCCCAAAACGCAGCCTGGCTGCACAGAGACAGAAGCACAGTGTTCTAGGAGACACTTCCACATGACATCAGAATATTAAAGACAAAGAATAAAGATACTGTATTGCACTACACATGCAGGTTCCACGTGGGGCTCTGGGGAACAGGGGAGCGTTTCACTTTGTCCAGTGTGTTGAGCACAGAAGAGTAAAGATCCCAGTGTTTGTTCTCCAGGTTGGTCACTTTTCCAGCTGTTGATCTTGCACTTGGTCCACCTTCAGTCTAGGGTAGGGACTCTTGCAAAAGAAGCCAAATCCATCAGGAAAGCATCATGCACATGTCTAAAGCATCAAGCACACACTGGAACCCACTCACATGTAGCCAGGATAGATAGTGGTGTGAGTTTCCCCAGCACAGGTACTGCCCTACGTGTATTAGAAAGTCATTCTCTAGGAGATGCCACTGTCCCACTGGGCTCAACTACTCCCTGTGGCACCTATGGGGAAAGAGTAGGACATCCTTCTCTCAGACAGGAAGACACGAAACCAAATTCCAGATTTCAGATAAACAGCTGGATTTTAACTCAAGCAGAATCTCTTTTGATTTACTTTAGTTAAAGAAAGATAAATTTTGGCCCAGTATCTCATGGACACTTTAAAGTCAAGGGTAAATTCAGAAAAGCAGAGAATTCAGGCATGCAGGTTCCCAAACCTCCAGGACCCTCCCCCTCCCAAATTCCTATTAGGAACTGATCTGATACAGCTCTGACAATCCAGAGGGGCCAACAATGAGAGCAGATACACCCCAGTGCAGGTTCCCCTCAGAGCAGCTCATTTCTGAGCAGAAAGGAGGACTGAAACACTTCTTTATAATAAAAGTACTTACGTTCCTTCTTCTCTCAGAAGAGCCAAGAACTTTTTCACCCGATACTCAGGATCCATCTAAACACCAAACAAACAGATCCCCTTTAGTGCAATCCTCCAAGCAGCCCAAAAGGAAAGCACAGAATCATGGAATGTCCTTGTGAGTTGGACAGGACTCACAAGGGCCACCCGGTGCAGCTCCTGGCCCTGCACAGACACCCCAACAACCCCACCCTGGGCATCCCTGGGAACGGTGTCCAAATGCTCCTGGAGCTCTGGCAGCCTCGGGGCCGTGCCCATTCCCTGGGGAGCCTGGGCAGTGCCCAGCACCCTCTGGGGGAAGAACCTTTCCCTGATACCCAACCTAACCCTTCCCTGGCCATTCCCTGGGTCCTGTCCCTGTCCCAGGGAGCAGAACTGGGGACACAAAGGCTGCTGGAGCTGTTTGCTTTGCCTGAGCACTGGCCTGGGCAGGGACCAGCCTGGCTCTGCAGCTGCCAGGACAGGCACAGCCCTGCACCACAAGAAAAGGTGACTGGCACAAGCTGTGTGTGCTCACAGGGCAGGAGATGGGAGCACACACAGGCACTGTTTCCATGGCACCTCACACCCACACCCTGCTGCCAATTCCAGCCAGGCCCACTCCCAGTCTGCTTCCATCTGCCCCTTCCCAGAGCTGGGGCAGCAAATTGAACAGGAGAAAGGAGACTGAAGATGTTCTGAGTGCTCCTTCCCCTCCAGAGCTGCAGCACCAGGGCAGGGCAGGGGCAGCACAAAGCTGAGCCAGCACAAGGCTCCAGAATGAGCAGCACCACCGAGTGCTGTGGATACATCAACCAGGAAGAGCCCCCAGGGAGCAGCCCTGCCACCCCCAGGACAGGGACAGGGACAGCAGGGATGGGGACAGAGACAGCAGGGAAGCTGGAGGAAGGGCTGCTCAGGAGACACTCAAGCTGCAGCTGGAGGACACCAGGAGTAGCTGGATCTGTGCCCTGTGCTGGTGCATGGGATTGCTGATCCTCTCATGGAATGACTCCGGGGAAACCTTCCTTAGATTTGCACCAGAACACAGTGAGGACTAGAAACATTTGGAAATCAGAGGCTGGTGGTTCTCAGAATGTTTGTCTTGTATTCCAACAGTTCTTGTGTCCTAGAAACTCCAAGCTGTGTTCCCTCTGCAGTCTCCATCACCTTCACCTCACTGTGACAGTACAGGGGATTCATTCTGGGAACACCCAGTACATGGATCGAGGAAGTCAACTGGTGTGAGATTCCCAGCTCCATCACCCACTTGGCAAGAGGCAAGTCTCTACTTAAAACATAAAACTGGGACTCATCCCTGCAGGAGGGAAGCAAAGTGTCAGTCTGTGCCCCGGCCTTGCACCAGCGAGGCCCAGCGTGGGCTCTGGATTTCCTCCTTCACATTTTACATGCCTAAAGAAAAATTTCTTCCCATTCCAGATGTGAAGAAGCCATCTATTTAAAATTCTGACTGCTGCAACAGAGGGCAACACAAACACCTTCAAAAACAGCTCAGAAGAAAATAAATCCTAAACCAACAACAGTGTCCCCAGCAATGCGGGGGAGAAAGAGCCAGCAAGAATTTCTGCTTTGTGCTAAGAAAAGCCTAAAAATGTAAAACTTCCCATGGCTGTGAGATAGGAGAGCAAGGCCAGTTCCTCAGTACCAACTGCTGAGCTACTTTTAGATCAGAAAAATAAATTCACTGAAACAAGAAGATTTAGAGGAACTCTCTGAGGCTCGCAGAGCATTTCATTTGGGGTTTAAGCAGCAAAGAACACTGGCAATAGTCAGGGCCCAGGAAGAGAAGAAAGGTGAACCCCCTCTAATACAGAGTTCGGAGTGTGAAATACCCAGGGACTGAGAGGGACCATGGTACCACCAAACAGGAGACCAGAGACAGGGTGTCTGCAGGGCCCCTCCAGCCTAAATCTTCTCCACAGTCTCTCCCAGTCGACACCTGGCTACAAGGAAAAGCTCATCTGTCACTGTGCCAGCTCTCCCATTTCTGTGGGGGATGTGGCACTTGGGGACACGGCCAGTGGTGGCCTTGGCAGTGCTGAGTGAAATGGGAAATGCTGCTTCCAAACCAGGGGGAAGCTTTTCTGGAACAGCAGCGTGGGGACTGACTGTGACAGAGCTCAAAGAGGTGACAGGAACATGGATGGTCCTTCCTGGGTAGTGCAGCATCCCCAGGACATCCAGGACCCCTCAGGAAACAAGGAACTGAAGGGAGGTCGTTAATCTCCAGTCCAGAGAAGGAGATCCTCCACCAAGATGTGGCAAGCCCTCAGTGCTCCTGAAAGCCTGCCATGAACCCAAAGCCTCAGCATGTCCAGGTGCAGTGTTTGGTTTAAAATAAAGCAGGCAATATCATATGGTGATCTTTCAAAATAAGATCCCATGAAAGTTAAGATACATTAAAGACAAGCAGCTTAGATTAAGTTTTATTGATGCTGATTAAGTTTTATTGATGCTAAACAGAAGCTACCAAATCAAGAAACCCTGGAGGTGCCAGCAGGGGCTTTCTGGAACACTGCCTGCCTCATCCAGGCTCCTGCTCCAAGGAGGAGAGAGACCTTGGCTTAGGGAGTGCTGCCAGCAAGGTCCAAGAGCAACAAGACAGGCAGGGAGAGGAAGCAGGAGGAACCAGCCCCCAGCCATGGAAAGAGAAGGCTCAGGTATCCAGCAGCACCCAGGGCAGGGTGAAACCAGCATGGGACCCAAGAGCCCTGGAGGAGGCCCTGTACTGCAGCCAAGGCCACTGCAAACACTTGTGGATCCCCATGGCAAATCCTGAGTGTATCCAGGGATCAAAGGCTTCATTTGAACAAGAATAGAATCATTCCAGGATATTCAGTGGGCACAAATGACCAAAGTATGTGACACAAAACACGAGCAGCTGGACATTAAAGCAGGCCAGGAACAGCAATAAACAGAGTTTGGGGAAATTAGGCTGCCAGAAGGTGTGGGGTTACACAGCTCATAAACAAGGTGATAATTCACCCAGGGCACCAGAGCAGTTCAGGTACCCCCAAAGAAAGGATTTTGATATGAAGGGTCAAGTGTTCAGTGTGACTTTAGTCTAAAACACACTGGAAGTCATTTGACCATCTCAGGAATCCCTGCAGAGAGCAGAGAGTGGGGTCACTGCTTTCACAAAACAAAACCCACCATTAGATTCAGAGGAAGACACTATGTGCACATTTTTTACAAAGAATTCATTCACCTGGCATCTAATCAGCTGAGTTCTGAGAAATTTCATCCATCACTTGGAATTTTTAAGTGATTTCAGATTGAAATCTCCTTCTAAACAGCTGTGGTACAACTCAGTGAAAACAAGATCCAGCACTGGACTTCTTATCTGGTGCAACTGTGCTTTCCTGTAAGAGCCTGGCAGTTCCCAGCTCCCTGTGGGTTCCAGTGCACTCAGATCCCAGCTCTGATCAGTGAGAGCCTGCACTGCTCTCCTGTATTTATAGCAGTTCAGCAGATGGAGTCATGGAAACACCTCAGACCTTTTGGAACAGAGCTGGTTCATATTTAGCTGCCATATGCTGTTACCCCTGCTATTACACAACCACCTGAACCGAGCGCCAGAGCAGGAACCACCCTGCTGCCAACCCTCCATGGGCAGCAAAGGGACACCCTCAGTAGCTCCAGGGACAGTGGCAGCAGCTCGTGTTCAGTGTGTCACAAAGGGCACAGTCCCAGCTCTGCCTGTCCCCTCCCAGCCAGGCTGCTCCTGGACTCACCTACACAGCAATGGTCTGCTGAAAAAATTAATGCCCAAGAGCAGTTTGCCTGCACAGCCTCGGGCAAGGTGAGGACCCTGTGTCAGCAGTGTCACTGGTCACAGAATCAGAGAATATCCTGAGTGGGAAGGGACCCCCAGGATCATCCAGTGCCACCCCCAGCCCTGCACAGACACCCCAACTACCCCACCCTGGGCATCCCTGGCAGCGGTGCCCAAACGCTCCTGGAGCTCTGGCAGCCTCGGGGCCGTGCCCATTCCCTGGGGAGCCTGGGCAGTGCCCAGCACCCGCTGGGGGAAGAACCTTTCCTGATCTCCATCCCATATCCCCCTCGCGCAGCTCCAGCCATTCCCTGGCTCCTGCCCCTGTCCCAGAGCAGAGATCAGAGCTGCCCCTGGGGAGGAGCTGCAGCCCCCGCTGAGCTCAGCCCTCAGCCTCCTCTTCTCCAGCTGGACAAGTGACCTCAGCTGCTCCTCTTATGGCTTCACCTCCACAACCTTCACCATTTCAGGTCCCTCCTTTGGACACTCTAATTCCTTTCTACCACTGTGATATTGCAGTGCCCAGAACTGCCCCCCAGGAGTGGAACAGGCCCAGAGGCCAGGCTGGGAACAGGGCTGGGGTCAGCATTCCCACCCATCTGCCAACTCAGAACTGCCCAGGATTTGCAGAACCTCCACCTTCACCTTTGAAAACAAGCAGCACTCGAGGTGAAAGCAGCACAAGAACACGTCCCGTGTCAGAAGAAGGGACCCATTGTCAGGGCTCAGGGAACGGGAGTGCGGCAGAGCCCGGCAGTCCCCGAAGGCCAGTACCCCTTAAATACATTTAATACATGTGAGCAATGACTTACTGACTTGCCTGTAGGTATGGAATTAAAAGCCAAGGAAGAAGAGGAAAAAGTAATCTAGATAAATTACTTTATTCCCTGAGGTGACATCCAGTCAGAGCATATCCTTAGCACTGAGCAAGTTTTAACAGAATTGTGAAGAGCGAACAGAGGGGTACATGACTTGTCTGCTCTGAACTACAAGTCTCTTCACTTCTGCCCTGCCTCTGCAAGGAAGATCTGAGGACAGTTCACTCAGCTGCACTAAATCCATCTGATGTGAGCAGAGGGGGGGGCTGGGGGAGCACTGGGATGTCAGGGGAGGATTAGGGCTGCACCCTTAGCCCGTGTCAGCATGAGCACGAGCTTGCTGGCTGGCTCCAGGCATGGGTGCTGCTGCGGGGGAGGGCTCAGAGCTGCATAGTTCTACCCTCTGCAATTATTTTCTTTAAAGTGCTGAAAGTGGAAAATAAAGAGAAGAGCAGCTGAACAGCCTGACAGATTTATCTTCTTCAGGGAAAGAGCACATACACCTGCACAGGCACCTTCCTCTTTAAAAAAAAAACTGAGGTGATTGCTATCTGCAATCTTAACATGCTGGGTGGAGAGAAGAAATTCCATGAAAGGTGAGTTAATCCAACCCCTCCCGTAGCCAGATGCTCTGAAGTGCAGCTCTGAACAGCCCATGGGCACAGGGGGATTTAAAGATCTCTGTGGACTAAGATGTGGTGATTTCTTTGTTCTGAAAATTTCCCCTCACTGCAGCTCCTTTCCCAATTAAACCAATGCAAAGCTCCCACCGACAGCAGGGGTCTGCAGAGAAGGGAACCTCCAGGACAGCTCTAGGACCCCAGTCCTTCCTCCCCAGAACCATTCCTACCTGTAATGACATTTCTATCAGCATCAGCAGCTTCTTGATCCCGATCCAGACAGGCTTCCCTTTGACGTTCTGTGCGATCGTGCTGCGCTCCTTGTCTTTGAAGTTACCCAGGAGCTGGGGGGAAAAGCATTTTAAAAAATCACCAACAGGAGACTGACAGTAGGAATAATGGTACCTGCCTTGGGAGAAAGGGAATGGGAAGCTAGAAGCATTTACTAGCTGAGAAGGAAGATTTGTTGCAATGTATCTTGGACAAGGCAAAACAAAAAAAAAAATTCTTGAATTCCATAATGGTTTTTTCTATAACATCCCTTATCCAACAGTTAGTGCTGTGCTTTTATGCTGTGCTCCAGGTGTTCTCCAGATCAGGGTCTACAAGGAAACAATTGCTCAAGCCACAGGAAGTTTCCAAACTCCTGCTGCAGGAGCATCTGTGTCTCTCAGGCTTCGGTGACACCATCACCGGGACAAGTTTACCAATGGCACCAAAGATTTGCCTGTTCAGTTTATTTTAACAGCCTTCAGTTCTCACTACAATTCCCACTGGGGCACAGAATCAGGAGACACTAAAGGCAGGAATTTATAAGGAACTTTTAATCTCCTCAGCACCAACCACCTTCAGCTGATGCTGCTCCAATTCACCAGAGCTCGGCACCCTCTAGGCACATTCAGTTTAAGAGTCCCAATTATATTCATTACCCACTTCCATGCCCTTGGAATGTTTCAATCCATACCACAAACCTTTCCCCAGACCTACAGTTCTCTAATTTTACCCTAATTTAATTCATGAAAAAGCAAATTGAAAAGCCTCAGAACTGCTATGTTATGACATGATGTCAAGTGGGATGGTGCTACCAGACACAGCTACTGCAAAATCCCTCCTTTCCAGCAAACTCTGAGTCTTTTGTCATCCTTGAACTTTTCCTCACCTCTAAAGCCTCCATGAGCTGCTCCCCTGTGGCAATGTTGGGCACATGGATGGTGGTGCTGAAGGCATTCAGCATCTCCATCTCCTGCAGGACATCCTTGCGGCTCGTGGTCCCGATGATCAGGAGCTTGCGGCCCTGTCCAGGCAAGAGAGCGAGAGTCAGGAGAGGAAAAACAACAGAGAACCAGCCTGGGGAAGGTTCAGCCAACTACAAATGATAAATGGGAAACGGCCATTTAAAAACCCACTTCAAACAAAATTAATAGGATTAAATCTGCCAGTAATTGAAGCAGCCAACAGCAGCCACAGGAGACCAGGATCAGACCTCGGAGTAATGCCACCAACAGGGTCCAAGAACTGTGGTGCACAAAGCCCCAGCACACTCACAGCTCCTTCCGAACCCATCAGTATAAATAGCTGGATCCTCATTAAATTTAAAAGCCTGAACAAACTCCCACTCCCAAGAGCTGAATTACAAATGACTTCTCGGGGGAACAGCCTGTCTTTAGGAATCCGTGGTACAGTTGAATCCCCTGCTCCTGCACAGGCAATTCCAGTGGATTTCCAGCTCAGGCTTTTGAGCAGAGGCTGCTGTGAGTGCCTGAGTTCCCCCTGCAGCTGTACAGGACAGTCCCACTCCAGCAGCCTCCAATTCCCAATCCAGAGTGCCCAGACCAACCCTGAGTCAGCCCAGGCAATTAACAGGGTTTATGAATAACAGAGCAAGTTGTGAAAAACATCAGCTGCAAATGCAAATCCACTGCTGTTTGTTCACCTTGCAGAGGCCCTTCCACTGCTATTTGAATTTCCCTGTGCAGGGTTTGGACACTCATCAATACTGGCTGATGGAAAGAGCTGCTGGGATTATCAGGCAGGATCAGCAGTCCCTCTTCTGTCCCAGCACACAGGGAGCCCACGGGCTGGGAGAGGCCTGGCTGGCCAAGGACCCTCCTCTTTTGCTGTACAAGAAGTTTGGCTGAGGCTCCAAGAGTGAAGTCAATGTCCAGTGCCCACCTAGAGGGTGTCGGGCACTGCCCAGGGAATGGGCATGGCCCCGAGGCTGCCAGAGCTCCAGGAGGTTTGGACAACATTCCCAGGCACAGGGCGGGATTGTTGGGGTGTCTGTGCAGGGCCAGGAGCTGGATTTGATGGTCCTTGGGGGTCCCTTCCCACTCAGGGTATTCTGTGATTCTGTGCAAGTTCTATATTCCAACTTCATGACGCAAAACTTCATCATTATAAAAACAGAACAAAACCCTAAAAAATATTCCCAGAATGAATCCTGTAACTGCTTTGCATTCCCCTGACAGAGGATGAAAACCTATTTAAACACATCTTTGATGCAGACAGTGCCTCTTCACAGGTTCTGTTCTTCCCCTGCACTCACTGAACAGATTCTGCTCCTGCTCCAGGTGCTGGACACTGAGAAGGATCCTGAACTGGGAATGAGCTCAAGTGCTCGCTCCAAGTTTGGCTTTAGCCCAAGAGAGCAAAAGGAACATCTGGCAGGTGGAACCACAGCATGTCCCAGGTCAGGAGTGTCACACAGGGCTCTGCTGGGGACACTGTGCTGCCCCTGCTGTGCAAATCCCCGTCTGCAGCTCAGAAGGCACCACAGCACCACTCAGCCACCTCTTTGGAAAAGAGGAAAGGGGGGAAATCAGCCAATTCCTGAGGTGAAAACGCCAGTTTAGAACTGCAATGGCAGCAGTTAATGTGATGTTTCAGGGCTGAGGGTCCAACACTGCCTGCAGGTCACCTGGGGAAGGGCACAGTGTCCTCAGGAAGCAGCAGCACAGCCATCCCATGGTATTCCTGCCCCATTCCACAGGTGCTGGTCCCACCACGTCCTGCACGGCCACGGCTTTACAACTGCACAGGATTCATTTCCTTTCTGATGGTCCAGCAAGGCCAGGAAAATATTACAGCATTTTACAAGTTTGAGCCAAATCAGGAAGATCTGGCTGGCAAAGATGAAAACCCAACACACTCAGAGGAGAGGAAGTGAATGGAGGTCAATCCTCACTCCCACAGGAACTCGGGAAGCCCCACTGGGTGCCCATTTTCATGGAACCATGGAATCATGGAATGGTTTGGGTTGGAAGGGACCCTAATCTTGTTCCACGCCCTGCCATGGACAAGGACACCTCCCATTAGAGATTTCCAGCTAAAGCACTTCACAGACCAAGAGGATTCAGTGATGCTCAGCAGCAGAAAAGCTTTCTGCCTGCACAAAGACAAAATTCTAGCAGCTTTCCACTATGGAAAGGGGTGGTAAAGCAGGGTTGGAAGCTGTGTGAGAGAACACCAGAACACCCGAACCACGTCCTGCTCCTGTGGCACAAACAGAGACATCTGCTCCCAAATCACCTCCCAAGGACAGGGCTCAGAGGTGCCTTAAGCCTGCTGAGATCCCCCTGGCAGGGCAGCAGAACTGCTCCAGGAGCACTCAGGGATCATCAGCAGAACTGACTGGGAACACTTCATCTCAGCTCTGACTGCCTTTGCTTCCATTTGCTCTCTTATTTCCTCACCACCTGTCCTCAGGGAGCTCCCGTCCCTCCCGTGGTGCTGCTGTGGCTGATGCTGCAGATGCTCTAACTCAGCAAAGGGCACAGCCCTGCCAGGAGAATTCCTGCTCCCCTATCCAAGGAATCCTAACCAGCCATACACCTCAAACACTGCTACACAGGTGAGGTACCAGGGCACGAAGGAAGCCAAGGACAGACCCCTGACCAGAACTGAGACCTCCAAAACACAGAACAACCCCTCCTGCAAGGGCTGTACCACCCAGACCCATCTGCTTTGCAAGTGATTCTCCTAAAAACATGTTTATTACTGCATGGAGCTCTCAAAATCCTGAACAGCTTGGGCAAGGGGCTGTGTTAACAACAGTTTCCCGTGAACTATGAGCATTTTAGAGGGGAAAAAACTGCTCAGCTGCACCCAGGCAGTGTCTGTTCCCCAAATATAGCTCCCAGCATGTGTACAGTGCCTGGCACACTGATCAGGCATCAATCAAGGGGATAACTGCCTCAGAGTGGCTGCTTGAGGGATGCTGCCCTCATACATTGATGAAGTCTGTGCCTGATTACAATAAAAATGGAATCTAGCTTGGAGTTTCATCAGGAAAGGACACAGGCAGCACAGGAATGTCACCAGTGAGGGGAATTTTACCTCCTGGCACTCGAGGTGTCCACGACTGATCTCGCTCTCGGCCTTTCCTTCTCAGTTACTGGAGCCCAGATGACACATTCCTCCTCCCAGGAAAGCTGCCCACGCTGTGGACTCATCCAGCAACATTCCCCAAAGGACCAGTTCAGCCGTGGCAAACCCACCCAGTGCCACACTGAGTCAGCTGGAGCCAAACCCATCAGGTCAGTGGGTGACTGCTGCATGCACAGAAATGGCTCCAAAGCCCTGTGAGCACTGAGGAAAACCACTGGCACCGGTCCCTGTGGGAATTCTGTGGGAACAACAGCTCAATCTCACTCAGTGTGCGACCACTGGGGCGGTTTTGGAACGGGAAAAGAGCAAAACAGGATCATCATTCTGCCACGTGAACCCAGGAGTTCCTTCCTGTTTCAAATATAACTTCAAATCTATCCTTTCCAAGCTGGGAGTGTCCAGCCTGGAGAAGAGGAGGGTCTGGGGCCCTTAAAGCCCTTTCCAGTGCCTAAAGGGGCTCCAGGAGAGCTGGGGAGGGACTTGGGACAAGGGGGAATGGCTTCCCTCTGCCAGAGGGGAGGGTTGGTTTGGATATTAAGAAGAAATTCTTCCCTGTGAGGGTGGGAAGACCTGGCCCAGGGTGCCCAGAGAAGCTGTGGCTGCCCCTGGATCCCTGGCAGTGCCCAAGGCCAGGTTGGACGAGGCTTGGAGCACCCTGAGAGAGTGGAAGGTGTCCCTGCCCATGGCAGGGGGTGGCAGTGGATGGGCTTTGAGGTCCCTTCCAACTCAAACCATTCCATGATTCCATGATTCTGTTTAGTTGGAGAAGTCAGAGAAAGCACTGAGGATGGTCAGAAACATGGAATAAATAGATTCTATTCTATTCCCTAAATAGATCCTTGGTAAAAACAGCGAGGTTTATAAAACCATAGGCAGTGTAGAGGAGATGAGGGGGAAACTGCTGCTTGTCATTACAGAAACCAGGGAGCACAAGATGGAATTATCAAACACCAGATAAACTCATCTAAAGGGTGTTTGCTCTCACCAACAGCTTGGCTGGACTCAGGCAAGCACAGCACTAAGAAAGGAAAGGCTTAACAAGGTTGAGAAGCACCAGGATGAGTTCCCAGAGGGCAGATCCATCAGCAATTTTTAGATATCTCTGTTAAAATCTATTCCCAGGTCCCTGAACCACTGATGTGGTTGGGAGCTCCTCAGAACAGATGGCTACTCTGCAGAAGTGCTTCAAATTTTTAACAGCTCCACCCAAAAGATCCTGATTTTTCCCTGCTTTCCTCAGAAGAAGCCATGCCTTCAACTCCCTGCCTTTAAACCTGACCCCTGGAAAGCAGCCACTGAGACCCCCCAGCACTGACAGGGCAGGAGTCCCTCGAGCTCCTCAAACTTTCAGGCAACCCAACAAACAAGTGGGAGCCCCCAGGGCAGCACTGTTTGCACCAGGAACTATTGAGGCAGCAGAAAAAGCCAAACTGGAAGAGCTGCCCTCACCCAGCTCCTCTGCACTGACACACACCATGGGAGATCCCGGGATTTGTTCTTGTTCCAGGATCCCAGAATGGTTCAGGCTGGAAGGGGCCACGGCGCCACTCCCTGCTCCAGCAGGGTCATCCCACAGCACAGGGTTCCAGGTACTGCTGAAGTGGCCACATTTTCAGAAAAATTCACTTTTTTGATCCTTAATTTCTACAGCAGTCACAGTGAAGGCAACGAGCCACGTGTTCAGCCCACAGAAAATCAGGATTCAAGCTGAACTTCCAAAAACCAGGCATAACATATGAGTAAATTACCAAGGAAGGAGGAACAGCTTAAGTTCATTTGGTGTCAGATTCACAACCAGGGCAGTTCCAGCCCAGTTCTTCCATCACCAGAGATCAGACATGGGCACAGCCTTAGACCTGGATTCATCCTGTCCATTTTTAGGCCAAGTGCACCAATTTGGAGCCCAAGATCCCTCTGTGCTGACAGGGGGAGAGTACAGAGCTGTGTGTCCTGCTCTGCTGCCTTCTAGATGAGGGCTGACCCCAGAGCTGACCCCTCTGCTGCAGGGATTTTACCTGACTGAAGGATATTGTCGTGCACAGAACCGTGGGACTCAAAGAAGCCATTTGAACCAACTGAATTTTCCAGCACCAGGATGGATTCCTCTACCACAGCAGGCACCACATCACTGCCCAGGGGGAACCAGAACATGACACAGACTCTGCTGTCAGCAACTGGAGCCTCAACACGTCAGTGGAGTCTCCAATTAGGGAATTTCAGCAAATCCAGTCAGCCCCAGGCAAGGGGAGCCTGAGCTCTGCTGGAAGCAGGCACTGGTGACACTGAGGTGCCTCTGTCACTCACCAGCTGCTCACTGTGCTTAAGACCCTTGGACACCTTTAGCCCTGTGTTTGGGCTCTTGGGAACTCCTCACATGTGAAGGGAGAAACACAATTCCCCAGGTTTATGCACATAGAGGTAACGTCACTGGTGACTGGAATTGCTTCCAATTCACACCAAGTGATGTGGAATCAGGAATACATCTGGGATTATAACAAGGAGATTATTCCCCCTTAACTTTCATCAATTGCCAAAAACCTCCAGTGTCCCAGTGAGAAAAGGGGCTGGGGGCTCTGGGAGCAGGGGAAGGGCAGCCCCAGGAGCAGGGGTCCCTCAGAGGGAAGGGGCTGGGGGCTCTGGGAGCAGGGGAAGGGCAGCCCCAGGAGCAGGGGTCCCTCAGAGGGAAGGGGCTGGGGGCTCTGGGAGCAGGGGAAGGGCAGCCCCAGGAGCGGGTGTCCCTCAGAGAGCACCCTGCTCAGGCAGACATTCCCTGGCCCTGCCCAGCCCCGCTCTGGCTCCATGCGGGGATGCTGAGGGTCCTTCCCGCCTGGGCCGATTGTTGGGAAGCAGCAGGGAAGCACGTGTGAACCTCCGTGGGGCTGGGGAGCGCCTCCAGGCCCTGTGTGACTCTGCATGTAGATGAAGCAGCCCCGGCTTTGGGAGCTGCTGCTGCTCAGTTCTCAGGGAAGTCCTTTTCTCCCGCTCGGCTCCCTGCTGAGACAACCCTTTTCAGCCTTTCCATCCCCCAGTCCCTGCTCCTGCACAACACAGGCAAACTTGATTGAATTAAAGACCCAAGAGAACATGGTTTATTTTCTTCTCTTCAAGGCATTTCAGAAAAGATTTTTAATTGGTTTAAAAAAAGATGCTAAACAAAATGCAATGGTTTTCAGTCCTCTTGAAGCAGCAGTTACAGATAGCACTATTTAACACTGCTGAGTGGAACCGCAAGCAGGAGCTGTGACTGGCAATTTAAAGCGAGAGAGGTTTCTAGTTTATTTAAAGTCTAAAGTGTTTACTCTCAAAAGAAAACCAGAACCTTCAAGTGTTTGCCCTTCCCACACCACGTTCCAATAATCCAGCCTCCCTCGGAAGAGGGGAGCCTGGGAGGCAGCTTTCCTACGCCAACTCAACAGAGACACGCACCTCGATGCATAATTAATAACATTTCATCCCAGAAATGCTTCTCTTCCACACGGAGCCTACAGTGATTGCACGAAGCTGCTTGCACATCAAGAATATCCCTGCAAGTGATGTGACACCCCAGTGAATCCATAATCTGGGCCACAGCAACGGGAGCAGCTGCGCTGCATCCGCCCCCCGCTCCCACTGCTCCATCATTGCCAGCCCTGAGCCCTGCCAGGCCCCAAGGGAGCTGGAGAGGGCCTTGGGACAAGGGGGAATGTAGTGACAGGACACAGGGAATAGCTTCCCCCTGCCAGAGGGCAGGAATAAATGGATATTGCAAGGAAATTCTTCCCTGGGAGGGCGGTGAGGCCCTGGCACAGGGGGCCCAGAGAAGCTGGGGCTGCCCCTGGATCCCTGGAAGTGTTCAAGGCCAGGTTGGACAGGGCTTGGAGCAGCCTGGGATAGAGGAAGGTGCCCCTGCCCATGGCAGGGGGTGGAGCTGGATGGGCTTTCCAGTCCCTTCCAACCCAAACCAGTCCATGATTCTTTGAAATCAGCTCAGTATTTCCCCCCCTCCCCGCCACAAGTGAAACGCCCAAGCAAAGGGTAACAGGTATTGTTTCCCCAGCACCCTGCCAAGAACTTCTCTCAGCACAGGGATGCCCCAGGACATCCCATTTTTACAAGGAATGATAAACCATGATCCCAGTCCCACAGAACTCCATGGTGCTTTGACCCCATGGAGCAGGTCAATACCACTGATGCTGCTCATGCATTCAGGGCCTGTATCTGCATCTCAAATCACAGAAACCCCCCGAGACCAGCTATTCCTTCCACAGAAATTGCTCCTCAAGGGAATTTATAATCTGAGACGGGACTTGGAAGGTGCTGATTAACCCTCAGGATTATCCCCATCGTGGGTTCCTCACTTGAGTTCAAAAACCCCAAGAGTCTCCGTGCCCAAATCCAACCTTTTTCACAGTAAACAGTCACAGCAGAAAAGGCCTTTTCCTGCACAACTCTACTTCTTACACACAGCTTTGTTTTTTTAAATGCACAAGATCCCCACATGCCATGGCTATCCCAGGGAACTCACTACAAACACACCATGAAGAACCCTGTCCCCAGAAGTGCCACAGCAGGGCAGCCCAAAGGGCCCAGCTCATCCCATGCCCTGATTCCCACAAAGCCAACACTGGACACTTAGGAAAAAAAAAACAAAAACCCCCACATGATCAATCAACCAGTGACATTTCCTCAGTAAACTCACTCTCTACCCTCCAACAATTTATGGCTTAAGTCACCATAATATTGGCTGTCAAGCCAGAGTCTCCCAGCCCTCAGGGCATTTCAAACCCTGCTGAGTACAAATCTCTGCAACAAGCACAAACTTGGCAAATATCTGTGAGCTCCAGCCTGTGTCCTGCTCTTGGGAGCCCCAGGTGCCACCCAAAGGGCAGCCCAGCAGCAGCACACATTCAGGATGCAATGGGCAAATGGACAATTTAATCCTTTAAGTTCCTTTGAACCAAATCAAGTTCTATTTTCCCTACTGATTTATGGGAACAACCATGTCCTGGCACTGTGAAACAGCCTGCAGTAGGTCAGTGATTACAGGAGATGATGTGACCAGGAATGGCTGTGCTGCTCCACACAGGAGCTGTTCTGTTCCAATCATGTGATAAAACTTGGATGCTGTTGTGTTACAGACTTCACGTGGCCTAGAAAGCTCACTGGGAAAATCTTTGTTCTCCAGGCTGACAGTCACACGGGGAACTCAGGGCCTGTGGCATTACAATTTAGTTCAAAGTCCTGGATTTGAAAGGTCTTTTCACCAAACTCTCTAATGAAAACAACACTCACGCACACGCTCCTGTGCCAGGATATTAAACATGACAAAAAACTGACTTCGCCCAGACTGTGCTTCTCTGCTTTTTCCTGACACCAACTTCCACGGTGTTCCTGTTATGATGTTATTTATTCATGCAGATACTCTCACACATGGAGCAGAAACGCAGTGAGCGACAGGAAAATGGCAAACAAGAAAGGAGTCCCTGCCTGCCTGTCTCGCTCAGCACGAGCTGCAGAACCCTCACTTGTGATGTTCTTAAATCTCATGGACCCACAAAGTGCAAACAGACAGGATCAGCACGAGAGGCAAGATCTTAAGCTTCCCTCAGTCAATGTAATTAACACCTGATCATTTCAAGTTAAGAACAAATTAAACCCCTGACAGCCACAATCACAGATTACACAGAAATTGATTTATAAATAGGGAGGGAGCACATGGCTGAGCCAGGGGTGGGTCTGGCCTGAACAGCTCCTCAGAGGGCAGGCAGCTGGCACAATTCAGCTTCACATGGGGAAGGTTAAACCGGTTTCCTTAGTCAGTATTTTTAGGACTAACTGCAGAAGATTCAGCCCCCAGTAATTAGATATTTCAAGTTGAATCCCTTGTGGTTATCCTAGAAATGTCCAAGTGAATGAAGAGCAGCAGGCTGGGATTAACGTGGCTGACTCAGACAAAAGCATTAATACCCCTGGCAGCTCTCAGGCAGAGACAAAGCTCCCACTGTCCCAATTCCTGCAGGAACGGGGCATCCCTGCCTTACCTGAGGGGGGGCTTTCTTCAGCAGCACGAGAAGGGCTTGCAAGACCAGATTGGAAAACCGAGGTCCAATTGGGACATAATCTGAAAGGAAAATGCATTTTAATGCCCACGGAGCAGATGCACATTTAAGCCACTTCACTTACTGGTACAAAACCAGTCACTCACAAAATACACTCACTGGTATCAAAACCACTTCAATGCTCCTGAAGTAAATGGTTCCAGATAATTTCCAGTTTGCAATGTTTCAACATTGCAAATACATCAATATTTCTGCAGCAGCCAGCACAGCTCCCCCTCCTCCTGACTCACCTAAAAGTCGCTCAATGTCGTCCACAACAACACAGCTGAGCTGGGACTTGTAGGCATCATCAAAGATCTGAAAAACAGCGAAATATCTCAGTGTTAAACCTCAGTCACAGGACTGCAACAGCCACAGCTGGGCCTGCTGATATGGGTTCAGCTGAACACAGCAGCACTGAAAGGAATAAACTGAGAATGAAACAGATAGGTATTGAGAGATCAGGCTCCCTGCAGGCAATAAAACACTGCCATCTCCACAAACTCAGTTTATTTGTTCATTTACCCCCCACCCTTAGCAACAAACAGCTGCCCTGATGTTCACTGTAAGCCAGGGACAAACCAGCACCATTCCTCTGTTTTTGGAGCTGGGGAAACACTGAGAATGCAACACACACACACACACACACACACACACACACACACAGAGAACCTCCCCAGCTGACGCAGCTGCGAGCTCTTCTCCTCAGGCTGGATACTGGGTACTGTCCAGAACAGCACCCTGCAGGGAGAAGGGGCTGACTCAGGTCTGGATCTCGGCTCCAGTCACCCTTCCTGGAGCAGCACAGAGCGTCCTGCACAGCTCTGGGTGTGAGCAGTGGTGGCCCTGCCCCCAGCAAACCCTGATTCCAGTGAATCAAAAAGGCTCCTTTTGGAATCCAAGTCACAAACTGGACCCCCAGTTACGAGCACATTGCTTCTCCTAAGCATCTTCCTTCCCTTAGAAACTCTAGAAGCCTGCACCAATCTGATCAGAGTAACATTCAGCTCACATGCTCCATTCACCCCAAAGAGTAAGAGCTGGGCTGCTTACTCTTACTCCCATTTCATTGGGAAATGAAAATGTTCAGCTTGTTCACATTCCTCAGCTCCCCAGGTTGTTAAAGCTCTTGTTTAGGTAAAGACCCCAGCTCAGAACTGGTCCTAGTCCCACTCAGGCAGGATCTGTTCTTTCCAAGTGCAGCCCTAGGCCCCTCCTGCCTCCACCTTCACAGGCAGAGCTCCAGCCCTGCTCATCCCAGATCAGCTCTGCCCCACTGTTTGCCAGGATCACACCCCAGACCCAGCTGGGACGGAGCCTTGAAACCTCCCCCGAGTCCCTCAGTGCCAGTGCCACAAAAACACTGTGACAAGAGTCTGGAGTGACAGGACAGGAGGGAACAGCTTCAAACTGACAGATGGCAGGGATAGATGGGATATTGGGAAGGAATTCCTCCCTGTGAGGATGGTGAGGCCCTGGCACAGGGGGCCCAGAGCAGCTGGGGCTGCCCCTGGATCCCTGGAAGTGTCCAAGGCCAGGTTGGACAGGGCTTGGAGCAGCCTGGGACAGTGGAAGGTGTCCCTGCCCATGGCACTGGATGGGCTTTAAGGTCCCTCCTAACCCAATCAATTCTACAATTCTGTGATACATTCAACTTTATAAATAAATATATGCAGGAATTCCAGACCTAGAGAGAGCAGAAAACACCATCCCAAGGGTAATTCACCTTTCCCTCCATAAGAACTCAGAACTGGGCTGTCACCAGGCACAGGGGAGGACACACACGTACCTTCTTCATGGCCTGGCACTTGGCTGTTTCAGAAAACCCAATCATCTTATCAGGAGAACAGATCTTGATAAAGGGGAAGTTGGATTCTTCGGCTATTTTTGCTGCTAAAGCAGTCTTCCCACTGTGGGGGGGACCTGGAGCAAAGGACAAACAAGGAATAAACAAGGGAGGAAACAGCTCTGACAGTGCCCAGTGTGGATACTGAGGTATGTTTAGAATTCCATCCAGAGGTATCTGCAGTGTGAAATGAGCTCTTTTCTCACTTGCAGAAGGAACACACTAACTCCTGGTGCACCCCAATCCCCCTCATGAAGGTAACTGATGGAACTACTTGAGCACATGCAGAATGATTTGCCATGACAAAAAAGAGGACATTACACATTCTGCAGGAGCAGCCACTGCACGAAACGTGTGAGTTTGTGTTTTGGACAAATTTCTTGAGCTTATGTCCCATCTCAGAATGATCTCTGCTGGTACCTTGGCAAACAAGTCAGCAGCAGGAACACCAGGGAAACACTGGCAAAGACAATTTGTTATTGGCCTGAATTCATACCAGGATAATTCAGAGACCAAAGACACACCTGAATCCATGCACCCAACATGAATCAGTTTGGAGGGACAGAAGGAATTGCTGGGCACTAACACACGGAATTATTCAGGGTTAACTCCAAAGCTACAGACCACCAGCAACAGTGGTAACTCATCTTTAACTTCGGGAAAAGAAAAAGGGAAGAGATAAATTCCACTCCAATATAACAAATTCCACTGCAATACCTGTAATGCAGATACTGGAACCAGTTTCCAATATCTGGAAACTCTCCTCAGTCAGTAACAGCCTGGATAGAGGGAAATCCACCTTTCACTGACAGAGACACCTAAATGTGGCTGTTTGAACTCAGCTAATTGCACTGATGAGCTCTCCCGTGACTTCAAAGAGAATTTAGACAACTGACTCAGCTAGAGACATCTCCACTGTACACCAGCCAAATTCAGGTCATTAACGGGGTACATTTGGGTTATTAACTGGGTACATTCCCTTCTCCCTTGTTCCAAGCACAGGACTGCCTCTGGCTGAGCAGACAGTTTTAATATCCAAAGCAATTTCACCCAAGCAAACTGAAAGAGCCCAATTCCATTTCTCCCCCAGCGTGTTTCCCACAGGGGCAGGATGTCAGATGTGAGCAGGTGGGCAGCTGACAGGAGCAGTCTCCAGAAGGGTTTTTGCCAGGTGTTTTCCCTCAGCTGTACCTTCCAGCAGGACGCTGACCAGGGGAGTGCGGTCACTGTTCTTGGTCTGCTGGACCAGCAGCTCCCCATCATCCAACACCCTCGTTACTGGGTCCCCCCACTTAATGATCCCATTCATGATGTAGCTGGCATAGTCTTCCTGGTTGGTTCCAAATGCCTGTAGAAGAGAAGGAACACTTCTTTTACCAAAAATTTTTTCATCCCATCAGAAAAACCACGAAACAATTAAACAGAAATGACCAGGAGCCAGGCTCTGGAGAATGCTGGAGTGAGACAGCCACACTCCCTGGTGACTCACAGCATTCCAGCTCAGAGGGCTGAACACAGGAGGAGACCGGGCACGTTCACAAACATCTTTTCATACGCCCTCACAACCAGTTCCAGTCAGTGCAAGTTGCCACTGAGGTCTGACTCCACACTGTGGAGTGGAGACAATTCTCAGAAATGAGGCTTAAACCTCCTCCTACAGCCCATGGTAAAGCTGTCACCCAGGAACTGAAGTGGCCTACAAGGGACAGATGTGACAAGGGGAAGAAACCCCCAGATGTTCTTTATCTGTTCCAGTTCTCTTTGTGACTCTTCAGGCAGCAAAAGGCACACAGAGAGCTCAGAGCTCCCCACTTTCACAGCACAGGACATGTCAGCCCATGGGGCACCACTGCTGTGTGATCCCAGCAGGAAGCTGCTCCCTGCCATCATGGGCTGCTGGGTGGCTGCTCCTGGAGTCCCACAGTGCCCACTTACCGGTTTGATATCGTTCTCCAAGGATGCAAAGAAGTCTCCTCTGGTCACACGCAGGCTCTCTGCCTTCTCCATGTCCACCTCCACTTTGTTGCTGGCCTAGAAAGGCAATAAAAGACACTGAGGTCCAGCAGTACCACACAGCTCCTGCCCACCTTCCCTCCACAGCCCCAGGCCTGTGGCTGGGCTGTGTCAGGAAGAAAAATGCTTCTGTCAGGGCATTTGCTGGGTACCACTGGAGCCATCCCCACCTCCAAGAGCCACGGCCACATCCCAGCCCCACAGAGCCATTCAGGACAGCTGTCCCACCCCACTGGGGGATGCTGAAGTGCAGAGGATGTCTGGGACCTCCATTTCAGAGGAGCGACCCCAGCTAAGAACAGGACTGAAGCTCTGGCCCATCCTTGCTGCTGCTGCTCTGCTGCAAACCAAGTGTCAGCGAGGCTCAGACCGGTGCCAGTGTGGGACTGATCTCAACCCAGTTCCAATTTCTACAACTTACTGGGATTACATAGGTACCCTTTGGAGCTGGGAACTAAGACAAATCAACTACATTTAACCCTCAGAGATGTGTCTCAGCCATTCCCCTCCCACAGGATGACCTGCAAGAGCAGAGTGCACCTGAGCATGGGAAGGAGAAATAACAATAAAAATAATGACATTTTTGTGCTTGTCTTAAAGAGCAGCACAACCACAGGAACCCAGCCTGGGCAATCCTCCTGTGCCAAACACACACCTACAGCCAGAGCATGGCTGAAGTGAGAGTCCCTTCTCCCAAAAACACCCAGCAAGCAGAAACCCAGATGCCAAACACACAACTGAGGGGATCTTTAGTATAGGTGATCACTTTTGTACTTTGCAGAGGCAGGTGAAGGTACCTGAAACACTCAATATACCCCTGAAGTTGTGTGTACACTTAAAATCAGGGGTCTCTTACCTCTCCAGCCTTTAATCAGTTCATGTTTTAATTTTTCACACACACACTTTGAGAGGTAATCACAAGAGTTTAAATGATTCAGAAGACAATGCCCCTTCATTTTCCATTCGTGCTCTTGCTTCTCACAGGTGCTTCTGAAAACTAGGTCAGGCCTGTGATGTATATTTTAAATTTTCAGTACTTGGAAGAAAGAATAAAGTACTTTAGTGCATCATTTGGCTGAAAACAACTTCAGAATAAAGAATATTACCCAAAATTACTGTGTCAAAGTGTCTGAAAAGCAAAACAATGTGTGGCCACTTCCCATGTGGAAAACACATCCCTACGTTACTGAGCTGTGGATCACAAACCACCCCAGGGGAGGGGACTGCTCTTTCACATCATCTGCACATCACCATCTCCCCTTTTCCCACGTGATTCTTGGCACAACAGGGAATAGATCAAAACACCAACGCTCCCTAAACTCACCCAAAACTCATGCACTGAGAAAACATCAACTTACAAGCAAAATTAATTATTTAAGGAAAATGTTCTGCCTGCAAAGGGATGAAAATACTTCCAGAGGTGCTGATTTTTTTTGAGACAGAGCACAAGAAAATGAGAAAGTGATGATGTTTGTGGTTTTTTGCTATATGAAACAATAACTTGTCAAGTATTATGGTTATACAAGACTAATTAGCAGAAAGAGTAATTTTTCCTTTAGAAAGAGCACTCCCAGGAGATACAAATGTCTAAGCAGCAAATGATTTCTCACTTAAATGAAAGTGTGATTTGCTCTCCTCACATTCGAGGCTGAGCAGACTTTTACAGTCCCTGTGCTGTGGGATGAATGTCCAGGGCTTTTCCCTGCAGGAGCTGCCCCCAGTCCTGGCCAGGGGAGCAGGGGCTGTGCCTCGGGCTCCTTCCTCACCACCTCATCATCTCGTGTTTCAACACCACTCAATACTGAACTGTGCATCTGCCTTCACACCCCCTGACATTTCATGGCCCAGATCTCCCTCCTGAAGACACACTGATCCCCCAGCCAGCGGGGCTGGGAAGGCAAGGGAGTGTTCCTAGAGAACAGAGGGAGCTGCGAATGTTGCATCAATCAGTGGACACGGGGTGATCACCATGTCAGCACTTATTTGCAATGGAACACTTTGTACAAACCCCTCTGAATTCAACCAAGATTTGGAGCAAAGGATTCCTGCCACAGCTGAAACACTTCACACCAAGCACACCTCCTCTGCTGTTCTGGGACCTTCCATTAGGAAACAGTGAACAGCCACTCCCATTCCCTGATCCCAGCACACTCACACTTTTTATAACCCCTCACCATGCTTCCTTCAGGCTGAGTAATCCCAGTTTAATCATTTTTCCAAAGAAAACCCTCCTGTACCTCTGACCCCCCTGCTGCCATTCCATACCCCAGTTCTAGCACGATCCAAGCACACAAGGGATTTTATCCATGATGGAATCACAGCCCCACTTTTGCTTTTTACCTCTCCTGGTAAATTCTAACCTTGTTATTTTGCTATTTTCACTGATAAGGACTGAGCTGGGATTTCCAGACCACTCCAGCTCCAAGAACCTGACCCCAGGTGATGGTCAGGTCAGTCCCCATCCTGCCTCCACCTGTTTGAATCCTCTCTCCACTGTGTTTGAATCCTCTCTCCCAGTGGACACCTAAAACTCACTGGCATCTTGTGCAGTCACATCATTTCAAATGCCCCCTGCAGACCTCCACTGGTGACCTTTGTCTTTATGCCCCCACACCAGCTCTGAGATTGTAGCCTCCCCTCCTCATAGATCATTTATGAACACACAGAGCTGCACAGGCTCCAGCAGAGCCTCTCTATAACTGGCTGTTCTAATTCCCACCTCGTCTCCTTGGTCCAATGCACAAACTGTGCTCAAGACTTTCAGTTTTTAATCAAAACAGCCTCACAAACCATCCCCTTCCACCCCACCAAGCTGTGCAAGAGGCACTTGGAGGGCAAGAGAGGGAAAAGGGAATTCAGAATGAAGGAAAAGCACAGGGAAAGGGTGTTGCCTACATGAATTTAATCGAAGGTACACTGATAGGCCACTTTCCATTTGGAAGTAAACACTCAAGATTCCAAATGTTATTATTTTCCCTTTTTTTGCCCCAGTAGGAGACAACAGGACTGACCTTAATGTGTCTGTTCATGGCAGTGGACTGAGCAGCTCGAACCAAACCTTCCAGCTCAGCACCACTGAAGTTTTTGGTCTCCACTGCCAGCTCTGCAATGTCCACGTCCTCAGCCAGCAGCTGGTGCTCCCTCATCCTCACCGTGTGGATGTGCAGGATCTGGAATCGGCCCTTCTCGTCCGGCAGCCCTGGGATGGGGAACAGAACACAGCCAACCCCTCAGCACAGCACTGCAAACCCCCTGGGCCTCCCCTCAGCGCCCCTTCCTGCCAAGGCCCCTCCTCACCACGAGCACTTTGCACTTACAGTGAGGGTATTTGATGATGCTTTTCACTGAGAACACTCAGTTCCATTAACTCGTTAACATTCAGTTGAGCAGTGTCACCACCAAACCAGAGAGAAAAGCACAAAAGAAAAAGAAAAGCACACACCCTGGCATCCCTCAATCCAGCTCCCACCTTGCAATTATTGTGGAGTTACTTGGGTTGGAAGGGACCTTAAAGCACATCCAGTGCCACCCCGCCATGGCAGGGACACCTTCCACTGTCCCAGGCTGCTCCAAGCCCCATCCAGCCGGGCTTTGGACACTTCCAGGGATCCAGGGGCAGCCCCAGCTGCTCTGGGCACCCTGTGCCAGGGCCTCATCACCCTTTCCATAACAGATTTCTTCCTTATATCCCATCTGACCCTGTCCTGTGTCCATTAAAAGTCTCTGCTCCTTGCCCTGTCACTACAGGCCCTGGTAAAATCTGTTCCGCTTCTCTACCCCTGAATACCCTTTCCCAAGGGGTCACATCCCTTGGGATAATTACTCAATCAAATGAAAGTTTACTCTCCCAACACTCAGAGCCTTGACTCCCCTCTTCACATGGCCCATATCATGCCTATATATGTCCTTTCTTTGACTGAGGTGATCATTTCCCAGCCTGCACCTGAGCAAGTCCCTTCTGAAACACACAATGGGTGATACAGGAAATTCTTGTCTTAAAACAAAGCGTAACCTGTCAATCTGGCAAACTGTGCTCAACTCCTTCCAGCCTGCCTCCCCAGCCTCTGCTCCAAGGATCTGATATTTGCACCGATTCGTGTTTGTGCTGAGGGGATGTGAAAAGACATTTTAAAATGTGCACAATTCCCAGGAGAACTCAGTCCTTGTTACCTGATAATTTATTCCAGGATCACTGAGCTTTTCATCAGTCCCAGGCTGTTCTCTACTCAAACTTTCTTCAGAGAATTATCTCAGCACTGAGCGCCCAGGCCAGTCACCCTTTAGGCTCCACCTTTAGGTTTCACTGACCAAATTCTGATCTCAAATGCAAAGTCAGTGATTTGTTCTCATGAATCTGAGATAATCTGGGTTTCATTTCCTAATAAAGCCTACATGCTCAGAGATTCCCTAATTTACCCTGCATTGGGGTGATGTGCACAGGTACAAAGGTCCCTTTCTAGTTGCTGACAGACAGCTGCTTTTCCATTGCCAGATGAAATGGCAAACCAAGCTCTTGGCCCACTTTCAGTTCACCCACTGCTCTTGCCTGCCCTCCCTGAAATTTGCACCCAGGAGTGACCTGGTACCATTATTTGCCTCCTTTCCTTCACACAAGAGATTCAGGGTCCTGCCTGCCCATCCCTGCCCACTCTGCTGGGCAGAAACTGAGACCAGGCTTATCAGTAGGAAAGTCCAAAGTGGTGTTTTATTGGTCTGATTTAATTTATATTCTGGAGGGAGCTGCATGAAGCTCAGCACCTGAGCCATCCTGAGGGTTGCTCATATTGTGATCTGTATTTGCTTTGCTCCTGTAGGTTCAAGGAGTTGAGGAACTGGGACCTGCAGTGTGCTTACCAATCTCCATCTTCACCTCCAGCCTCCCCGGCCTCAGCAGGGCCTCATCAATCAGGTCAGGTCTGTTGGTCATTCCTAAAGTCAAAGTTAAAACAAAGCCAAGTGTTATCTGAGCTTCCTGAGTGGGTTTCCAGCCCCTGGTACAGCCCACAGAGCCAGGGAGATACTCAAAGAGTCCCAAGAAAACAGACAGAAGACACTCATGTTCTGGAATGTTGGGAAAGCCGTGCCCTGAGGGAGAGTCAGGGCAACAGGGATCAAACTTGTGCCTGTGGCTGTATCTGCCTGTCCTGTGGCACCTGCAGGGCCCCTGCAGCAGGACAAGCACAGCTGGAGCAGCCCCACTCCCCCACAGGCTGATACATCAATTCTATCAGTCCTCGCAGGTTTTCCTAAACTATGAAACCCTCCTTACCAAAAACTAAAGAAGGAAATTGCTGAAAGCAGAAGTATCTGCCAACCACAGCAGCATCTCCCTTTAAACCTGCTGCTGATGCTGCTCCAACAGCAGCTATTCCCTATGGAATGGTACCTCAGCTGACCTGCAGCGAGGAGAGCACCAGCAGAGTCCCCCCAGCCCCCAGGACAGAGCAAGGCAGCCCCACCTACCGATGACCAGGATGTTGTTGAGCTGCTCCACACCATCGATTTTGGAGAGCAGCTGGTTCACCACGGTGTCGTGCACGCCGGTGCTGCCAGCCATGCTGCCCCTCTGCTTGCAGATGGCATCAATCTCATCAAAAATGATGATGTGCACCCCACTGTTGGCTCCAAGCTGGGGGAGAGAGGATGTATCAGGAATGTCACCAGTCTGACTGCTGAGAGCAATCTGGATTTAACAGTGACCTCACACCAAGCTCAGCCACACAGACACAACACTGATACTCCCTGTGTGCTCAGGATCACACGTGTGTGTGTGTGTGAGTGTGTGTGTGTGTGCGTGTTTGTGTCTCACCCCTTCCCAGGGGAACACCCTGCCCATCTCCAAACCAGGGGGTCTGGGGGGCTCTGCCCAAACTTAGGTTTCAAGGAAGAGCACAAGGCTGAGCAAGCAAAGCAAAGCCCAAAGCTGGAATGGGCAGCTCAAAGGGTCCCAGCACTCAGTACCTGGGAAAGCTCTCCAGGGACAGGGAACAAGGCTTGTCTGTGGAGGGAGGGATGCTGCAGGGTGGGAATATCCCAGGCTGCACTGAAGTTAGTAAATACACAGCTTGCCACAGCAGCTTTGTTGTTAATATTTTTAAGGAGCCCAGCTTCTCCGTGCCAGTCAGCCCCAGAACTGCCATTTCCAGGTTCACTCAGGGGTGAGGCACTTGCAGCTGGTAAGAGAACAGGATACTTTTTGTGACTGCATTATGAAGCTTTTTCCCTTCAAATTCCACCTCTAAAACATCTTTTATGGCCAGTGCAGACCACGTTATCACTGGGTGAATGTGCTGGCCCTGGCAATCTGCCCCAGACACAGGCAGCACAATGCCAACCTTTTGGAGACCTTTTTAATCTTGCAGCTGTCATGGGGCCCAGCCCCTGCGGCCAATACCGAGTGTATTTTAACAGGTGTGTTATTGCCAGGGAAAGCGGCTCCCGGAGGTACCGCAGCCACCAGGGAGCAGGAGATTGCTCACGTGGGGCTGTGTTACCATACAAAGCTGATTGACTGACTAATAAACCTTCTGCTGAAGAAATGAAATTATTCAAGTCACCACCAAAATCTGCGTCTTGTGAGCTGAATAAAATTAAGGGATCATTTGCTAATGACTTCTGAAAAGACTTCCCTGTATTTAACTGTGACTAGCCTGACATTCGATTTTCTTTACCAGAAAATCTATCAAGATAAGTGATCCACAGCAGAGAAAAATTACCGTAGCACACATGAAATAAGTACTTACACCTTCAAACTCAAGACTGGGGTTTTGATAGCCAGCTAAAGCAATGGATAAAAAAACATCACTGGAAAAAAGAGAACCTTTCTCTCCACTTCCAGTTTCAAAGATCTCTAGTTTCAAGACATTATTCTCATCCATTACTTTTCTGCTGAGAAAAATTAATCATGTATTGATTATAACACTTCAAGTGCTGTAACACACCAATATGCCTGCAACCCTGAAAGCTGATTTGGAACTCCTCCTATGTTATGTGCCAGACGAATCTAGTAAGGAAAATCCAAACAGATCAATTATGTCTCTCCCACCAAAAAAAAAGAAAAAAAGAAAAAGAAACTAAAAACAGAGCAAAATTTATACAATCTGAGTTTTAGGGACTTTTGGAGCAGGTGACAGCACATGACCCAGAGCACAGCAGGATGGGCACTGCTGTGTTACTTCCAAGCATGGAATTCCAGCACACTGCCCCTGTCTGCAGAGCTGGCTGGAGCCCAGCTGCCTTTCCAGCTTCCAAGCCTGTTCTCACAACTGGCAGTGTGTGAGCCTGTCCAACACCAATATTCCACCACTCACCAGGAATAACCATAACCCCAAGCCAAGCAGTGACTCTGCCTTTAATGCGAGCAGTGATTTTCAGATTCCAAACCCTTTCCAGTCTCTCCCAGGACATTCCCACCACCCCTCATTCCTGTGTGTCCTTACCCTCCTCTGTTCCTCCTCTGCATCAGCAAACAGCTTCCGGATGTTGGCCTCGGACTCTCCCACGTATTTGTTGAGGATTTCAGGCCCGTTGACCACCTTTGGCTCCCTGGCATTGAGCATCTTCCCAATCTGCCGGGCCATCAGAGTCTTCCCACAGCCTGGGGGCCCGTACAGGAGGATGCCCTTCACGTGCTTGCAGCCTGCAAGGAGAGGGAACAGGCTCAGAGAGGATGGGAACTGCCAGGGAGCTGGCAGAGATGGGCCTGAGCTCTGCTCGGTGCCTCTGTCACAGAAATTCAAACACAGATTGGATCAGTGTCATCCCAATAGTGTGCCAAAGAAAAACAACCCCTGGAACAGCACAAGTGCTCTGCATCCATCAGCCACACTGAGCTGTAACTCCTGGTCAGGAACACACAGCACCAGAAATCCCTTGGGAAATGTGGGAATAACATAATTCTCACCAAGAGGAGGTCCTAGGGATGCTGCTCATCCCCAGGTAGAGAGGAGCTGCAGATACTCTTTTTTATACCCCGCACACCAAGCAATGACAGGTCAGACACACTCATCTGATTCTTGAAAGAGAAAATGAGGAATATCGTGTGATAACGCCAAACTTTTTACCCCTGTACTGGGCTTTAGTGAGTCCCGTATCACACATCAAGTTCTGGCTGCAAGTTCATAGAATAAATATTGAGAAAACTGAAAAAAAGTTTCCAAGCCCAAAATCCTTGACCTGTAATTAGAAAGACCTTAAATATTCTAATTTGTTCAAATAACAGGACTTTGGACACTGTGTGTGAGCACCAGCATTTAAATTATCTCCTGTAGGGGAAGAGAGGATGCAATTGCTGCAAGCTGAGGCTGGACACATCCCAGGCAGTGACAGGCACACGTGTCCCAGGTGTGCTCACAGCTCCCAGGAGAGACTCCAGGTGTGAACAAGGAGAGTTTCCCTGAAGGATTCATGGAATTGTGGATATCCAGCTTGTGAGCCCCACACATATTTTATCAATATTCTGTCTCTAAATATCCTTATGCCCAAACTTGCCATGCTCTGCCTCACACCGTGCCAAGAGAGGCTGTGGGACCAGCCCCTGCCCACAACCAGGTTTGGTTTGTTCCTTTAACAGGACTGTCAGCACTTGGACCAGATGTGGCCAGGAGGAGAAGTAACTGCACCAGGACTAAACCTTTGGCCTGGAAGCTGCTGTTGGAAAACCCTGCAGTAGGGGAGCAGAGATCATGTACCAGCACCAGGCTCAGGGAAAGCCTCAGAGAAGGAGAGAGGGGACAAGTGGTGGCCTCAGGAGTGCTGGGGGAACGGTGGGACTCAACCTGAGAGGGCTTTTTCCATTTTTTAATGAATCTATGAAAATTTATTTTTCACTCCATTCTTTCAGTTCGACTTCTTTAAGAATACAACCCACCCAACATGAGCCCTGCAGTGCTCAGGATGCACATTAAAAGCAAAAACAAAAAAAGCAGCAAACTGATGGCCCTGAGCTCAGACTGTGGAGACCCGAGCTCAGTTTCTGCCAAGCTTAAGAAGCCTGAGCACATGGAGTTGTCTGTCACCCCACAGGATGACTTCCCTCCTGGTTTCTGGCTTGTCTCAGCTCCATGGTAACCTCACCCCATCCCACAGAGCCCTCAGGCTGCTCAGACCTCAGGGCAATTCTGCCTGTAAAGGACAAACACTTCTCCCTTACCACCTTCCCAACACTCTGCTGTGATTTCATTTACTCCTGAATGTTAGGACAATAAAGAATTGATTTCAATCTGAAGAACTGCTCAATACACCTTAATTCCTGTGACCCAACAGGCTCTGTTCCCTCTCTCTCTGGCTGTTCATTCACTGCAGTGAAGTTCCAGGAGGACACTGCCATGAGGAGCAGCAGTGCTGCACTGGGTAAGCACAGCAGTAAAGCTGAGAGATCCTGCTGGGCTTCTCTGCAGATAAAAAATTTACTACAGAAATCAAGAGCTGTGCCTAAGAACTCATGAGTCAGCACTGAGGCATCTGCGAGTCAAAAGCATAAACAATATAAAGTGTCAGTGAAGACAAATCTCACAGGGAGGGAGCAAGGCACAGATAAATTAAAAGCTCTTCCTGTCAAATCCCTGTCACGAGGGCGTTGTGACCGTGGGGGAACACGATCCCCTCTGTAACCAAACAGCACCAGGCACGATGGTGCTGACAAGGGATCTCTGCAGGGAAATCCCAGCACAGCGATGCTCCAACAGCTCCTGGGCTCCAGCACGAGGCCACCAAAGGGCTACAGAGGCCACCAAAGGGCTCTGGCAGGTCAGGGCTCTGTTCCCAGCCCAGCGAGGCAGGGCCATGGTACCACAGGGAGTGGCTGTGCCAGCAAGTTCACAACACAAACACCAATGGTCTGGGCCTGATTTGTTCATTTGTTTTTCTTCTAAGTCCTATGAGAAGTTTCTGAGAGAGCTGGGGGGGCTCAGCCTGGAGAAGAGGAGGCTCAGGGGGGACCTTGTGGCTCTGCACAACTCCCTGACAGGAGGGGGCAGCCGGGGGGGGTCGGGCTCTGCTCCCAGGGAACAGGGACAGGAGGAGAGGGAACGGCCTCAGGCTGGGCCAGGGCAGGGTCAGGTTGGACATCAGCAGGAATTTCCCCATGGAAAGGGTGCTCAGGCCTTGGCAGGGGCTGCCCAAGGAGGTTTGGAGACCCCATCCCTGGAGGTGTCCAAGGAAGGGCTGGAGGTGGCACTGAGTGCTCTGGGCTGGGGACAAGGTGGGGATCGGGCACAGCTTGGACTCGATGGTCTTGGAGCTCTTTTCCAATCTTAATGAATCCAGGATTCCTGCAATTCCCAGCCTCTCTCCTAGAAGGAGTACAACTGAGTTATATCCCCTAGAGGCTTCTCTTCTACAGCCCAAAAAATCTGAACTTCTTGAAAAGCACAAACATTCCCGTCTTCTGCATGAGCTGCCTTGGCCAGAGGAGAGGCTCAGCCTATAACACCCCACACCCAGAACCTCATCTCCCACAGTGACAGTGCTTGGAAGGCAAAAGACAAACTGGCCTGGACAAACCTGCTGAGAAACCTCCCAGAATGTTCTCTCTCTTCCTGTTCAAGGGGAAAGGGAAAGGGAAAGGGACAGGGACAGGGACAGGGAAAGGGAAAGGGAAAGGGAAAGGGAAAGGGAAAGGGAAAGGGAAAGGGAAAGGAATCCTAGAATACTCTGAGTGGGAAGGGACCCCCAGGATCATCCAGTGCCACCCCCAGCCCTACACAGACACCCCAACAACCCCACCCTGGGCATCCCTGGCAGCGGTGCCCAAACGCTCCTGGAGCTCTGGCAGCCTCGGGGCTGTGCCCATTCCCTGGGGAGCCTGGGCAGTGCCCAGCACCCTCTGGGGGAAGAACCTTTCCCTGATATCCAACCTGACCCTCCCCTGACACAGCTCCAGCCCTTCCCTCAGTCCTGGAGCCTTCCTCAGAGCAATCCTAGCTCTGGGCCCAGCATGTTCCCTGGGACAATTCCCCAGCCTCACCCAGATGAGCTCAGCCTGTGCTGGACCATCCGTGCTCCCCCTCCCCAAACCCATCAGTGACCACCTGCTGCAAGACTTGGTTGCCACTGAATGGGCAACATTGAGAGCAGGGTCAGGGTCAGAGTCAGGTGGCAGAACATTCCTGAACCCAGAGCAATCAGTTCCTCTTCAAATAAAACTGCCACAAGTGACTCCAGCAGACATTTCCCTTCACAGCCACGTTCACCTGGCTAAAATCAAAGTTTTAAGGACAAGCAGGACTTTATTAAAATAGACAGGTGATGACAAATCACAAATGTTACCTCTCAAATCACAGTGGGATTCTCTGCGCCACACAGGAATTTTGATTAAGTTTATCTCCCCTCTCCTGATTTCACCAGTGTGGCCCAAATGTCAATACTATTATGAGAATCTTTCTAAACACAAATTACAGCAGTGCAGACATCTCCAGCCAGTTCAGCTCATCATTAGGGCTCCAAAAAAAAGGTCATTGCTGTAACCTGATCCTTAAATTATGCCATTCAATGACAGTTAGAGGCTGAATAGGGACTTCAACAGGAACTCAAACATACAAATATGGGAAACAAACTACAAGGGAAAATTCATAAAAACTGGTGAGAATGGGAGAGTTACTGGTGTTACCAAAGGAAATCAAACTCTGTTTTGACCCAGAACATCACCTGCCCAAAGACAAGATAAAGTTTATTTGTTCAATTCTCCCTCTTCAATTTATTGGAGAGATCAGAAGAACCGATTTTGTGTAACAGGGATTTTCTACTTGGAAGTGTAATTCCCCTTTTAATTAAAATCAAAGCATTCTGGTGTGATTGGATCACTCGGATGCACCACCAGGAACCTGCAAGGATGGTAAGGCCCCAGCACAGCAGGGAGATGTTTATCTCTGCACATTCATCTTGGGGCAGGTTACAGGAAGTTCAGGGTTCCCAGACTTCACCTGCCACGAAGGCAAAATTTCCCTAAAAGTAGAGCTGGGTGGAATTTCCCTCTCCTCTTATGCTGCAAGCCCAGAGTTACTCCAGCATCCCATTAATCTTCCCATGGGATTGACAATCCAGCATGGAGTGAGACTGAAGGAACTGGTGTCTGCTTTGAATTCACAGCTGGGGCAGGGAAAGTGCCACACCTGAACCAGAATTTTTATTTTCTCAATGGCCAGAGTTTTGATTTATCAAATCCTTTGCCACTGGAAAGAGAAGACAAAGTAAAGTTCTCCATGGACCTTTGGAAACAGATCCCTCACCACATCCCACTGGCTCTGAGGAGTTCAGTGCACACGTCTATCGGGAGGCAATAATGAGATTTATGATGAGGGCATTTATCCATTTCTGAGGGAATGTGCTAGAAATGAAAATACATCAGCTTGAGAGACGCTCCCAGTGAAATGCCTTTGGCTACAAAAACAGAATCAGGACACTCAAGGAAAGGGATTTTGGTAAGAGTATAAACAAACAAAAGCAAGCACCAAGGGAAGTCAGCACAGTAGCAAAGAGTAAATAAATGTCTCTTAACAGAGCTGCAGAAACATCCCTAATTCCAGAGGCAGGGTCTGTGGGAAGCCGGGGGGATGGCTGAGCACAGCCAGGATGTTCACAGCCCCATCCCGCCTGGATGCCAGTAACACAGATCCCACCAGCATTCCCTCCTTTCTGGGATAAAGCTGGATCATTTCCACCTGCTTGGAAAGCCAACAAGCTGGGATTTGGGAATGCTGGTGAGCACTTCCTGCCTCGTGAACGCGTATGGACACCTCAGGGCACAGGGACAGCTCCGGGCTCCCAGCTGGAGACCAACTGGAGATGCCACCAACCAACACCTCTGCAGCCACCTGGAACAGGAGCAAAGCCCTCCCAGCACCAGCGATGGCTCTGGCCATCCACACAGAAATTCCTTGCTGCATGTTTGGGGTAAAGCCCCTTCCCCTCCCTCCAAACCGCTGCCACATTCCCATTTCCACATCCCTGTGTTAAAAAGGAATCAGTTTCTTCGGTGTCTGTGCAGAATTTGGAAGCCCCCTCTCTCATACCCCTCCCAAGACTGAAGTCCTTCAAGTCAGTTCACTCTGTCTCCAGAAGCTTTCCTGTCCCACCACCCTCCTCTGAAGTTTTTCCAGTTTTACTGCTTCCCGTTTGATACAAAGGCTGCATCCAGCAATCCAATACACAAACAAATTACACATCAGCTCCTTCACTTCCTTCCCCATCCCTGGGGGACACCTGGGTAGTCTGAGTCAATCTCTGGTATTAAGAAGGGGAGGCAAGTGACAGATGTCAGGGACTTCTTTGCTGTCCTCCCCAAAGGAAGAGCACAGAGCCTTTAGACATGTGCAGGGGGAGTTCAGTGCCCAGACTCAGCCCTGGATCCAGGTGCCTCAGGGTGAGCAGAGCACTCCACGTTAAATCCCATCAGGAGGAAAAGACCAGGAAAGCACTGGTCCGTTCTCAGCAAGGAAGGAGAGTTAACAACAGTAAATGCAGAGTTCAAGCTGTTAAATACCTTTTTACACCAGTGAAGACTTGACATTTTATGTGACAGCTGGTATTAATAAAAGTGACAAACGGGCAGGAACAGGAAACAGAAGCAGAAAAAGAACAAGGGACACATGAGCCCACAACTGTTGGATACTGGCAGATCACTTGGACATGAACTTCACCCAAGGGAACTCAGGGTGGGTGAAATCATCTCCAAGTCAGTGAGAACCTGAACAGGATGGGTGAGAAACCAGGGGGAAGCTGGTGAATGTCATCCCTAATGTTTTAAACAGAAATGGGAGGGAACTGTGGGGTTGGACTAAATTGAGAGGTCCCTTTCAACCTCAGTTGTTTCCTGATTGTGTGGTACAGACCTAGCACTAACCTGATTGCTGGAAAATTGAAAATCCTGGCATAATTCTGGTCGTTTTAAGCAGGTAGAAGAAAACAAGACTACAAGAAGTAGCCAGAACAACTTTATTACACCGGTCTGAGACAACTTCCCTCCAGGCAAACATGGGGGTCCCACACAGAGGGTTTGAGGGAACAAAGAAAGCAAGAGAGGGACATTTAGACTTTCCTGAAGATATAAATAGGTGTTAGACATCCTCCTAGACATGCAGGAAAAGCACAGGCTGAATGAAGTTAGAGGTGGATGAAAAGTAGATTAAACCCCACAAACTTTAAAGCACAGCGAGAAATGATCCATCTTGAATTTAGTGGCATGTGGTGCCTGGGAGATGGAACAGAACAGGATGCTCCAATTAAATCTGCAAACTGCAAAGCCAAGAGCTACAAACACACTGACAGGCAGGATTAAATTCATCTGAAATCTATGTAACCTGATGCACAAGTTTCTAAATTGGGGAGGAATAATGAACTGCATGTCGAAAAACAAAAATATCATCCCAGTGAGGATTCCAACCAGGCCCAGACAGTGAGGCACAGCCAGAACCTGCCAGCTGATCCAGAATGCATCCATTCCTGGGCTGGTCACCACGGTCCTGAGCAGGGAAGGGAGGCCAAGGGAGGAGAAATAATGATGGGTGATGTAGAGGTTGTGAGAAATGGCCTGGAGAATGCTGGAGAGACAGGACCAGACTGGATGCAAAGGCTGAGAGCAGCACCCAGCACTGGGACACGCTGCCCAGCAGGGCCTGGCACTCCCAGCACCCCAGGTAAGGTTAGACACACCTGACACTGATGTTTCATTAAAATTACCCTATTTTCAGAATAGCTGGGTGAGAACCTTTCCATCATTACTCTTCTCTTACAGTATCTGAGTACTTTGAGAACATTAATGCATTAATTTTTAAGGCAGCTTAACAGACAAGCCTCCACTTCAGACAGAATCTGAGGAAGAAAATAATCTGAGTGTCTGCTCATTTCAATGTTCCCCTTGTGTTCTGTTGATACTCCAATTCTCCCTCATGAGCTGTACTTCAAAATTACAGAGCTCTGAGACCAACTGATCCTAAGAGGGCAGGTCAAGAGCCCAGGTTAAGATAGTTCCCAGGAAACAGAAAGCACCTTCAAAAAGTCAGATTTAGCTTATTTGTGGTAGCAGGAGAGGATGGGGAATTTGGGTTCCATCTCAGTCTCTTAGAAGGAATGTGACCTGTAACACCAAACATTTCTGTACCTGTTCTTAAACCGTAACAACAACATGTCCATACAGAATTTGGTCTTTGAGGCCTCTACAACAATTAATGTCCCACAGGAGTCAGAGAAATCCCTTCCCTGCTGCAAGTCAAGACTGTTTCAAAGCTTGGGGACACTAGAGTGAAGGAAAAGAAGGTCAGCATGAGTGTTTTCTTTCCAAGTCTGAGAAAGGACTTGACAGTTTTGTTGCAAGTTACAGCTCTAGGCACCAAATATCAAAAACATTGTTCCAAGTGGCGAAATATCCATTGGAGTGAGGGGGAAAGAAAAAACAACAAGAAGAGAGAACACTGTTCTAGGCGAGAGCACAAGCTGCTGAATGAGCTGGATCTGAAGCCTCAGCAGAAAAACCAGCATTCACCATGGATGGGAAGAAAACACAGCATTGGTCAAATAAACAGAGGAGCTTTAGCTGGAGCAAGAGGCTGCTCTGAACTGCAGCAGAGAGTAACCAAAGCCAGACTCCCTTCAGCACAGAGTGACACAGCTCTACTATGAGCTGGATGGCACAGAAATCCTGAAAGGGCTTGGAAAGGAGGAGAATTCCCTAGAAACAGGGCTCTGAAGGGTTGTCCCTCAGGGAGAATGTGACTGGTATCTCCCTCTACCAGTGCCCCCCCATGTGAAGTTCCTTCCTCAGAAGTGTCATTCCTATGAGTGAGGCACCAAAATGTTTCCAGAGATCTTCCTCAAGTTTCATCCAGGTGAGGATTTAACTCCATTTGGCAGCCACAAGATTATCAGGAGTCAAGCATTAGTCAACCTTCCCTGTGAGGGTGGGGAGGCGCTGGCACAGGGTGCCCAGAGAAGCTGTGGCTGCCCCTGGATCCCTGGCAGTGTCCAAGGCCAGGTTGGACGGGGCTTGGAGCACCCTGGGACAGTGGAAGGTGTCCCTGCCATGGCAGGGGTGGCACTGGATGGGCTTTGAGCTCCCTTCCAACCCAAACCAGTCTGGGATTCTGTGTCACATCACACCAACCAGGGAGCTGATCTCGCTGAATACTGACCCTATAAACTGGTTTTATTAATAGTATTTTTTGCTTCCAACTGTATTAGCTCCCTATAGAGCCATGCAAGCCCAAAGCCACCTCAGCAGGCCTGGGAGATCCACAGATGGGAAAAGCAAACTGCCCCTTCCAGGCCAGGAGGGAGCTCGGGCAGGGTTAGTGCCCAGCTGGGGCTGATCTAACATTTTAGCTCTTGGATAAACCAAGGCTTGAACCATCAGAGCAGTATTCCCTCCTTGGATGATATGGTTAACTAACATTGATTTATGTGCTCCAAACCCAGAACATTCCTTGGAAGTTAGATAAACCACACACAAATTGCAAGTGATGCTGGAAGGGTCTATAGAGGCTCTGTGTAGTTATGGACAGAAATATTTATTGCATTTGGCGTGGAAGCTGCAGTCTGGGAGCACTGGGCAAAGAACACAACTGGGTGAGCACTGCAGCACCAGGGAGCAAGCAAATTCCTTCTTTTCCTTTCCCAATAAATTATTCACAAAGGTGAGCAGCTGTCACACTGACATTTCAGATCTGAAATATAGTTAAGAGCAAGTTATAACTAAGGCAAAGAAAATGAATGTCAGAAAGTTTTTGTTTTTTCAAATTTCAGATAAGCTCTTTAGCCCTGGGGTTAATCAGAGCTCAGGAGCTCTGCTCCCAGTCCAACTTCTTCCCTGAAAAATGTCCCTGTGTGCAGCCTGGGTGTAAACATGCACAGTAAGGGTATTTGTATTCCATGTAATTTAATGGGGCACACCTTTAATTCATTGCCCAGGGTAATCCAAATACCACTGGTCCTTCACAGAATCTTTGTCTTCCTTTATTAACCAACACCAATTATCTTTTACCTTCACAGGTGGTCACAGCCAAGGACTCTGTACTGCAGCCACAGAATCAGAGAATCATGGACTGGTTTGGGTTGGAAGGGAGCTCAAAGCCCATCCAGTGCCCCTCCCTGCCAGGGGCAGGGACACCTTCCACTATTCCAGGGTGCTCCAAACCCCATCCAACCTGGCCTTGGACACTGCCAGGGATCCAGGGGCAGCCACAGCTTCTCCAGGCACCCCGTGCCAGGGCCTCACCTCCCTCACAGGGAACAATTTCTTCCTAATACCTAACCCAAATCTCTCCTCTTTTAGTTTAAAACCATTCACATTCTTGTCCTATCATCTGTCCATGTAAAAAAAAATCACTCTCCTTTGTTTTATAAGCCCCCTTTAGGCATTGGAAGGGGCTCTAAGATCTTCCCAGAGCCTTCTCTTCTCCAGGCTGAACAGCCCCAGCTCTCCCAGCCTGTCTCCGTGGGAAGATTTCATGAATACACACTTCACTTGCTTCAAAAGGTAAAAATATTTCAAGTACAGGAGGCTGGCTGTCAGCAACAGCGCTGAGCTGGACACCAGTGCCTCTGGGTAAAAGCTGTTTTTTCCACAGCCAGTACCATTCCTCTTACTTCTTCTCTCTGCAGAGCAGTTAAATATTCAACAAATTTAAGCATTTTATGCTCTCAAGCAGAAGCAGAGAAGTCGTATCTCGCTCACAGCCACAAAACCCACGAGACCCAAGAGCATCCCCACAAAGGCCTAAGCTCTCAGATCGACAGGAATTAAAAGGCAGGAGAGAGAGAATCAGGAACGAGCTGGAGCCAGCCCTGGGGTTTCTCCACAGTTCCTCCATACGTGTCCAAGTCCCCAAGAAAAGACTGAAGGCACATCCCAGGGAAGTTTACTTTGCATCAATTCCACAGGCCCTGGAAGCGGACACGCTCCACACACCCCCGCACAAACAGGATGGATCTCCTGATGGAAATCTGTTTTGTAATCAAAATCTTGATTGCTTCATTTGTGGGGAGAGGGAAGGTGGATCAGAAACATAAACATACACAGAAATTCTACAGCTATGAATTCCAAGTTCAAATAGGAACCCACAGAGATTATATTCCAAGAACAAGGAGCAGCCAGAACATCCCCAGCCACGTTCTGTGACAGAATCAGACACCTGCAGCTGCACACTGCTTACTAAAAATTAAACCCTGCACCATTTATCTGCCTGCCAGCACATGTTTACCAAGCACTGGGACTGCCTTTCCTTCCCTCGACCCAAAAAGAGAAGTTATATTTAGAATCTGTGCTTTTATTTCCCAGACTCCAGGACGTGCCACAGCCTGTGCATCCTCCTCAGCATTTCCAACCTGACCAGCAGAACTCACACCCCATGCTGGGCTTACTGGGCTCAGGCTGGGGCAGGACAGGGCTCATGGTGCAGCTGCCAGGAGAACAGGGATGGAAAAGAAATGATGGCAGGAGCATGAAGACAGAATTTCCTCTGAGCTGTACGGACAGATCACGGCCAGGCAGTCAGGAAGGGGAGCAGTGGCACTGCTATGGGTAAATGAAGCATTCAAGGAGGGAGAGTTTCACAGAATCACGGAATGGTTTGGGCTGGAAGGGACCTTAAAGCTCATCTCATTCCAACCCCCTGCCATGGGCAGGGACACCTTCCACCAGACCAGGCTGCTCAGAGCCCCAGTTTCAGTTCCACCAGAACAGTATCCAGTTAAACCACGTGTCCCATTCCTTCAGACATTCCATGTGCAGAGTTGAGTGTTTGTGTTGGGTTTGTCCTCCTTCCCCAGACAAGTGACAAGAGCCCAAAATACATTTGGGAGCACCAGGGGAAGAAGAGGCTCTGCTGGTGTGTTGGATCCCCCAAAAACTGCAGCACCAGAAGGGTGTCAGCTGTGTCCAGCCCTCACACAGCAGGGCCAGGCCTGCACCCTGTGCCCCAGCCACACTTCTCCAGGTTACACTCACCCATTTGCTCCACAATTTCAGGCGGGAAAACTCGGGAAGCAAAAGCTCTTCGGAAAATATCTGAGAATTCTTTGTCCAGGCCTCCAATGCCCATTTTCTCAAAATTCCAGTCTGGGTTGATGATTGACTGCCGGTTCTCCTTGGTCTTTGATTTACCTGCAAAACCCAAGAAATGCTTTCAAACAGAGCCCAGCAGAATCCCAGCACACACAGACACCAGAACAGCTCTGCAGGTCAGACCCCAGCCCGTGAACTCCGTGCTCAGTTTCAAACGTTGGCCAGGAGGACACACTGTGACAAGGACACAAGGACAGGACACCAGAGACCCAGCTTAGTAACTGATTTTCCCAGCCTTCCAACTGCTCATTTCAGGGGTTTCTCCAGCCAGGTGCTGCTCCTGTGTATTGAAGAACTCACAGTGGATTTCTCTGCCACAAATTCACCCAGGTGCCCTTGGACCCACATAACCCCAGCACCCAGAGTGCCCTCAGCACCCAGCTCACGTGGCTGCTGCCAGAACCGGTATCCACCCTTTTCCAGGCCACCTGAGATGACAACAGGTTTGTCCTGCATCCTCCTCAGTCCAGCCTTTTTCCAGTCCCCACCTGCTCTCCCTTGTGCAGCAGCAGCTCCCCACTGGAATCCTTGTCCCTGTCTGTCTTCTCTCTTGCTCCCACACCCTCTGATGGGCACATGGACCTGCAGCTGCTGCAGTTTGGCTGTACCTTCAGAACAGGTACAGAATGAGGGATGCTCTGCTTTGTTCATATCCCTCTAGAACGATATAGGATCACTCTTAACAACCACATTTAACAATTCCTAACAGGGCCCAGGCTGCACGAGCTGGGTCCAGCATTCCCTTGATCCCACCTGGGATCTGGGCCCACCACAGCCATCAGTTTTACCAAGGTCAGGAGAGCTCTTCCTCCCACACACCATTTACAGTTATTTGTATTGAATCTCCTCTGCCATTTCCTGCCTCAGTCACTGAGCTCAGTCAGAGCCAGCTCAGGCACCTCATTGCTGTGGCTTTTTCCCATTTATTCAATAATTACAATGAGCAGCAAAGGCCCAGCAGAGATTCCCACTGAACTCCACTGACATCAGCTATTTCCTCCTTCCCTTTCATCACTCACTGACTCATGCAAGGACCTTCTCTCTCACAGACCTCTGTTTCGACTCTTTTTAAAGAAACTTTGACAAAGAACTTTGCTGGAGGAGCTTTGACAAACCATCAGCCCACGTAAGCCCCTGTGCCAGTGCTTTCTGATTCCTGTAATGAACTCCAGTGGGATCATGAGGCAGGACTGCCCTCAGACAAGACAGGCTGGCCCTTCCCAGTGTATCACCTTTATAAAGGTATCCTCTAATTTAATGGTTTATTACAGTTTCTCTTGATTTCTTCTGTACAGACCTCAGGTCCAAAGATCTGCACCTCTCCAGACCTCCTCCAGAATATTTTGGAAAGGAACAGTACACTCACCACTCTTGGTCTCCAGATACCAGAGCAATTTGCAGCAAAGTTACACAAAACAAAGAAGAACAAAGGCCAGTCCTGGCAAACCACCACAGTTCATTGTCTGTTCCACAACCTCTTCCAGAGGCACTGCAAGTGCAGCCAGACCCCCGAGCAGAGGTTTGCAGCCCTTTAACCACCTCCTTTCCCTGTTGCTGACAAGCCACTGGCATTACAGCCTCACAGAGCTCCTCACTCCCTCTGCAAAGGTGCTTGGAAGTACTTGGAATGTTCAGGAAGCAGAAAACAAGCACGAATTCTCCTGGAAGGATGCTGGCAAATCCATAGAGTCTCACCTTAGGTTTACTGAAGGGAGCCTACAAACAAGCACTGACACTTCTATCAGTTAGATCGACCTTCCACATGGCTTTCAGCATCCTCAGCTCCCAGGGAAACACACATCTGACATCCCAGGGAAAAAGCAAAGGCACTGACAATTATCCTTAACTCCAGCAGAAATGGGATGTTTCCTTAGAATTCCATAGTGCTTTAAGGGTTGGCCCTTAATGGTTTCCCCAGTGGGGGCCATTCCCAACATAGAACACCACAGAACCACAGAGATCACAGAGCCACAGGCTCCTTTGGGTTGGAAGGGAGCTCAAACCCCATCCAGTGCCACCCCTGCCATGGCAGGGACACCTTCCATTATCCCAGGCTGCTCCAAGCCCCAATGTCCAACCTGGCCTTGGACACTGCCAGGGATCCAGGGGCAGCCACAGCTGCTCTGGGCACCCTGTGCCAGGGCCTCCCCACTCTCACAGGGAGGAATTCCTTCCCAGTATCCAACCCTGGCAAACAACAAGTGTGCATTTTGCTGCTATGTTCCACAAGCTCTTCTAAGAGGTGCTTCAAGTTCAGCCAGATAATGAATGAGCACCAAGAGTCCAGGAAGCACAGCAAACAGCAGCTCTGTGTGAGCTCAACCAGACTCTTTAATCCTGGTCTAAACACATCTGGAATCAATATTTCAATTCCAAGGGCAGCAAAGCAAACAAACAGGAACGTGCCTCCGGGTAACACGCCAGGGACAGCCCAGCAGCACTCGGGACACGGAGCACCTACAGCCCAGCAGGGAATCCATAATTCCCCTGTGTTTATTATCCCAGTGCTGCACTCCAGCTTTTAGGTCAGACCCCTCAACTAGGGCTGTTCCTGCTCCCACAGAGCTTGGCTTACACTCCCCCCTTCTGGCTGCACCTCAGCACAGTAAAATTCTTGCAGATTGGATTAAAACCTCATCCATTGGTTTCATAACACAATTTTATGCTAAACAGAACAAACAAAATCGGCTTTTTAAAAAATTATTACAATTCTTCTCTATTGGAATAATGCAGGCCCTTTACTGAAGGCAGAGCTCAGTGACACTCACTTCACTTTCATCTCCTCTCTCACAATTTAATTATTCAGAACTTTACAATTCCCCAGAGACCAACAAAGCACATTAAGCAGCTCTGCCTCAGATCAATGAGGAGATTAAATGAAGTACCAATTTGACAGAAGTAAATCGAGGCACAAGAAGCTCTTTTGTCTTGTCTGCAGACAATGAAACGGAATCGTGGGGAAGGGTCCCTATTCCCAACCCACCAGCTCTCCCCCAGGACCACCCCTCACACCCACACGTGGCAGGAGGGAGATCACAGGTCATCACATGGCTCTGAATATTAACCAGGTCCAATTCCCCTGCTTGCTGTGACTCAGTGAGCAGGGTTATTTAACACTCCCCCCAGCTGTCCTGAACGGGTGGAATCCCCCAGTCACAGCTGGGAACTCACTGCCCTGCCCCTGCAAGTTTCATTTGCTGCTATTAACAGCTGTATCCTCGTTAAGATGCTTAATTACAGCCATCTACAACCCAGCCTACAGAGCTGTGCTGGGGTTTCAGCACAGGCTGAGTGTTCAGATCAAAACTCTGAGGAGGTGCAAGGTGTGGTTACACAACAGCCTCAGGTCTTCCCAGGTTCTGGAGTGACTGTGGCACAAAGTCCCAGCCCCACACTGGAGGGAACGTGGCCCCTCAGGGCAGCATCAAACCTCAGCCCCTGTCCCAGCCCTGCAGCGCTGCATGAGCTGAATTCTCCTTTCCTAAGAGGCTGCTACCCTCAGATGGTTTGTTCCTGTAACGAGTACTCACAGCACTGAGCACTCTCGGCCAAGCAGAGCTGTGCTTTGAAGCCTCCTGCAAAAATAAACCTCGTGGCACCCTGAGCCCCCTCCCAGCAGCTGCCCTGCCACTGCTGATCTGTGCAAGGGCAGCAGCAAAAGGAGGCATTTCCTTAGCTCATGGACTCTGGGAGGAAGGAACAAAACAGGGAAGAAAAACAAGAAAAAAGAAAAATAAAAGTGTCTGTTTGGCCTTATATCACAGCCAGAAAAGAACAGGCAGAGCCACACCACCAGCAAGGGAGGGATCTGCAGCTGGAGCTTGGAAAGAGTCACCCACCTCATCCCACTGGTAAGCAAAGGAACAGCCAAAGGAATAGCAGATGTCCCTGCTCCCCAGGAATTCACCACAGGCCCTGTTCCCCAGGAATTCACCACAGGCCCTCCCCCAGGAATTCACCACAGGCCCTCCCCCAGGAAGTCCCCACAGTCCCAGGGCACACAGAGCCACTGCAGAGAAGAGCCTCAGTGCCCACTCTGGGGCCCAGGTGCCACCATTCAAACTGGTGGCTCTATGGGAACACTCCAGATCCAGCCCGATCCCCACACCAGTTTCTTTCTAAAGGAATGTGTGGAGAACACACCAATTATTCCCCAATTTCTTTGATAGCCAAGTGTGATATTGTACATAGAGATTTGTTTTGCTGAGGTTTTAGAAAGTGTCTCTTTAAATCCAAGTTCCCATCTGTGTCAATAAACTCGTGTGAGCAGTTACACACACAGTGCCCCTTCTGCTGTTCTGCAGCTCCCATGGCCTTCCCAAGAGCAGGACTTTGACATTTTGACTACACATTTAGAAAAGCTCTCAATTTTCTAATCCCTTCTCTTTTAATTAAATTTAAGGGGAGAGCTGTTGGCTTGTTACTGTCCCTGAAAACATCATTCTCTGATGTTTGAAGAGGTAAAATATTCCAACCAGCTGCTGTCTGCTGGACCTACTGGTCCATTTAGCCTTGCTAATCTAAGCCTAGGAGAAGGAAAAAAAAACAACCTTGAGGCAATGAAGCCTCCCAGGCCTGAAAAGCAGCAGATCTCAAGCATTATTTCTCTGTTTGGGTGCAGGAACTCACCGATCAGATTGAGAGAGGAGTTCTCAGCTTTCTCAAAGGCAACTTGACTGTTTCCAAGAACCAAACCAACCTCTATCTGCAAAGGGAAGAGAAAGAAATAATTACATTAATTATTATTAGACTCAGCTTCAGATTGCTCCTTTGGTATCCCCAAGCACATCTCAGAGGGCAGGAAAAAGCAGCAAAAGCTCCACTTCAAAGGTCACTGGGAAGAATGAAAAATACCAACCCCTCCTCTAAAACACACATCCCTGAATGCAGAAGCTCACCAGATACAACAACCTGGCTTTTAAAAGTTACTGGTTTAGTTCAAACCCAACTATTTTATTTCAGCAAGATCTAGGAAGTAAAGGAGAAAATCAAATCATGTCCTTTCTACAGAAGGGAAAATCAAAACTGGACATAACTGGAAGACAATAAGGCTCAAGAGAGGCTGTTTCCATGAATTAGTACTTAGAGATCAAAAGCTACTCCTTGTATCCTCCCCAGCTCTGTGCTTTAGTGGAGACTGCACTGAACTGCAAACGATGTTCTTTGTCTTCTCTGACACAGCAGTCACAGCCAGATGTGTGACTCCTCCAGAGGCAGGTCACCCAAACTGCTCCTGGTAGCATGATCTGGTCAGGACCTGCAGCTCTGCAGTCCCCAAGGAATGGACAGGAGTTCCTGGGAGCCCACCTTCTGCTTTTTGCTTGTTCCAGACTCCCCTTTGAGAATGCTGGGGTCCATGGCTTCCATGTCCTTCACCAACAGCCCAAAAAGCTTGTCATTAAAGCTGAACACCAACTGTGGAAAGGGAAGAAAAATCTCATTAAAAAAAGCTAAAAAGGATTCTGACAAGACTTCCAAGATTTGAAGGAAAAGATGCCTGAAGACTGAGTTAACCACATGGAGTTAACCACTGAGTTAACCCATGGAGTTTTTCCCTGTAAAGCTCTGGGGTGCTGACCATGTGCCTTCCCTGCCCCACCCTAAAAGTAACAGACCTAAAGTCGCAGAACACAAAGTCAGCTGGAGAAACTCAAAGAAAAATTTTCCTTCCAAGAAAAGCATCTATGCCCCCCCCTCTTCTCCCCAGCTCAGTGTTCTGTATCATCTCATGACATTTTCCTCTCACTTCAATAATTGGTGCTAGTCATGGAGAACAATTTAGCTCAAAACTTTCAGATCTTTTGCATTTCAGTTTGACAAGGACACTTCAGGAATAGTGCTAATGAGAGACAGAATGAATTTAACGAGAAGTAGGGTCCATCCCACAGAAAACCAGGCTGGGTCTGCACATCCTTTCCTTGAGTTTGTATTTCCAACTAGCTTAAGATTCAGACCCTGCAAGTTGTAAATACTGTGAGAGACCAACCTTGACTTGTTTTGAGAAAAAGGCAAAGCAGAGGCTATCACAGAGAGCTTTGCAGGGGCTGGAGCCCATCTGCTGCAGATCTCTGCAGGCTCAGTTACAAGGACATCAGCTTTCCAAGATCACCAAGGAAAATATTTCATCCCTGTTTCACTATTTAAGTCCATAGAGTAGCAATAAATCACAGAATCCCAGAACAGTTTGGGTTGGAAAGGACCCTAAAGCTCATCCAGTTGCACCCCTGCCATGGGCAGGGACACCTTCCACCACGCCAGGCTGCTCCAAGCCCTGTCCAACCTGGCCTTGCACACTTCCAGAACAATGAAATACACTGCACTTGGGAGGTGCCACTGAGAATGAATTAAAGGTGTTTGTCTTGATCTTATAGAGAAGGAGGCAAAAGTGACTTCCCAAATGATTCTGGGAGTTGCCATGCTCACATCCAAGCAGGCCACAATGCAGAGACATCCAAGTTCTCCCAAGCCCTGGGATTGTCTTCACAGATTTAGGATAGGGCAGATTCTAAACCTCTCTGCCCATGCTCTGAGTGAAAGTCACAATGGTTTGACTTTTCACTAAAACACCCTGCACACAAGGAACAATTCCTGCCCCTCACCCGGCCTTTGCAGAGCCCTTGGCACCCTCAGATGTCCCTCACAAGCCCACACGTGGTGTTTTAGCCCAATTCAGCCTCAAAGTCCCAGAGCAAAGCCCACCTGCTGGCCCACAGAGAAGGCCTGGCTGTTGAACTGCTGGATGAACTCTGCAGCCATCTTGTCTGTGTCATAGGGGTTGGAGTCGATGTTCTTCTTCTGTAGGAAGTCGATCTCAATGGTCATGGTGCCGATGCACTGCTTGGTCTTGTCGAAAGTGTATAAGGAAACTGTGGGGAAAAACAAGAAACAGCACATTTCAGGACAGCAAGGTCCTCCCAATGTATTAAACACCTTTGGCAATACACGTCCTCCCCTTGAGAATGAGCCCTTGGTAAAACTGAGTGTATCATTTCTGATAGAGACCCTTATTTTTCTTATATCCATGTTCAACTACAAGGTGAAAAATACAGTAAAATTTCCACTGAAAATCCCTGCATTGCTATAAAAACTCTTAATAAACCTTTAAAACACCACACAGACTTTGGGGGATGAGGACAATGAAAGCAAATCCAGACATGCTGTGGTCCCACACGTGTATCTCCACCCAAGGGTTTGGACACATCTCCAGGAAGCCCAAAAGCAGCATTAAAGGCAGTCTTGCCCAAAAGCAGTGACAAGAGGCCATCGCTGGTTTTCTGTGGCAACAGGCTGCCGAGCTTTTCTCCAGATGAGGCAGCAGAAAGTGAATTACTGCATGTTCAAGTGCAGCACTGCAATCTCTCAGCCCAAAAGAAAGCACATCATCAACTGTCCCTCATCCCTGACACTGAGCAAACAGCCCCCACCCCAGAGGTGCTCCTGACATTTCCAGGTTTCCTTCAGTGATGCAGAATCACCTGCACAGAAAGCCAAGGGGCAGGGAAGGCACTGCACAGTCGTTGCCAACCTGATCCCACAGGTACAGCACACTGGAAACAAGAGGCCACTCAGGGTGGAAAGAGGGAGAGAGGATGGAAAGGAAAGAGCAGCACAATCCACAACTCCAGGACACTGCTCAGCATGGGTGACCACAGTGCAGGACCCCACAAACAGGCAGGCCCAGCAATCCACAAACCAGGCTGCAGCAGAAGCCAATGATTCTCCAGAAGACTAAGGAACATTAAAGGTTTGCTTTGAATCTGGAGAACGAAGTCTCCTCTGGTACAGAAGTCATGGCTAAGGATGAAGCAGCAGGAGGGGAATGTGGGGAAGGTGCTTCACTCAATCTGTGATTTCCTGTCCAGCCCTTGGCAGCAGAATGGTTCCAGAATAAACCTGGAGATGCTGAGAAGGTGCAAGGGCAGAACAAGCCCCCAGCATGGTCTGCTGCAGGACTTGTTCACGTGAAGAGAACAAGGAGAGCCTGTCTCCTGCTGAAGGTGCTACCAGAAGACACACCAAACACACCAAACATCCTTCCTGGGATGAGCTGCCAAGGACAGATCTTCCAGGAAACAGGAATGAAGATGAAAACACTCAACTACTTCCTGATCTACTTCAAGTAGATCAAGTTCTTTCAAAAGGGATCTGGCAGCAGGCTTATCCCTTTGGTCCTGCAAGCAAACACCAGGAGCTCCTCTCACCTTACAGGTCACCTCTGGGCAGTTTCCTTTTTCTTGCTGAACCTCATGGCTTTGTCAAATCAAAGCTTCTGGAAGGACTGTCAGTCCCTGGATTCGGTCACAGCACAGGCCTGAGGTGTCAGCTGCACACAAGCAGCTCTTACATCCAGGACAGAGGGGAACCCCAGCACGGGCTCCAGCAGTGCACAGCACCAGCTCCAAGAGCCTGAAATGTCCCAGAGAGAGGCTGGGAATGCAGCAGTGACCTCCTTGGGAAGGGAAGGCACCTGAGACAGCCTGCCTGGCTCCAGCTGTGCATCTCTACTGGGAACACGGGAGCTGGTGCAGATGAAGTGCATTAAGGCAGGACAGCCACATCCACTCAGGACACTCTTCCTTTCCACCAGGAAAACCACTCACCTGGAAAACCTTTACTGGATCATTAGGGGCTCAGCAGGACTCACATCACTGCTCCACAGAGCCGTGGGCTGCATTTACAGCTGACATTTAAAACACAGCTTCCACATTATCAGGGGACCAGGGCAAAGCACGAACCCCGGTAAATCACTGGGTTTGTGAACACTTCTCCCTACCTGCAGAATGCCTTTACAAATCCCTTCCACCCAGCAGGGAGTCAGATGACATTTAGTCACTCTGCACAGAATCACTGCATTATTTTTGTTAACACAGGCTCCCACGTAGCTGGAAGGTTTACAGCAAAGCCCAGGACAAGGACAGACACAAACTGCTCTAAGAGCTGATCACACAGAATATCGGTGCTTCATTCCCCAAATACTTGATCTATAAGTGAGTTGGCACATGATCAGCAGCCGAACAAGGATAAGAAACAAATTAATTTATGGGTCTCCCCCCATTATAGGTCATCCTTCAGTTAAAACAAAACCAGGTAGCAAAAAAAGGTCAGATAAACAGAATCATCAAGGTTGGAAAAGGTCTCAAAGATCACCAAGTCCAACCATCAACCCAGCACCACCACCATGGTCACCATTAAACCATGTCCTCAAGTGCTACATCCACCTGTCCTTCGAACATTTCCAGGGATGGTGACTCCACCACTGCCCTGGGCAGCCTGTTCCAAGCCTTTACAACACATTCTGTGAAGAAATTTTCCCTAATATCCAACCTACACCTCCTCTGGCACAACTTGAGGCTGTTTCCTTTCATCCTGTCCCTTGTTCCTTGGGAGAAGAGACCAAGCTCCTTCCAGGTCATTGTATGGAGCAGCAAGGTCTGCCCTCAGCTTCCTTTTCCAGGTTAAAATCCTGGCTTTCAAGCAAGGTCTGTGAGACATCCAGAGAGGCAGAGACACCCACTGCAGCCTGTCCCTACAAACACAGCAGACTTCACATCCAAGTACTGATCCGTGCTTGTGGACCTGCTGAGACCACGGGAGCTGGGAAAACAAACAGCTAGGAGGGAGCTTCTCCAGGAGCACCTCACACCTCCAGCTGCACCACTTCCCAGGCTCAGTCCTCATTCTGACACAGGATGCAGCCATCAGCTCTGCCCACAATCCCCAAGGAGGGAATTCCCTGGAATCACTGTGAGCAGCTCCAGAGGCAAAGCAAAGGCCTAACAAACAGGGTGCTCCAGTGCAGAGAGCACGAGGCAGCCAAGCACAGAGCAGGATCCCGGCAAGGGAGAGGATGAGCTGCCCTCCCCAGGAGCACAGAGGTGACTCCTGATGGTCCAAAGAACAAACCTGATCCATGACCTGGACCTGCTGTAGCAAAGAACATCAAGACCCTCCTGTAAGAAGCTGCTGCCAGGAGTCTGGGCAACATTCCAGCAGCTACAGACAGGTTCAACAGCTGCACCTGTACCTGACAGTGATCCACAGCAGAGGGAACAGTGACACACAGCACAAAGTGGCAAAAGAGCCAACTGGTCTCCTCCAAACATTGGCCAAGGCTTGGAAGGCTCAAGGAAGACTTGAAATAGGAATAGAAATTCACCTCAGCCCTTCATCTTGCTGCAGAATGTTCTGGTCAGTTATTGGTGCAAACACCAGTGCTGCTCCCAGAGCTCAGCACTGCACGGCACACTGCTGCTCCTGGCAGCTCTTGGCACTAAAACGTCCCCATTCATTCCAGTGCTGATGCCAAGAAATTCCCCAAGAACAAGAGCTGTCCTCTGTTAGTGGGAGTGTTCTCCAGAGACCCAGGATCAGGCTATCCAGGACATGTTCAATGTTCATATCTGCACGTGGACACTGATGTCCCACACAGAGCCAGGCTGAGATACCAGCAGGTGTCTGGAGAAAGTGCCAAAAGTCCTCCAGGTCTGGGGAATGTGAAATGCAGAAAGGCTGCAGAGAGGAGAGCAGCTCCTTCACTAACAAGGGCCTCACATCACCTGGAGAAGGGCTGGAGAACTGAGAGTTCCCAATTCAGCTTCTCTTCAGGATAGAAACATGAATTCAGCTTTATAAACACATCACAATTGCTGACTGACTCACCATCGATCTCCTGTCCGATGGAAAGGCCGGCCCATTTTCTCTGTAAGACAAGACAAAAATGTCAGAACACCTGTCCTGCAGAACACCTGCCCTCTCAAAGGCAGCCTCCTCACCCAGAGGAGCAGGATCCCTGGGAGAACCTTCACCAGCAGAAAAAAGGGGCAGAATGGAATATCCCAGAGATCCCCAAATTAACAAGAAACAAGTCAAATTCAATGAAACAATTCAAAAACATTGAATTATCTCTTCAAACAATTCTATCTTGTGACCTCAGAAGGTTGTTCTGTCCAACCTCCTCCCAGGTTAGTGATCTCCCCACCATCCTGGAGGCAGAAGTTGTGGTGCTGGACAGGGCTTTTTGTCCTTCTGCTCATTTCCTAGCAAAGCCAAGGTTCTGAGCGCTCCACAGGTGCCAGAATGGCTGTTACACACCCCGTGAGCATTTTAAAAGCTTGTTCTAATGTGCTCCAAGGTACAATATTACCTGAACCAAGAGAACCAGTAAGAATGAAACTGTTCAAATCCTTTAGGTCCCTCCAAATTCCTTTAGAAAGATTTGTGCTGCACGGAACTGCAGAAGTGGGAAATGGTTCACAAATTATGTGACACAAAGAATCTATAACCTTTACAATTCCAGCAGTTCTGGCTTGATGATTGCAAACATGGGATTTTCCCAGTGGCTGCTGAAGTGTGTTCACAGCCCTCATCACGGGCTATGCCATGTTCATGGTCCCTCAGATATCAAATAGAGGCACCAGTCACAGGCACGTGTACATATTACACACAGCTCTGGGGAGCTCCCATCTGAAAAGTTGTAATTTATGGTCATTTGTATTTGCCTTTTTGTCTAGGAGAAGGAAAACAACGATCTTGCTTGCAAAGTGAGCATTTACTTCTTTACACCCTCTCCAATATCCACAGAATATCCTGAGCTGGAAGGGACCCCCAGGATCATCCAGTCCCAACCCCAGCCCTGCACAGACACCCCAACAACCCCGCCCTGGGCATCCCTGGCAGCACTGTCCCAACCCTCCTGGAGCTCTGGCAGCCTCGGGGCCGTGCCCATTCCCTGGAGAGCCTGGGCAGTGCCCAGCACCCTCTGGGGGAAGATGAGTCAGGATCTTCTCCAGGGCAAGAGAACAGCTCAACCCCCATGTTCACTTGCCTGGTTTCTGCTAAAGGTTTGTCATCACTGTGCAGCAATTCATATTTTAGGCTCTCAGGATATAAAATCTGCCACAGCTTTTGGTGTTAAGAGTCAAGATTACCACAGAGTAAAGGTGGTCAAGAACTCCACATGAATAGTGAACATACAACAAGCAGATGTTCTGGAGGCCTCAGAGCACAGATATCACCATCCCTGAACAGGAACAGTAAATACACACTTGGTGTGAGACTGACTGCAACTCTCCAAGGCTCTGGGAAATACTGGGAATTAAAACCCAGCACCAGGAATGCCCCAATGCTAAAAGGGCTGGAACAGCGCTGCTGTGGGGACAGCCTGAGGGAATGGGGGTTGTTCAACCTGGAAAAGGCTCTGGGGGGATCTCAGTGTGGCCTTTCAATACTTAAAGGGGGTTACATCTGGGGACAGACTTTTTAGTAGGGACTGTAGCAATAGAAAAAGGGGAAGTGGCTTTAAACTAAAAGAGGGTGAATTCAAACATTTCATACGGTGCAAACGGTAAAACCCTGGCCCAGGCTGCCCAGAGAGGTGGGAGATGCCCCATTCCAGGGAACATTCAAGGTCATACTGGACAAGGGCTGTGAACAAACTGGTCTAGGGGGAAATGTCCCTGTTCACACAGCCTTTAAAGGCCCCTTCCAACCCAAACAGCTCTATAATCCTACAAATCAAGCATTCACCTCCCAGCAACTGCAACACTCCCTACACAGCCCTTTCTCCAAGGGGAGCACCAGGCCTCACCCCTTAGCAGAGGGGCTCTCCTGGCTCCACAACAACTGCAACACACAAAAATCAACTCTAGACCTGAAAGAACTGACTTTAACAACATAAACATCTCCCGCTGGTCACTGCTGGGCATCACAAACCACAGCTGGACACTGGTGAACATAACCCCACCCACTCACCCAGACAGACCCAGTTCCAACAGCACATCAAAAGGCAAAACATCATCTGGGGGCTTGTGCCAAGATGTGCTGAGGGAAAAAAACTCCTGTGTTTGCAGCACAGAGACTGGGCTTTGCAGCAGTCACTGGCAGGGACATATGAAAGCACTGAATCAGAGACCACGATTGCTGCACGTTCATGGGATGAGACTCAGGGTGAGAGTTAAAAGCTACAAGCTGAATTTTTTGATTGAGAAGTTAATTATATTCATTATTTATTCTAACCATCATTTAAAATCTGATGACGACTTAATTAAGAAAGAGGAAACAAAGGGGTTTGGGGTTTTTTTATGCATTTCCTTGCACTTTTCATCTAAAAACACTAATAATGACTGAATGTAGTCAATAAAACTTGGGGCAGGTCTTAAAAATGAAAAATACAGCAAAGAAACCCTTTAAAGTCAAGGGAAAACGGGGAACAATAAAGATTCACAAGGAAGGGCAGATATTGCTTAGGCTTTTCTTTTTCAAACAGTTTCTTTCTGGTGGATTTTTTAAAGGTTAAATTACACCTTTTCCAGTATCTTTATCCCACCATGCACTAAAAATATGTCAAAGTAATATAAGCACAGTCATTTCAGTTGTAGTAAAAGTCTCCTTGAACTTTTGCTGGCAGATATCAAATCTGCAGCATACATTTACTCCAATTAGAGAACTTATCTTCAATTCTGATCCTAAAAGAGATTTTGTTTATTCTGTAGCAGAGGAGAAAGTCCAACCACACCATACCTGGGGCAAGCTGAAGGCGATGCTGCCAGGGACAACCGAGGGGTGGGTTCTCAGCGTGAAGATGTATTTGTGGTTGGGAGAGGTCTTCACCACAACATGTCTAGAAAAGAGATCAGTATTTTACTTTGATGTGTACCAGGAGGGTTTTGCATTGCTCACAGCACTGTGAGAGCTCAAAAGAAACACCCAGCTTATCTCTGGGGCTGCACAGGAAAACCAAAAGCATTGGAACCACAGCCCGACGCAGACACGCAGCAGGGTTACAGAGCCCATCACCCTCACTGGTACAATGGGATCTCAAAGCCCAACTGCAAGACTTTGTACTAAAAATTACTATTTACATCCCTCCCCAGTATCCCTTTACTTCAGGACTGCACTGTAGAAATGAGAGAACCAAACCACAACCACAACCACCAAGGCTGCTACAGCTAAAAATCAATACTGGGTTCACACCTCAAGCATTAACACCAAAGCATCAACATTTTACCCCCATACAAGCACTAGCCCCAGCTGTGATGCCAACAAGAAGCAGATGCAAAGCCTACAGGGATCTGAGTGTATTGGTTAGAAGTTTGATAGAAGAAAAAAATGGGAGGAATTTCTGTACAAGAAGTAAAATCACAGAGGCCCTGGGGCTGTTCCTCCTGGCACAAGTGACCAACTGATCTTGAACTCAGACAGCATCTGAGTGGCTGGAAGAACAGCACCATAGTGTTGGAAAGAGGCCCTTTGGGAAAGGACCTGGGGGTGCTGATCGACAGCAGCTGAGCAGGAGCTGATGTGTGCCCAGGTGGGCAAAAAGGCCAAGGGCATGTGGCCTGTATCAGAAACAGCATGGCCAGCAGGCCCAGGGCAGTGACCTGTGCTGGGCACTGGTGAGGCCACACCTCGAGCACTCGGGTCAGTTCTGGCTCCTCACTGCAAGGAAGACATTGAGGGGCTGGAGTGTGTCCAGGGAAGGTAACAGAGCTGGGGAAGGGTCTGGAGCACCAGGAGCTGAGGGGGCTCAGCCTGGACCTTCTCACTCTCCACAACTCCCTGACAGGAGGGGGCAGCTGGGGGCAGGGTTGGCCTCTGCTCCCAGGGAACAAGGGACAGGACGAGAAGAAATGGCCTCAAGCTGTGTCAGGGGAGGTTTGGATTGAACATCAGGAAGAACATCCTGGGGCTGCCCAGGGAGGTTTGGAGTCCCCACCCCTGGAGGTGTCCAAGGAATGCCTGGACATGTCACTCAGTGCTCTGGGCTGGTGACAAGGTGGGGATTGGACACAGATTGGACTCGATCTGGGAGACCTTTTCCTCAATGATTCTAAGATTCCATCATAGAACAGTTATAAAACCAGAGCAGCACAAGCAGACAGGAGCAGACACAGCAGCAGCCATGGCATGTGCCTGTCTGTCACACTCAGAATTGAAGCTGTCAGCAACAAAGATACTCAAAAGCTGCTTCTAGCTCTCCTCAGACTATGCCTGATAGCTCTTATCATGTGATAGGCAGCCAGCTTGCTGGCATGAGAAAGCAAAACCAAAGGAGGCTGGGATTTGTGTGCTCTGGCAGCAGGGTGATGGTGGAATCAGGGTTCACCTCATCTTCCCCTCCCATTGCTGGCACTGTCAGCACCCTTGGGGTACACAAGGCACCAGCTCCATGGGATTTTACCCCTCACCGACCCCACGGTCAGGAAGGGCAGGATGAGCTGTGCTGGCAGCCAAGGCCCAGACTCCTGGCCCTCCTCCTCCTCCCAGTCCACGTCTTCTATGCTCATATGCTCCCTGTACTATTCGCACGTGCCCAGCCAATCCAGCACCATCCAAGTGAGAATCTGCACTGGCTTCATCCTGTGAGCGAACAGCTCCAGCCACAGGCAGGAAGGAACATATGGCCCTTGGAGACAAGAGGAAATGCAGCCCAAACCAGGAGCCATGGCCAGCTGTCACCTGCAAACCTTTCCCAGGCACTGCTGGCACTTGGTGGCCTGGCAGGGACAGAAGCATTTTCAACACATCAAAGTGACAACAGAGCTCCCAGCTCAGGCAGACACTGAGCTGAGTCCTCACTGGTTCTGACCCAAAATCACCCATCAGCTGCCAGGACACCCTTCCCTCTCCTCCTCCTCCTCCTGCCCCAGGCATAAATCCAGGAATCTGCTATAGGTGGTGAAGTTCCATACAAATGTTACAGGGGAGAACAAGGCATTTACTGGTGCTGCACAGCAGCCAGGGAAGATTTATGGAGATCGGAAGACAGCAGATGTCATTCCTGCCTTCAAGTAGGAGGATCCAAGGAATTACAGGCTGGTCAGCCTCACCTTACTCCCTAGGGAAGTGATGGAGCAACTAATCCGGGAAGCCAAACATATTAAAGCACAAGAAAGTGACTGGGAGTCACTCTGAGCATATATTTAGGAGTGGTCAGCGTGGATTTACAAAGGAAAATCTGTCCTGATCAGCACGACAGCTTTCTCCAATGAAATGGTGAGCTCTGGGGCCGAAGGGAGAACTGGAATTATCCCAACATTAACAAACTTCCCACACTGCCTGGCATAACCACCCTCAGACACTGCTGTGATACAGACTGGGCAGGGAGGGGGGCTGGAGGCTGAACTGCTGCACTTGGGGCTGCAGCCAACGGCATCGAATCCCACTGCAGGTCACTGGGATGTGCAAATCCCACTGCAGGAGGTCACTGGGGTGTGCAAATCCCACTGCAGGCGGTCACTGGGGTGTGCAAATCCCACTGCAGGTCACTGGGATGTGCAAATCCCACTGCAGGAGGTCACTGGGGTGTGCAAATCCCACTGCAGGAGGTCACTGGGGTGTGCCCACCCCAGGAGTCCACATGGGACCAAAACTATTTAACCCCTTCATTCCTGAGCAGCTGAAGGGACAGAGCTCCTCAGCCAGCCCACAGGGGACACACCTGGGTGTGCTGCTGCTCAGAGGGACCTCAACAGATCCCATCAAGCTCAATAAGGGAAAATGCAAAGTCCTCCACCCAGAGGAACAATCCCATGCACCAGTGCAGGCTGGGGGCCAACTGGGGGCCAAGAAGCCCTGGGATCCAGGAGGACAACGAGCACAACAGGAGCCAGCAACATATCCCTGCAGCAAAGGTGGGTAACATCCCCTCAGGGTGCATTAGCCAGGAAAAGGCTGCACTGGCACAGGCTGCCCACAGAAACTGTGGCTGCAACACCCCTGGAAGTGTCCAAGACCTGGTTGGACGGGGCTTGGAGCACCCTGGGACAGTGGAAGGTGTCCCTGCCCATGGCAGGGGTGACAGTGGATGCACTTCGTGGTCCCCTTGCAGCCCAAACCATTTGTACAATTCCATGGTGAGGGAGAGCACCAGCAGCAGGGACAGGCAGTGACCCTCCCCAGATGGAACAGTGCTCCAAAGACAGCTCCTCTGAAACTGAGCAGTGCATAAAGCAGAAAACTGTCCAGGAGGCCAGGACTGAAAGCAGGAGTTTTCCAGCACAGAATAACCCTGAGTAATCCAAATTAGTACCGACACACAACCAACTGGAAAGGAAGGTGTGACGCTGCAGAGTGTGAGAGAAACGCCCAGAGGCAACACACAAGTTCCAGCTACAATTCTGGAATACTTCACCACAAAATGCACTTGATGACAACTACCACCTGACTGGAAGCAGCTCATGAGACAGGAAAAGACCCAAAATTAAAGCTTTTTAAAGCCCCAAATGGGTCCTGAGCAGTGCACGCAACAGCGACTTCAACATGCAGAGATTCATCTCTGCAGGAAGAAACGAACACCACTGCTGGGCTTCACAAAAACCCAAAATGCAGGAAAATGACAATACCTGGTAAAAATACTGGGGAGGAGTATCCACAAGGATTTGATACCAATTACTGTGCTGGAGCATTCCATTCACCAAAAACAACTCCAGCAAAGCAGAAAGACAGCAGAGCTTGACAACAGACAAAGAGATGCCAGGAAGAAAAAACAAAGAGGAAAAATTTTTTTAAAATCAGCTTTCTCAAAGAAAATACTAGGAAAGGTCAAATCCTGACAGGTTCTGTGAGAAAAATCTGCATAAGGTACAGGAACAACCATGTCTCTTCTCAAAGAGAGCAGGAGCAGGCAGCTTCTAACAAGCTGTAAGCAACCTAAGTATTACAAATGCTCAAAATAAGGCAATAGCAGAAAAACTAAATGCATTTTCCTACACTGATGTTCACCAGGAAGGAGCTCAGAGAGCTCATGGAGACACATGGGAGAAATCTCAACCTCATTAAGAGCTTCTGCTTATATAGGAACAAAAGGAACAACGAATCACCAGGGCCAGACAGCTCCCAGAGCTCTCCCAGGCGGAATCGCTGCTCTATTCCATGCGTAAATCCTCGCCTGGAACTGTCAGATCCAACACACGTGATGCCAGCTCTTAGGAAGGGCTCCAGGAAATTTGGCCCAGGAAACTGCTGGTAAGTTTGCTGGCCAGGCTGAGCAAACCAAGAGGAACTCCACCAGACATGAATTAACCTGTGAGTGCATCAGTTTTTATGTTGCTGAAGCACGAGCGGGGCTCCTGTGAGGGAGGGGATAACTCAGGTATCTGTGGGGAGGTGCCAGCAGGGATCTCATCCCATACAGTGCATGTTTGGAAACCCACAGCAATCCTTCAGCAAGGGCTCCTCAGGAAACTAAACTGGCCTAGGAGGGACGGGCTTCCTGTGTGAAAGGGAAGCACGACCAGTTCTTAACATGAACACAAACGTGCCATTGGGACAGCCTGCCCTGACTGCTGTCCCCTCACAGCCTGGCCGTGTTCAGAACCGGTTTCTCTCTCCGAACTGCACCAGGAGTCCTCAAGGTAGAAGCAGGACACAGGAACTTGAGATGATGCCACTCCCCAAACCATTACACACCCCACATTGGGATCATACAGCGCGTGGCCTCCCATGAACTCCTGCGGCACCGAGCGCTGACTCATCCCTGCCCAACTCACGGGGTGCAGAAAGCGAAGCATGAGAAGATGATCAGCAGCACCCTGGGGTTAAATCATCACCTTGAACCAAGGGCAAGCTCCAGCTCTACATCCCCAGCAGTGTTAAGAGCAGAGCCCTTCGTGGACGTGTCACCAAAAGCCCCCCTGAGCAGGCAGCTGTGGTGAGGGAGCTGAGGCAGGGGCGCCGCCGGCGGGAGCTGCAGCCAGGGATGGCTCCAGGGATCTGCAATGCAGCACCAGCTCCAGCCCAGCACTGCCGAACACCGGGAGCTTCCCTGTGCTCCATCTGACACTGCAAAGCCATCTGCAGCATCTGCTCCCAACCAAACACACGCTGCTGGTGCGTGAGCACCGACTGCTAGAAATAAACAGCTCCCAGGGGAATGGGAATGGCCAGAACAACATCCAGCCTGCTCAGCCAGCACATCCCGGGGCACTGCTTCCTGCAAGCTGCCACAAATGCCGGGAGAGAGGGTTCTGGAAGCAAAAGGAACACAGACAGCTGCAGGTCTGGCAGCTGGGTCCCTCCAGGACATCCATACTGGAGGAAATTAAAGTTTTTATAATGCATGAGATACAATGCTCAGTTCAGGTATTTTTGTAACTCAATTACTTTGGAAAAAAATCTACCTGGGGAAAACTATCCTTTGAAAAGACCAGGACACTTCCCTGCCCAAGCAGACACTTTTGCCTGCTTCTGACTCTAAAAGTTCTGCTTTTTTGGGGGGTGGTTTTGTTTGGTTTTGGCATTTTATACTCAGGTTGGGCTCATAAAATCAGTTCATTGCTGCAGGGCCAGGACAGGTCCCAGGGCAGCAGAGCTGAATGACAGCACAGAGAGGCAAATCCTAAACACATCCCTGCATTCCTGCAGTTCAGCACCACCGTGTTCTCCACCCTTAGCAGAGTCCACCTAGGGCAGGTGTTTTATCTGAGGCCTGGGCATATCATTCGGGATCACCTTTAACATTTTTTCCCGTTTTTCAAACCCAAGCCCTTCTGCCTTGTGCTGCACGTGATATTCCCTTTCAGCTGAAATTAATGACTTCTGTCTACAACCTACATACTAAAATCTGTCAGAGCTTCCCTAAAGCTGCAGGAAAGCAAGGAAACTGAGTATGTGAATTGGCTTCTTGTAATACAAAACCCTTCTGTGTGGGCTGAGCTGAAAAATTCATGTGTTTTCCACCTAACAGAAGTAAACCCCAGAGTCGGGTTCCATCAGCCACCCCAGAATGGCAATTAAAGAATCCAACTTGTGCCCACACTCTGGCTGCTTCTCCCTCTTGTTCTTGTATAGGAAAACCTCGAGAACAAGAGAGAGTTCTCTCGGCTCTGCTCAGCACTTCCATATCATGTGAAAGTGAGAAGATGCCCAGAGTAATGCAATAAAATGATTAAAACGTTTTGAAATAGTTCAAATATTCTCATTATGCAACAGGAACAACAGCAAAACCAAAACAAACAAAAAGATCACAAAAAGTCTTTCATTAAAATAATGATTCTATTAGTTAAGCAGATGCAGTTCCCAAGAAAGAAATGCTTCAGAGAAACAGTCACCCTTCTTCCAGCATCTCCCATTCCCAGAAAGAGCCACACTTAAAAGTTCTGATCTCTAAAGAAACAGAAGTTTTGTTAATCAAACTGCTGTGTTCACCTTTCCAAACCTGAAATGTCATTCCCCCTTCATACAAATTTTGAAAACAATTCCTTTTTGGTTAAAAGCTGAAAGAGCAACAGTGCACACTTACTGCCCAGACTGGAAGTCCTTCTCGTTCACCACAGCACAGTTGGTTAAGGAAAGCTCATCAGTGGGACATCTCGCTGCTTGCATAGGCTATGAGAGAGAGGGGGAAAAAGTCAAATAAAATTCTATTTTTCCTTTACTAAGCCAAGCCTCAAGTCTTCTGCAAAACCACAAAGCACAAAACAGGTCTTGTGAGTCCTGGCACACTCTGAGAGCCCACTGGGATCAACCAGCTCCTCTTCCAGGTTTCTCCAAACACTTCCATGGGTCACAGGTACTTGTATCCCAAAGCTCTGCATTTGGGGCCTATCATGTACTTGGTATTTTCCACCCTACCTACATAAACACTTTAAAATTACTTGGGAGGAAGCCTGCAAGGCAAACACTGTTAACTTGCAAGTGAACCCTGGCACTCGTGAAGCTTCCCTGAATGCTGCCACAGGGCAGCAGTAACCAGCACTCCCTGGAAGATGTTCCCTTGCCCACTGACAGGACACTGGGGTATTCTGAAAGCTGCTAAGGGAAAGCAGCCTGGAGCCAGAGCAGTTCCCCTACAGCCCTGAGTAACCCTGTCTACTCTGTCTCATTGTGCTGGGCTGGGTCAGAGAGCACGTGGGGAGAAAGGGTGGGATAAAGATGCCACCTTCCCTCTTCCCTGAACGTACCTCAGAAAACTGGAATTTCAGCATATCCATTCTGCATAAACCCCTTCACCCAGGGCAGTGCAGGGCAGCACTGAGAGTCCACAGGAAGGTTTAACCTCAGCCAGCTGCTATCCAACCCCACAATCCCTTTGTACCACTTCTCAAAAGAAACATCACATGTGAATATTTTCTACTCTATAGGAAACATACCAGATCCGTAACACAGAGAAGAAAATCAGGTAAAATAGTTAATTCCAGCCTATCACTATGAAAGAAATTACTGCAAGAAATTTTGTGGGGGAGTCCTCCCCCTCTTTTTATTTTCTAATGTCAGAGGACCAATCCCATTTCAAGAGTATCTGTTCATTTCTGTCCCTTCCACTGTTACTCATCAATCAGCAATTAAAAACCAAAATAGCAGCACTCCCAGCCCAGGCTGCCCATCCCCATCACGAGGCAGGATGGAGCACGGGGGGAGCACAGCAGAGGGACCTCAGCCCCATCCTACACCCCCACCCCACCACCTGCTCCTGCAGAATTATACCACAAAACAATGGCTGAACGATGAAAATTGGGATCAAAATGCCTCCAGAAGTGGAGGAAGGGATGGAAAAGGCAGGATATTTCTATCATTAGCTGTGGACTGAAGAAATTTCATTTGGGGAAAAGCTAAACTTGCCCCCAAGGTGTCATTTTCAGAATCAAAGCACAGCTACCTCTGCCAGATAAAAATTTGCAGGCAGCGCAACAGAAACTATTTGACAGTGTCAACCTACTGCTAAAAGCAATTCAGGATGGATTTTCTGTTAAGACACCCTTAAATCCCAGCAGCAAGCGCAGGAAACGCACTGATCCCAACACACACACCTGAATCATTTCCCAAGAGTTATTGTCCTGCCCAGCCTTCCTCCCCCAGCCCCTCTGGGACAAAAATCAGAGAAATTCCCCCCCCAGTGTGGCCTGCAGCCAGCCTGCTCTAAAGCTCAGATCAACTTTTATGGCACAATGTGATTTGTCTCAAGTACTTGCTACCTAGAAAAAGACCAATTCATTACTTTTACTCAATAACGCTCAATTGCCCTTGACATATGTGACAACCAAAAAAGATTCCATTTTCAGACCCGAAGCAGATTTATCTACCTGAATGCTGAGTGTAATAAAAGACTCAAATGTTCCTGTAATAAAATATATGATATCAGTGGATTTATGAGATACACAACCTGTCTGCTGAGGCCCCTCGGCCTGGGGCACTTCATAGAAAACATTCACCATTTTATCACTTCTCCTCCCATCTGCAGGGCACGGTTTTGTGAAGGACATGCCCTGATAAAATGCATTACAGGGGATATTTCTGGAGAAAAGTGGACATGGAGCTCCTGGATTAAACCTTTTTACAGCACTAGTCCTCAGCTGCATTTTTAATCCTCAGTGACAAACTGCTTCCTACACGCAGCGAGCGCCCGGCCAAGCTGCCGCTCCCGTCTGCACTCGGAACACTGTGCTTTAGGAAATGCAGGAATAGCAAGGAATGCATCCCAAATCCAGCAACAACTGCTCCCTTTGCAAGCTCTGCAGCAGAGGAGAGATGATGGCAAAACACCCTTGGGTGTCTGACACGTGAAATAATGTGGCTGCTGCAGCAGCAACCGTGCCAACCATCCCAGAGCCCGGCTCATCCTCCTCCTGGGCTGTCTGGCAGGAGCCCATTTCTCCCTGGCAATCACCAACATTTCAGGCAGCATCTCTGCTCCCAGCCCTCCACTACACACCCTCCTCAAGCTCCAAGATTTTGCAGCTCTTCAGAACACCATCTATATTCTGAAAAGGTTTTAACATCACACAGCTGCAAGACAGAGGTGTCACTCCCGGGCATGGAGCTCCACAAGGGTGCAAGGGACAGCTTGAGGGAATCTGGTCATGGAAGAGGTGACGATTGAACTGGAAATCACCCCGGCAGGAGGGAGGAACACGCTGTTGTGGGGAGCTGCAGGGGCTTCCTCTTACCTGCCCTCCCTGCAGAGCTCATATCCCAGAGCTGTTGCTCACGGGATGGATCCCTGTCTCAGCCAGGACACGGGCACAGGCTGCTCCTGAGGAAGCTTTCCCGGCATAAATGCAGCAGTGCAGGGCTGGAACACATGGCTGGCATATGCTAGCGGTGCCACTCTCAGGAGCACTTTAAGTTCTTGCATTTTGGGTTCCAGCTTCCCAGGACAGCAGCACAAGGAGTCCCAGAACCTGCCCCTCTCCCCTCCCTGCCATCCCACACCCACTGCCGCCACTTACACACCACATCAAGGTATAGGGGCAGAAAAATCCTTGTGAGTATTCCTAGGAACCTCAAAGTAGATTTACACAAACTAATTTTAAGCAAACTGGCAGGTTAATGCTGGCAACCAGGCAAGACACAGCTCTAACAAACCAGAGAGCAGCTCCTGCAGGTGACAGCAGATGCCACCTGCTGCAGTCACCCCCTGGCACTGCCAGGCTGGAGGTGACCCACACACCCTCACAGGTTGCTGTTACACCCACGTCCACAGCATAGATAAATTTGGCTTAATTGGGGTTATTAGGCAAAAGAATCTTCCCTGCCTCCAGGTATTGTTCTGGTTTATGCAAAGAGGAGACTCCAAGGACAGCAGAGTCGTAAGGAGGTGACTGCACACTGCTAAAGCACTCCCAGCTACAGCATCCAGCATCAGCCACGCAGCACCTGCTATTAAACCCAGGTCTGTGCAGAGGCCTGCTCCATCATCCTTTCTGTTTGCCAAGGAAAAAAAAAACCATATGATACACTGATAAATCTCACTCTGAGCGACAAATGTGAAGGACCCCGCCTCTGGGTTTGTGACAAAGCAGTAACGTTGCCTCAAAACCCAAGAGGCTCAATAACGCTGGCATATTTTATTTTTACAAAGAAAAGTTGCCCTGAAAAACAAACAGCTACATAATAGAAACAATCACCATAACATCTGCTCTTTCTGAGATTTTTTTTTCCAAAGCTGCAAGGACTCATTTTCCTCCACAGAAAATAAGAAACTCACTTGTTCACAAAATCACAGAATAGCTGGGGTTGGAAGGGCCCTCTGGAGATCATCCAGTCCAAACCCCTGCCAAAGCCCAGAAAGTGGTGCTGCTCTTTGGGTATCTTCATACAGACATAAACTACAGTTTTTGTTTTTAGTCAATTCACCTCTGGTGAATCATTAAGGCTGATGGCAGAGGCAGCCAAGGAAAAACATGTTTCTCCCCCCAGAGATAAGATGGTGGCAATGACTGAAGTGCACTGCTGTCAGCTGGTACTGAGAAGAGCTGAAACATTAAGTGCTAAGGCAGAGATCCTCCTCATCCAAGACATCTGAACTCATTTAATTTCCTAATGCTGAGCAAGAGATTATGAAACAGCCTCTAAAGCTGAGGCAGGTTTTGTTATGTGCCCTGCTTACATATGGTTTGTACAGGACAAATATTGTTCAAGTATTGTATGTTTTAAATTCTCCTTTGTGTAAAGCAGACGCAGATACACATCCCATATATCTTCAGGTGCACAGAGATGGAATTTCTGGTACACAGGTGTTGGCAGAGGAGCATTAGGAAACATGACAAGTCCGGGTACCAGACATTTCCATTTCCCCAGCAGAGCCCACTGCCAGCTGCATTAAGATGGGGATCCCGCTCCAAAAAGCACCCAAGCTTTCCTGTAACAGCTGCTGGGCACCAAAGTCTCTCCAAGCCCAGAGCCTCATCACCCAAAGAGGGCAGAGAACCAGGGGTAATTCCTAGGAAGCAGTTTAGTCCACACTCCTAGAGCCAGAGCAGAGGTGCCTCAGCAGGAACCACGGCTGCCTCCAAGTCAAACACTCACTCACCACTACGAGTCTGCAAATAAAATGAAGTTTAAATACTGACAGGAAGAATTATGATGTCAAAGGAGCTCTGAAGATAAACAGGGAACTGAGATGATGAATCATAGATCCTACACATTATCCAGGAGTGTGCTCCTGACAGAAAACAGACATGCACAAAGCCCTGCCTTTATCTACAGATCCAAGGGACACCAGGACCCGAGATGAACACCTCTGGCTGCACACAAGTGACAAGCAGCAGCTCCAGCAGGAGGAGGAACTGCAGAGCTGGCTCAGCACCAGCCTGTGAGAAGGAGACCAACCAAGCTCCCAGCACAGGGAAGCCCAAGGACTGTGCCTGCTCTCTACATCCATGCACACACCACTCAACACTGAAGGACAGAAGCAATGGGCATAAAACAGCAACACCAGCAGAGCTCCTGGCTGGCAGGTAAGAATGGATTCCTGACCTGCAGGGGAAGCTGGCTCTGTCACAGGGGGAAACAGTAAAGACAAAACCAAGGCTCCTCTAAAGAACAATTCAGTAATACTTGTAAAAGGAATGACAACATGCTGTCACCACCAGGGACCAGACCAGGAGCACAAGTTGTCCTAAATGCTGTGGTTCTAAATAATTTTAAAAATTAACTAAGGAAGTTTAGTAGCTTGCAGAGGGTTTTTCTGGACATGTCAAAAAAATATTGAATAAAGCTTCCATATTTCTGCAGCCACAAGAGGAAATCAACCTACAAGGAACTTTTTGGACCAGCAGGCCTGGCCAGACAGGCCTTTCCAGACCTGCAGTGGCTGTGCTGGCAGGATCAGCTGCTGTCCCTGGAACACACAGCCCTGACTCCCTGCTCAGGCCTGGCCATTCCACCTGCTCCACATGACCTCTATTTGTTTGCTGGAAGCTTTTATTCTCTTCAGAAAGGAGCTGCATTCTCTCTCAATAACAAACTCAGACATACCCATTTTCTTCTCCCAATAAAGAGGAAAGCATTGGGAAGCTAAAACCTCAGAACTAGTATTCACATTTTTGACAAAGCCAGGCAACACTGAGTGAGCCACCACCAAGGCAGCCTCAGTACAGCATCCAGAGAACCCTGGATGAGATGGATCCCTCCTTCCCACGCCCCCAAGCCACTCCCACGCTGTGAATCACCTCCCGTGATCGTGATGTGCCACGGCCACCCCTGCAAGGCAGAAACCCAAACAGCTCACAGGAGGAGAGAGGGAAGAGTTCCCATCAGCGCCTCCTGCATCACCCAGGGATGGAAATGAAACTGGGAATGTTTTCCCTGTGCTGTCTGCCCCTGGCAGTGGTAACGTCCTCGCTGGCAGGAGAGCTCTGCCCCAGCACAGACAGGCAGCAAGAGACACCGGACACTTTTCACAGGGCACTCTTTATCAGACACTCAACATATTTCCCAGTTTCTCTCTCTGAGAGCAGCCCTGTGCTCCCTGGGCCTGAATCCGGAAATTACTGCCCATCCTGGCACTCCAAAGCCACTTTATCAGGGCAGAAGGGCCTCTCCCACAATTAAAGGATACTAGGGTTTACTGCTGCTTCCCTTTGTTTGCAAAGTTCAAATGAACTCAGATCTGCAAGGGCAGCTCTGTCACTCCAACGTTGTTTACCTGGTGCAGTTAAGGAGGTGCTCACAGCTTTGGGAATCTGGCTCTACTATTGCCAATATTTGCTAACATCACGAGAAAGACAATTTACAGTCCCAAGAACAAAGAGTTCCAAGGGTTTGTCTGATCCATCAGAGCAGAAGAAACAAGAGTGTTAAAGGAGAGCTTCCTCCAGCAGAGCATCTACAGTCGAACTGCACAGCTTGCTCTGCACAATAATGTTCTTCTCCAGATCAGCTCTTTACAATATGATTAGTAAGCAATTTTAGGAAATAGACCTGTACCTGAGCTGCTGTGCCTCAGAACCAGGGAGCTGCTCTCTGACAGTTCAGCAGGAACAGCAGCTCTACCTGCCCATTAAGCAATAATGACCCAGGATATGTGCATTCGTAATTAACACATCCATTTGTTGAGTGGATGTTGCCTCACATTCCTTCCTCAAGCCAGGACAATCACTAATTTAACTACAGGGAAGTGCTGCTTGTTGTGTTTGATCTAAACATCTTTAAAAAATGCCAAGAGAATGAACCACCACCCCACCAGAGTAAGCTGTGGGCCTGGGATGAAGGTCACAGGATTTTGCCACATGAGCAGTGAGGACACCTCATGGATGCAAATTTCATCCTATTTATTTAGAAAAGTCACCCAATGGCAACAGGGACAATGTGAATATATGTTAATGTTAAAAATATCCCCTTAAAAACATCCCCCTTGGAATCTCCCCCGTGAAAGGCCACGATGCTGCTGTCCCTGAGGATTTACAGCTCACCCCAGCACTGACACAGGGCAGCACCCGGCACTGAACTTGCCGTGACTCTGATGTACCACACAGCACCCAGTCACCAACAGTTTAAGATGCAGCAGCTTGCAAGTATTGCTCTATTTTTGACAGAAAAAGCACATGATACAACTCCAGGGCACCAATTACTCCAGATTTTTTGATACAAGGTCATTGCTTTATTGTGTCCCAGGAGACCAGAGAAACGTGTTAAATCTTTTCATACTGCAAACTTTTGACCTCCCTGAGGGCACAGGAAGGAGCAGAGCAGCAAGGCAGGAGTGCCTGAGGTACTGGATACTCAGCCTTGGTTTATGAGCAGCAGCACAATCAGCTGGCTCAGACACAGTTCCAGGGCGCTGCGCCGGAAGCTCTTCCATTAATTTTAGCAACCGGGTTTCTTGTTTGGCTTTTTCTGTTCACAGACCTTCTCCAACACAGCTCTCCAATTCCTGGGGGTCTAAAACCTTCTGGAGATGGTCAGTATGGGAATTTCATCACAAAACTCTGGTCCCTGCCAGAGAACTTCCCTGATGTGAGACAGCATCCCGAACACATCCTGCAGAGCCCCCAGGCTGAACCTCATCCTTCCAAAAGCCACTGCAGTTACCAAGATCTCTGTCCCACTGCTCAGGGGTGTCACTGCAGCAGCTCTCCCTAAAGCTTGTCCCCTCCTGCACTTGTGAGGGCACCTGGACATGTCTACCAACCCTGGACCAAAAGAAGATCACTCCATGACATGGGCATCTACATTTTAGTTGTTTTCATGTAAAAAAAGGAATCAATGGTGATTTCATTGCACTGAAACCACATCCTGCCTGGTGGGTAATTCAGCAAAATAGAAGTGCCACTACTTTCTAGGGACTGCTTTTCTGTGGACTCAAGCAGATGTGATTTTATGACAGAACTTCTTCCAAATTCAGTTGGAGTTTATCCTGAGACTCAGGGTCTTCTTCTGAATGACCTCTGTGCTCTGTGCACAGAACCCAGAACAGGAGGGGAAAAGAGAAGATCTTGCTATGCTCTGGGGAAAAAAAAAATTAAAAGTAAAACTTAAGAAATTCACACTTTAAATGATCCTCAAAAATATTCTCTTACTTTTAAAAAATACTTTTTCCTACTAAAAAAAAACCTATTAACTAAGTTTAATTATTCTGGCAGGTCCACATAATAGGTGTGGCACACCAGCACCCCAAAAACTGGAGATGAAGAGGCAGCACTGACATCTCCCTTTCGCAGTGACTCTTTAAGCACAAGCTTAGGACACACTGCTTCTGCAGCACCGAGCCAAACAACAAATTAATCAAAGATGACAGGGCCAGATATCCCACGCCCAGAAACATTAACATGGCCGTCAGAATTTTATTCCAAATAATTTTAGAGATTTTAATAAACTATGTGACTTTATTTTAAATAATTCAGCAAGTCAGAAGTCCTGAAAGCAGACCACAAGTTGATTTGTGATGATTTCACAAGACAGTCATAAGGTTGCAGAAGTGATCGCAGAAAGAGAGATTCAGATTGAGTTTTCTCCCATTTCCCTGAAACTTTGCTAAAAATCCATTTCTTCATATTACACATTAGGAAATACTAAAAAAAACTAAGTGACGATAGCAGGATCAGTACCAGGCTACAAGAAGGAACTAAGTTGATTCACAAACATTTCTTTAGTTGCCTGACAACGCCTGCATCTCTGAAGGCTGGTTCCATATGTTATCAGAAATCACCTTACAGCTTTAACCCATAAACATAAAGCCCAGCCCCCATTATTTCAAAGTCCCTACCAAACTATCCAACCTAAAACCACTCTGTCTAGATTTTAAGTATTTTTAAATAATTCAAGCAAATAATAAGCCAAACATTATTAATTGTCCAGTGCTGTTTCAGGTCTATTATACAGACTAAATGTTAGGAAGGAATTCCTGGCTGTGAGAGTGGGGAGGCCCTGGCCCAGGGTGCCCAGAGAAGCTGTGGCTGCCCCAGCCCTGGAAGTGTCCAAGGCCAGGCTGGACAAGGCTTGGAGCACCCTGGGACAATGGAAGGTGTCCCTGCCCGTGGTAGGGGGTGGCACTGGATGGGCTTTAAGGTCCTTCCAACCCAAACCATTCCACAATTCTGTGATGGCTGCAGGAAGCACAAGAGAACAGAGTTAGTCCAGCAATGCCTCTGGCAGCACAGAACACCAAGGGACTCAGTCTGTCCTTCCCCACCTCCCTACTCCTGCTGCACCCCTGGATTGGACACTTGGTGTCACCAGACGCGAGCAGGACCCCGGGCTCAGTCTCAGGCTCTCGAGAGGAGTGATAGCACCACTCTGCAGTGCATCCAGCACCTGAGTGAATCCAAAACCATTTCCAACCCAAGGCAAAGGGAATCTCTTCTGAGGAGCCAACAGGGCAGAGTTTGCTCTCACTAGGCTAAAGGCAACACTGCTCCAAAGGAGCCCCAAACAGCAGATGAACAAAAATGGATGTGTTACACCAGTGACACCCCCTGAAACAGCCATTATTTCTAACCATGAACTGTTACACAAGTCCAGCTATCACAAATCTCATATTCCTTAAAGAAAAGCACAGAAGTGTCTCTGCTGGGGGATCCTCACCAACATCCACATGAGCAGCCCTGCAGCGCACTGGCCTGCTCCCTGTCCCACCCCAATCCCATGGAGCTCTTCAGCCTGTGCACACACAGGCAGAAATGCAGCTTGTGCTGGATCTACAGCTTCACACTCACTGGAACAAGGCACAGAAATCATCTGGCCCTTCTAGATCCCTTTGGGAACTAATTCCTGATGTAGTTCAAATCAATTAGTTACAGACAGTGCCAGTGAACTTCCAGGGGTCCACATGGTACAAGGGATCCATAACCAGCTACAGACACAGCAGCTTCCCACCATTCCCTCTGCTGCAGATGCCTCACTGCTCTGCCTGCATGCCTAATGATTACCATGCAGAGATAGAGAATAAATCATTACAGAAACAGCCATTATTTCTAATCATCATAAACTGTTTTTCCTGTAAACTTCAATCACTGCTAATCACCGTCTCTTCCTCCTCATGGAGAGACCCAGTGCAATTAGGGGAGCAGAGTAACACACCTGAAACAGCATCACACAATTAATCAGATTTGGCTTATCATTCACCTGAATTATTCAAAATGTTACTGGAAGTTTAAATATTTTGTCTCTCTCGTACACCACGACAGCCATTCATTTCTCCCTGTGAGAATGCACATGCACAAATCAAATCACACGAGTCCAATAAAAGAGATTAAGCTCTAAATGGCACTGCAGGACAGATTTTCAGGGCAGGAGGAGTCACTGAAGCTCCTCTTCCCATCCTCCAGGTTGAAGCACCTGTTAAAAATGCTGACAACAGAGCAGCACCAGTGTTCCAGTATCAGCCTCACCTGTTGTGCCTGGAGATATCACACACCTCCATCCTCCCACCGCCTGCTCCATATTTACACCGACACAGCTCCGGTGTCGCAGCCCGAGCGGATGCTGCTGCCTGCTCTCCCTGCTCCTCATCCTCCCCAGCACTGCTGCTGTCCCACGGGCCAGCTGGAAGGAGCAGGCAGCTCCCTTGGTAACTCACACGGAAAGCATTCAAAGGATCAGATCCAGTTTGGGGAGTGAGATGGAACACTCAGCTTAAGGACTCTCTTCACAGCATTAAATAACCTGATAATTCTGCAACAACTGTACTTGCAGGCAAATCATGAAAACACTGAACACTAAGAAGCTTCCTTAACCAAGTAACCCAAGGAGAGCATCGCCCATCCAACTGCCAGATTAGGAAGCAACTAAGCATCAGTCTTTCCTTTAAACTCACATAAATCCCCCCCTTCCTCCACAAGGCTTCCAGGCTGACCAAATAAAGGCACATTTTCTCAGGTTTTAGTAGCAGAAAAGCTCAAAGCAGAAGAATAAAGTTGAAGTTGATCCTTCTCCTTCCTCCCCACATCCCCAGCCACCAGTCCCAGCGCTCAGAGCATACATGAGGGTGTTCCCTGAGGACACAGTTGGGAGGGCTCAGGGCAGCAGGGGGCAAGGCAGGACCACTGCAGACGGGTGGGTTTAGGCCCAGGGAGTCTCAGAACCACGTCCAGTATGGGTAAAATGATCTTACCACTGACCAGAGCATTGGACTCCTGTTCTGGGCAACAGAAAGCTGAAAAAAGCCAGTCAAGGCTCACAGATTTCCCTGGGTTACTGCAAAGGGTGAGACGAAGACAAAAGGTGCAAGGAAGGTGGTGAGACCAGGAATCTGGAGCAGGGACAGAGGAAAATCTCTTAACGAGAGACAGACCATGAAATGTGGGGTTTTTCTCAATTACTCAGCACATTTCAGGGGTGGTACTGGAGTACCTGTGATGCACAGCACGTCACCAGGCCACATTTCTCATCCCTGCTCTGCACCACAGCACTGCACCAGCTGCCCTCCATCCACCAGCCCAGTACAACATAAAAAACACTTGGAAAACCAATTCCCCAGGATTTCAACCACTGAATCTCTTGGCCTAGAGACAAGGTTCCAGCCAGAGGCAAGCATTAATGAAAAATGTGACTTTCCCAGGCTGCTACCCAGCAAAGCATGACTGAGCTCCTGGCAAAGAGCAGAGCAATCCAAACACATCCTGCAGCACCTGGATACCTGAAAAAGAGGAGATGTACAGGCACCACAAGAAGGGATTTCACAGAAGAGACTGTTCCTTCACATTTTAAAGCCTTTCTGGCCACTTGCTGATGTGATCTATCACTAATTTTTTTTTTAATTAATACAGAATAAAACCACTGCACAACCCTTAAGGTGTTTCCACTCAACAAAAGGTGGACCCACATTATATAACAGCGCCTGGCTGGTTCACACAGGAGAAAATCTCCCCATATCCCACAGCACCAAGGGGTCACCAGGGCCTCACAGCACATTTAGGGGACCCTAAAATCTTGCTGCACACCCCATGGAGACAGGGGCACCCCAGCCTCATGGAGGCCCCTCAGGGAATCCCAAAATTCTGCCCCACATCCCAGAGCACCAAGGGATCACCTCCTGTCACAGCATCCCTAAAGGTCCCTGCCCCACAGCCCATAGGGAGAGGGGTCACCAGAGCCTCACAGCACCCTGGGACACCCTAAATCCTCACAGCAGCACCAGGACACCCCTGAACTTCACTGCACCCTCAGGGGCCCCACAGTCCTGCCCCACACCGCACCCCAACTCTTGAAGGAGCCCTAGACGCCCATCCCACAGCACCTAGAGGTCACCACAGCCTCAGAGCACCCCCAGGACACCCCAAATCCTGCTCTGCACCCCACAAGGCCACTGCAACCTCACAGCACCCTTAGGGAACCCTAAATTCTGCCTCACACCCGCACGGAGAGGGTCACCCTGGATTCACAGTGCTACTGAAGGAACCCCCAGCCCTGTCGCACACCCCACATTGCCAAGGGGCCACGCGGGTCTCACAGCACCCCCGGGGGACCCTAAAATCCTGCCCCTCATGGAGACGGGTCACCCTGGCCCCGGCTCCTGAAGGGACCCCAGTCCTGTCCCACATGCCACATCACCAAGGGGCCATCTCAGCCTCTCGAAACCCCCGGGGAACACAGGGAGAGGGGTCACCCCCCAGCCCCCGACACCACTGCGGGGGTCACCACAGCCTCACAGGACCCTCAGGAACCCCCACAGCGCTGGGGGTGAGGGGGTCACCACAGCCTCACAGCACTCCCGAGGGACCCCCCAGGGCTGAACGGCCTCCTGGCAGCGGGGCTGCGAGAAGCTCCCAAAGCCCCGGCCGCGCAGGGAGGAGCAGGAGCGGAGGAGGGGGCAGGGGATGGGCGATAGCAGCCGGTCCGTGTCCCCCCCACTTACCCGCCCCGCCATGTTGCCGCAGCGCCGACTGACGGGCCCTCCCCGCGGCCGCCAGGGGGCGGTGCAGCGCAGGCGCCGCGGAGCGCCGGGGCGGGGCCTCGGGGGCGGGGCCTCCGCGCCCCCTACGCCAGTGCGGCTCTCTATTGGTCGTTCTGCCCGTCGCTCAAGGCATTGACGGTTGCGTCACGGAACTGCCCGCCCATCGGCCTGGGGTGAGGGGCGGGACGTTATGCTGTCAGTCATC
>VZRV01008197.1:252788-297883 GCA_013398115.1 Falcunculus frontatus
CTCCGCGGCCGCTCATTGGCGGGAGGCACGAGCGAGCTGTTTTCCCATTGGCTGCGGGCCGGCGGGCAGGGCCAATCGCGGCGCAGCGCTTTGTTCGCTGGGCGGCTGTCACCGCGTGGCGAACAGAGCCGCTCACGTTGCGCGGGGAGGCACGAGGCGGCCGCGCGGGCGCTGATTGGCTGGGCGCATCGGGCGCTGGCCAATGGGCGGGGGCGCGCGGGGTGGGGCGGCCGTTGGGCCAGCGCGAGGGCAACGGCCGGAACTCGCCTCAGGCGGCCGCGCGCGGGCCCGCGGCGAGACCGCCCCGGGAACCATGGAGGTGAGGGACGGGAGCGGGACAGGGACCGAGACGGGGACAGGGACCGGCTGTGCGCCTCCGCCCGTCACATACCCGGCGAGCCGCCGCAGCTGTCTCGGGCTTGGCCCCGTCGGCGCTGAGGGGGCGCCGAGGCCCGGCCAGCATCGCGCCTACCCCCGGCGGGTGTCCGAGCCCCGATACCCCCTCCGGGCTCCAGCGCCCTCCCGTGTGGGAGCAGGTGTGAGACACGGAGCTCAGGCCTGTGGGGAAAATACCCCTCAGTGTCCCGAAAAACACTTGTTCGGGGAAAATGGGGGAAAGTGTGGGTTTGGGGGTTTCTTAGGGCTGCCTCTGGCCCTGCAGGTTCATCCTTGTTCTGTGGGATCACAAACTATGCGAGTGTCGGGTGTCCCTGTAAACGGCAATCTCTGAGGGGAAAACATGGCACAATAAGCTCGGGACATAGAGCCGAGCTCCACAATAACTCACTGTGTTCACTTATTTGGAAAATGTGCCTGAAAAATACCTGGGTGTAATAGTGGTGTGAGCTACAATGAAGATCACTGTATAGGTCGCATAGATTTGGTGCATTCTCGAGGAGCTGTAGAAGGATGTGTTTTTAGAGAGCAGAGCTTATTCAGAACCCTAATCCTCAGAAACTTTGACTTTTCTGAATTTATTCGTCATTCTAAATGACCTGCTATGGTAATATTATGCCAATAACTTCGCTTTTCTATTTGTTGGCTAAAGGGGTTTTTAGCTAGCCAGTTTAGTTTTTCCTTGTGTGCCTCATCATTAGGAGAAGAGGAGAAGAGCCCTCAGTTTTTGTTTGTTCTCATTCCTTACTCCTGCTGGCCTCTGATTTCTGGCACTTGGAGGAGTGTCTCTCCTGTTGGAGATGTTTCTTCCATACTTATAGAAAGGAGCAGATTTCCTCCACAGCTCCCAGGGTGTGTATTGTAGGAAATTTCCAGTTCCTGACATCTGGAAATGCACATCCGTGCCTTCATGTAACTTAAACAGTGTAATGGGAGCAGTGATGGAAGGACAAGGGTAGTCCAGGAATGTGTGGAAGGCTGAATAACTCCTCTAGTGCTTTTGGAGGAAGGGTTCCCTGCCCATGGCAGGGGTTGGAACTGGATGAGCTTTAAGTTCTCATCCAAACCATGCTATGGTTCTGATTCTGTGAGCATTCTTCTGCTTCTGTGTTTGATGTTTCTCTGTGGTGGCTCTGATGTTGGGAAGCTCAGCTGGTAGAAAGAGGGAGAGTGCAGGTTTCCTCTTGATCTGCACCTCCTCTGTCTCCGAACACCTTTGGAGTTTCTTGTGCTTTGGTAGGTTCAGCTTTTCCTTAAGGGTAAATATGGAAGTGTTTTACATCTATACGTAGATCCTTGAAAACTCAGATGGAACAGAATCCACCAGTAAATTAGAAGTGTTAAAGAAGTTAACATTGGTACAAAATCCACAACTATCAGCTCTGTTTATAACTATGTCTCTATGTGTAATTATGACTGTACATAATGGTGTCCCTGTCGTTTTCCCTGTCCCCACAGCCCAATGTGGCGTTCTGTGTGTAATGGTGTCCCTGTCGTTTTCCCTGTCCCCACAGCCCAGTGTGGCGTTCTGTAATGGTGTCCCTGTCGTTTTCCCTGTCCCCACAGCCCAGTGTGGCGTTCCGAGGCGGCGGCCGCTGCTGGGGCAGTGCGGAAGCGGGCGGGAGGCCCACGGACGTGTTCAGCACCGCCCCTCCGGGCTCTTCCTCGCTCTATGGCTGCTACAAATCACAGGTTCAGTTGGTTATCGATTATTTTTATAGCTCTGTAAGAGTTCGGGTTGCTTGTGAACAAAATGGTCAGAACGTGTTTCTAAAGTGGTTGCTTATACTGGTGAACATAGATCACAGTGTTTAACTGTAATAAATCTTCATCGCTGTAACTTTCATCAGAGGGGACAGTGGCTTTTCTAATGCAGTCACTGATGAAGCTGTGGGGCTGTTTGTTAAAATGGTATTTCACCATTATTCTGGTGAAATGTTCATGGTAATTGTTCTTCTGTTGGCGTAAACAACCGTAGGCAAAGTGAAGAGGAAACTCTTTTAGGAAAACTGGAAAGTGGGTAAGAAGGAGAACCTTAGCTATTGCCTCAGATATTTCTGTAGTCCAAATGTTCGTATGAACCAGTTCTTAGTCTGATCAGCAGAAAGTGCCAGGACAGTTAAATATGTCAGCTCTCTCTTGGAATTTTTGCCTTTCATAGCCATAAACTTTCACTGAGGTAAAAGACTCAAATGAAAATTCATTCCCAGTACCTTCAAGACCAGCCTTGCTACTTCCTCCAAGTCTGACTTGGTATTTTGTCAGACTACTCTGCTCCACAAAGGAGTGTATTGTGTGTCTTTAACATTCAACCCTGCAAAAACACTGTTTATTGTTTCACTTACTAAGCACTAAGAAGGCCTATTGTGTTTAAACCAAACAGGGAGATGTTCCTTTTCACTTAATCAGGTGATACAACGCCTTTCCTTGAGAAAAGAATTGGCTGTCGGTTTTCTTCAGTACCTTAATACCCTGTAATGATGGGGAGAAAGGGGCTCTAACTCCTGTCAGGGATCAACCAGTAGAAACTGGAGCAGATGTTTTGGGCTAACATTGTTGCTGGTTTTAAGAGTTCTCTAAACATAGACAAAGGGTCTGGTTGAGAAAGGAGACATTGTTTATTCTATGTAGGGTGCAAGGGGGAAGTTTTCCACAAATTGAGCACATCAAGGAGTAAAAAGCGAGAGAATTTAGACACTGAAGTTTGCATAAACCTGCCTGTCTAATCCACAGTTCCTGCCAGCCTAATGCACTCATTGAGTTTATGCAGCCTTAAATAAAATATCCCACCTGTGGTGATCTCCATCTTTCTTTGCTCACTCCATTACTTGATGGATTTCTTTGGTGTCATGATGGATTTCTTTGGTGTCATGATGGATTGTAATAAAGTGTTTCTGCTGCTCTTTTTAGCTTCTTTTAACAGCCCTTGCAAATTTGTACGTTGTAGCAATTTCTATACTAGCATAAGGCTCATACCTATAGGGGTAGGTTGTATAGTTGAAATTAAGCTGTAGGGGGTTTTTATTAGTTTAAAGGAACCTACTGGGGTTGAACAGTTAAAATCACAGCCTCTGATCTGGGTAAATTTACAAACACAAAAATTAGAATGTGATTTAACTGATTATCTATTTCTGTGTCTTCAGGAGGAGTACTAAAGCATACCCACCTTTTACCCATGTATCTAAGTATCATTTTTATATTAATCACTGGTGGAATTTCAAAATTACAGATGTTCTGTTCCATATCTAGGCAAAAATCTTGAATTTCAATTGTATTTCCTTCAATTGCTGTTGTTTCTGTGCTATGCAGATGCTGACACCTGTGGTTTGTCATCTACTTCTTTCTTAATGGGCTCATACTCTCTGTCCTATTGGATACATTGCGGTTCCATTATTGATCAGGTCTAGAGCAATAATAGCATGAATATCATATAGTATAGTTTTAAGTATAGTCAATATTAAGTAATATTTGTTGTTTCCCTACCTCCTTCATTACATATGGGCTGATTTCCCAGATTTGAGGCACTTTGGGAGGTGTTAATGGTAAGGGGTTTCCATTTACCTTTACTTGTATCCAGTGGCCTTCTGCTACTACTTTATCTCCTATAGCTCAGCAATGATATTTACCTTCATCCTCCTTATGCATCAAAGGAAGTTTTAGAGAGTGTGCATTGTCAGATTCCCATCTAGTTGTAACATTAATTAATAATTTAAATTCTCTTCCATCCTCCTTAAACCATTGTACAATTGGTTTCTTGTTACAGTCTTTGACTGGACAAGAAAGAACAAAAGGATTGTCTATGTAAGTTTCATATTCAGAAAGGTTAAGGCAATTCAGGGAAACATGTCACAGTAACAGTCCTAACCAATGTAAAATTATACCAACGCTATAGCAAGTTTGACATCTGGCACTGTCTTGGCAGTCCTGGTCTGTGCAATTGTGTTTGTCTAAAATAATGACTGCAGTTAGAATTGCTACTAGCCCTTGAGGGCATTCAAGTTCTATATAAGACAGGCCTTCTTCCCAGGCACAGTTCATGAAGTTACTTTTTAATTTTTTTAGTCCCAAAGGTCCAGAGGAGGTGGTTTCTCACTTACCTGGTCCTGTAGTTTTCTTCAGTCATGAAGGGTGGTTCCATGGCTCTAGTCCTTGAAGTTTCACAGCTCTGTATGTTGTGAAATGAACCTGGTATGGTCCTTTCCAGTGTTCCTTTGGTGGCTCATTGTTCCATGATCTTAGATAGACCCAATCTCCCACCTGGATGTCATGAACAGGAAGGTCCAGTTCAATCGGATTTCTGCATTGAAGGTACTTGTTGATATAGGACAAAACTTTCCCTAGAGAGATAACATAATTACACAGGTGTTCTTGGCCCAGATATTCACAGAATGTGGTTTGTAAGAGACTCCCTGATAAGGTCTCCTGTATAGATTTCTAAAGGACTGAGCTTATCTCTGGATCTAGGTGTTATTCTGACCCTCAGCAGTGCTGGTGGCAACATGTCAGGCCTCATTGTTTTGTCCTTTATTGCTTCTATGGTACATGAAGGTTTTGATTGAGCAGGGTCAGCTCGATTGGTGGAGCCTCAGGTGCTCACTAACCAGGTGGCCTTCACTAAATGTAGATCCCAACGTTTGAAGGTCCCACCACCCACTGCTTTCAGTGTGGTTTTTAACAGTCTGCTGTACTGTCCAACCTCCCGAGAGCCTGGTGCTCCATACTCAATACAACAAATGCTTGGATCAGATTTGTTTCCAGCCCACTCTGGGCAGATCTGTTGTTAACTCAACACTTTGTGCCTCACGTTTGTTGGGTGCCAGTTAAGGCTGTCATAGTTTGGGTACAGCACTTCCTAATTCAGTTCTCCCACCGAGACTCTCCAAACCACACACTGATCCCTCCCTCCCCTGCTTTCCCCTTCCGCTCCCTGCTGTGGCAGAGTGGAGAGGAGAATTGGAGGCACAAAAAGCAAAGATCACGGGTTGAGATAAGAACAATTTACTGGGAGCAGCAGTGAGAGAAAAAAGAGGAATGGTAACAGCAACAACACTAATGATAGAGGGTACAAAAAATTATTCGCATGGAAAAATTTCCCATTAATACTGGATGGCTCCCTCCAGCACATTTTCTGAACTGGAAGGATCCCCTTCTCCCGAAGAGTCCCTTTCCCCCACCCTGGGCAATGAGGTTCGGTGGTAAAGAATAACTTCTGGGTGCTGGCCATGCCCCTTCCCAGTTACTGCAAAAAATTAACTCTGTCCTGGGCAGAACCAGGACAGTTTGCTGACACACCTGTAGGTATTCTGTGCTCATGAATGATCTCTTTCAGTAGTACTCTCACCTACCTCCTCAGCCTGGTTGGTTTGACAGGGAAAAGCTTCAGGCTCCCAGGAAATGTATCCACGATTACCAATAGGTATTGATACCCATTCTGCCATGGCCATGGAGAGAAATCTATTTGCCAATAATTGCCTGGGGTGTTCCTTTTTTGGCTTGTCCTGGGGAAGGCTGAGGCTGGATCTGTGGATTCACACTGTGGTTCGCATCTCTTCACTACACTTTTTGTGATGCCTCCCATTCCAGTCCCAAGGATACACAGTTTTACATTGTTTTTCAAAAGTCGTTGGGCTGTTGTTAAATCCCTGCTGTAAAACAGTCCAGCATAATCGAGTCTTTCACCCCATTTGTGGATTCTCTCATTTGAATGCAAACAGTTCCTGACTTCAGTGTCCAGTGGATGCAAAAGAAAGCATCTTACAAGTCCAATACCAATACTTGTTACCATGCCTGCCTGGGCCTTTTCAAGGGGTCTCTGGTGCTCACTGTTGGGTGGTTGGGAAGGTGCCCCCTACTCAGTTTCCAGTGAAGATCAGCTTAGGATGCACAGAACATGAGGCTGTGTGACAAAGCAGTAGTGATGTGCAGCTCCAGCACCTTCTTATTAAACAATTGCCAAGCAGGATGTAAAATACAAAAGCTTTTCCTAGGCCTTAAGCAACACCTGTTTAACACACCTGAGAGCATGTGTTTGTATTCAAAAAAGGGGTGAAAGGTGAGAATTATACCATCAGCTTCCATCTGCAACAGAGAGCAAGGGAAGGGACAGAGAGTTCTGCTTAAAAATTCAGAGAATTCTTCTTAAAGATGTTAACGTGGCCTGAAATTGTTGTATTCCAAGTGTGTGGCTTGCTTGCTTCTCATGTGCTGGTTCATCTGAGAGTGAACTCAGTCGCAACCATGTAGAATGACAAAATGACAATTTGATGTGTTTCATATTAAATGAATGCTTTTATTGTACATTAAATGCAGAATGAAGAAAATGTGGAGTTACCTCAGGCCTATGGTTCTTCCATTTCAACATCAGAGTACTCAGCACCCATGGACCCTTCCCTTTTGTACCCCCCTTGGTCTACATGTACAGATGACACCAAGCAGCCTGCTGCTCCTCAGATTAACCTGAAGTCCAGGTAGTCATCCTTGACAGGAGTGTGTGTGTGTTGCAGTAGATGGATTATATATTTTTGTTTAATTTAATGTAGGAAGTACTTCGAATGAAGGAATTGTTTTTATTAATACACAGTTGGTTTTCAGGATTCAGCCCGAAAGGAACGATTATGGCAGTGAAACTGATTTATATGGACTCGTGTCAAACATCTTGGAAGAACAAGACAAACCACAGCCGTGCTTTGCTGAGGGGTGAGTGAGATGCAGGAGACACAACCTCCCCTCTCTGATCTTGCTGTGCTCCTGAGTCAGCTTCGTCTGCTGCTGGCCAGGCCTCATGCTCTGTGAGCTTTCCCTCCCTTCCCCTGATCTTCCAACATTTTGCTTGGGATACTTGGAAGCTTTTCTCAAGGCACTTAGATTGCATGGCAGCTTCTGGCTCTCTAGTATTTAAAGAACTTGTTAATTGGCATTTTTTAAATAAGTTCTTAACAAGTGCTGTGCACATGCTGTATTCAGATAAATCCCCTGGATGTCTACCTTGGTCTGGTTTTTTTATTTTAATCAAGACTGAATTCAGACTTCAGGTTTCTTTCGTCATTAATGTCAGTTCACAGAAAGAATACACAAAGCACAGACTCCTTCACATTTGCCTGAACTCGCAGGAGAAAATTCCATGCAAAATTAATGTTTCTTGCTGTTAGTGCTACCTAAGCAATATTTGTGTATCTACATGCCAGGTTTATTTTGCCTGCATTCCTGCACCAGAAGAGACAATTCCATAGTCATAACAACATGGCACAGAAGGGTGCAGGTCCAGCATCCCAAAGATACTTACAGAGCTCTCTGTCTTTTCCTTTTCCAGATCTAAGAGACCAGACAGGGAGCCCAGCTCTCAGGTTCCCAAGCCAGGCACTGCTTTTCCTTTCTGTCTTCCCGAACAATTCCAGTGATTTCTGTATGTGTGCTGGGTTATGTGGCTGAAATGAGGGGAAACTTCAGTGTCAGTCTTGATACCACAAGACAACTCAGTAATTCCTTTGCATTGAACAGGAAGGGCTGGTTTAGTACTCCCAGATTTGGCCTGCAGTGACTTCCAGGCACAATTTCCCATTTACTTAGTCTGTTCACAGTTTTCCTTGGCAGTCAGAAATTGACTGTCCTGTGTTAATTCTTGCTGGTTAGTGGAAGGAAACGAGGTGTGCTGGGATGCTGCCTCTGGCTTCACCTGTAGGAAGCAGTGCGGGCCAATGTAAGGCAAAAGTGAGAGAAGCGTTTTCTCTGGTGTGCTGGGACGTGGCTTTGGAAGACTGAGGGTAGTCTGGGTGCCTGAACTTGGTGCTGAACCAGAAGTATTTTAGTGGTGATGGACAGTAAATCTCCTGACAGGACTGACGGACCAGGATTTGGTGTGTATACGTCCCTTGCAGCTCAAAGGCCTGTCCATAGCTCCTGAGCTGTGGTGGTGGGTTTAGACAAGGCAGAATCAGTTTTCTCAGCTAGGTGAGGGAAACTGAAGATGACAGGAGTGGATAGAAGTTGAAGTCAGACATCTTGGAATCATTTGAGAGAAATTATTTGGGAAGAATTAGTTTCTTAAACCTTGCTTTGTGTTTGGGAATGAAGAGCAGCAGCACAGATCAGGATCTAACCATGTGTTTCTTGTTTTTCAAGGAGTTGCCCTCCCCCCCTGAAGTCAGTGTGGCCAGTGAACGCGACCAGAATGGAGCACCATGATCTGTTGCCAGAAGCCAGGAGGGCAGTTGTTGGAACTGTGCCACAGCAGGGTTTCTATAGCAGTGAATCCATCCCTGCTGCTGACAAGCAGTTCCTGCAGAGTACCACTCTGGTGGCACAGCAGAAAGCAGACGATTGTTACCGCGGCTTTGCCGGCGTGGACCTGGAAGAGCAGAGCTTGTACTCTGCCAGGAGTGATCGTGCCAACGGCTGCAACTTGCAGGCTAATGAAAGTATGAAGACAACACCTGTGTATCAGAACTACCCCTACCTGAAAAACACCCTTGCAGCCCAGGCTGGATACTCAGAAGCAATCAAAGACTCAGGAGCCGATGCTTATTCTTATGGAAGGGAGAAGGTGTGTCCCAAAGGAGCAGATGCACAGGTGCACCCAAAGCGGGCAGAAACATTTCTTCCACAGGGTCACAGATACAATGAGAACGGAGATTATACCAGATACACTGAATATTCTCATGCTGGTAAAGCAAAGCCCAACAAGAGCACCAGTTGTAGCCTCCAAGAAAATAGAAAGCTGGTAAATGGAACCCCTGAGGCACCACCTCTGGATGCAGAGCCCTATGCTAAATTATTTCAGGTTAAATCAGGAACTCAGAAAAAATTTGAAGATACAATTTCAGATCAGCATGACTTTACATTTCCCAAGTCTGTAGGACTTGTACCAGAAAAACAATTTGCAAACGAATCTTCCTTCGGCACTGATTTTGGGCAAAAATTTGAATATGGACTAAAATCTTTTGCAGCTTGTCCAGGGAATAATGGTGTGGAAAAGCAGCAGTTTTCCAAGGCCGATGTTCAGAATCCTGAATTCTATAAATCTCTCCCGCTGTTGCCCAATGCAGCAGTCCCTTCAGCAGGCTCTAGCACCAGGCCAGGGTGGATGAACATCCAAACCAAACCCACAGCTTCTGGCCCCTTCCAGAATCCAAGTCCTTTGTTGAAATTGAATAATCAGTCACCTGCATTTCCAAAAAGCTCTCGTCATTCTAATGATGGTTTTCAGTTGCCATCTTCAAATTTACCTTTAAATAGTAATTTACTTCACAAGTACTGTCAAGATAACCCATTCCTCTCCGGCCTTGACTTTGGCTACAGCACTGCAGAACGAGCTCGGGCAGCTGCGTGCATGGAAGCCGTGGTTAGGGGTGGGGAAGAGAACCTCATCGAGTACCTCAGTGAGAAGAAGTTGAAGCAGCCAAATGGATTCTGTGACAGTTACTTGGCTCAGCAGTTGGGGATCATTGACAGTCTGAACAAACAGCGTTTCCAGCTGAAGCCGCAGAGCCAGCACTGTGATCTGGAAGGGCAGAGCCAGGCGGATGGGGTGTTTCAGGACATGTACCAGGAGTTACTGGAGTCTCAGGGGCAACTCCATCTCGGGGCAGGGAATGGGGACACCAGTGCCATCAGTGCTGGGAGCTGCCTGCAGGCTCCAGGGATTCCCAACTACGTGGTGGGTGACTTCAGGCGGAACCGGCAGCTGGGTCCCAGCGCCTTCCCCGTGAGATCTGCTCACGTCTTGGGCCGGTCCGTGGTGCCTTTGATGGAGCCTCACACCTTGTTCTCCCAGGATGATCTCAAACGCCTCTACCCCTGCTTCACAGAGAAGATGTATGGTGACAGTGCCCTTTCTGGTTTCGTGTCAGCATTTGGATTTCAAAAGCAAGTGAAAAGCCGCAGAGGGCCTGCCAGCGAGCTGCATGTGAGACTGGAAGAGTGTTATGAGCAGTGGAAAGCTTTGGAGAAAGAAAGAAAGAAGGTAAGAAAACCAAACTAGAATAGTATCACAGATTTGATGTAGATGTCATCCTGCTCAATGCAGTCACAGATCATGGGTAGTTCTGCTGTTAAGAGTTGAAATGCTTGATGGGACTTCAAATTTAGAAGTTTGTTTCTCTGTGTGTTTTGGGACAGAAAATGAAAGGTGTGGAGATTTGTAGCCTGGCTGAAAGCATAATTAATGTTGTATGGAACATTGCACTAAAAGCAGGAATTCAGGGGCTTTTCCAGTCCCAGGGTTGGCAAAGGTATGTTCGTGAGGAACAAAGATGTGTTATACCTTTTTTATTAATACAATAAATACAGCGCCTCTGGAGCTTTGAAAGCAAATCCAGTAAATATATTTTGAATTGGAACTAAACTTTAATTCTTTCAATTCAGTTTTTAGGAGCTACATTGAATTCCTACCTCCTGTTTCCCGGAAGGTTTAAACCTAAGGTGTATTTGAAGGGGTTCATTTTTTTCCCCAGAAACAGGAGCTGAAGGAAGGGTCATTTAATTAAAACCCTTGGAGTAAAAGGCTCAGGTAGTGCTGTGTGAAGCCCTACTAAAAGCAGTTGCCTTTTTTGGTCAGTAGAAAAACCTGTCTTCATTTCACCAAATGAGATGGGGTTTGAATTTCAATACGTGGGACTCTGTGGGGGAAGCTGGGCCAAAAGTCACCTGGAAATAGTGGGGCCTTTGGGAGTTCTCCTGTGCCAGCCCCCGCAAAGAAACCAGTTCCAGAAAGATGTACCGGGGATTTTTTGACGGTGTTTCCTGACAAAAGCCAATGGTTGCTTTTGAATAGAGAGGTTGGGGAAGAGTGAGCCCAGCTTAAGGAGGGGAGGTGGTGTCTGGAGTGCATGGAAAGTGCAAGAGAGGAAAAGCTGACATGTGCATGGCTGGGGGCCATGGTGGAAGAAATTCAGCTTTATCACAGAATCCCAGAATGGTTTGGATTGGAAGGGACCTTAAAGCTCACTCAGTCCCACCCCCTGCCATGGGCAGGGACACCTTCTACTATCCCAGGTGGCTCCAAACCCCATCCAACCTGGCCTTGGACACTTCCAGGCCTGGAGTAGCCACAGCTGCTCTGGGCATCCTGTGCCAGGGCCTCACCATTCCCACAGGGAACAATTTCTTTCTAATATCTAGTCTAAACCTGCTCTCTCTATGTGAAGCCATTCCCCCTTGTCTTCACACTCCGTGCTCTTGTTAATAGTGGACCACTATGAAACCATCCAAGAACTGCAATTTTAAATCCAATTTAGCTAATTCCTAATTGTTATGGGTGTTTCAGAGTGACATAACAAGGAGATGAGAGAGATGGAAATTTGGAATCTTGCAAATAGTTTTCAAAATAATTTTCTGATGGCTAAATAAAATAAAGAATCATGGAATGGTTTGGTTTGGAGGGGACCTTAAAGACCATCCAGTTCCACCCACCTGCCATGGGCAGGGGCACCTTCCACTAGACCAGGGTGCTTAGGAAAAAAAGTCTTTCTGTAGTTTAATCTGTACAAAAATTAGGTTAATTGCTGACTGAAACAGTTTTATTTTAACTTTTATGTGTGAGATCCACATCTGTTTGGTCATTTTTTTCCCCTGTAATTCTGACTTGCCTCCATTTTATTTCCAGGCAAAACCAGTACAGGCTGTAGTCAGAGTGAGCAGACATAGCACTGCTGGAACACGGTGTGTTGGCACGATTGCTTTAGTTGAACTGCTTTGAGTAAAGCAGTTGTTCACTTAAAGGAGGTGATTGTCTCACCAAAGGGTTAAATCCCAAATGCCTGAATCCTCATTATCTCCTTTAAAAAACTCCAAAACCTTGATGGGAAGAAATTGAATCTGATATTTTTTTCTTGTTTCTGTAATGAAGCACACTCTGCATGTACATTCTGAGGGAGTTGTTCTTTTGTTTTCCTACAGACTGAATCAGCTCTTGCTAAGAATTTCCAAGGGAAGAAGGTTTCCAGTACTAACCACATTCCAGTTCCAAGGCTGACATCAAATCCATCAAGGGTTGATCGCTTAATTGTGGATCAGCTACGGGAACAAGCCAGAGTGAGTTGAAGGACTATAAAAAAATCTATTAAACTTATCCCACAGAACTTAGAGAGTACAGTATGAGATAGGTAAGATGATCAGAGCAGCTTTTCCCAAAATAGCTTTGTTCTTCAATGCTGTGCAGGGAATAACATTTCAGCAGTCTGTGTTAGAGCTTCTGCAGCTCCAGGGTGCTGTTTCCAGGGAACCACAGAGGGGCTGAGGCTCACAGTTAATCCCCATGTGCCAGGAGGATGTGGTTCCTAGTGCAGGAGCGTGCACGTGGTGCAGCATCCAGTCCTGGAGCCTGTGCACAGCTCTCAGGGTGCCACATTCGGAGCAACTCAGCAGGGGAATGTTTACTGTGGATTTGGAGACACTGTGTTGGAGGAGGTATTTGTGGGAAAAACAGGTTTAGTTAATGTTTGGAAGATGTTGACACATACATTTGCTTGAGAGTTCTAATTTTGAATGCAGAATGCTTGAGACTATTGCATTTATGCTTGAGAAATTCTACATTTTAATGCAGAATGATTATTTGATGCACCTTCAGCCTGAGTTTCTGTTACCAGTTTGCTGCTTAATCCAGAGAGCCGTAACCAGTAGGGCAAGGGAAACTGGGGTCTGCTGAGCTCTATGAGCAAACCACGGTGCTGGTGGCAGCCCCAGGGTCCACGGGGAGGTGACAGCTGGAGGGACAAGAGAGTACAAACTCTGCCATCAGAATGGTGAGGGGCTGCTGTCACCATCCTGAGGCCCAGAGACCAGAGCACGGTGCTGGTGCTGCAGGGGGAGGAGAAGCAGGAACCAACCTGTCCCTGCCAGGGGCTGTGGGCTGAAAGGGTTCTGGGCAATGTTGGATTTGGAGGCAGCAGCAGTGCTGGGCCCAGCCACTCAGCAGCAGTGGGGAGCAGCAGCCAGTCCTACCTGCCTCACACAGGAGGAAACAGTCCATGGAGCTGTGTCTGCAGAAACTGCCTGGTGCTGTTCATCCAGCTGAGGGATGAACTGAAAGACATGGATGGGCTTAGTGTACACTTTTTAAACTCCTGCTCTATGAATCCCAAAAGAACAGCCTTAGTTTCCATGTTTAGAAGGCTTGCCTGCCCTTGTCCTGGTACTTTAAAACTGCCTCCAAAACAGGGCTTAAGCTTCTCTAGCCATTTGAGGAACCAAACTTCAGGGTATAGAACCTCAAACCCTTGTTAGGTAGCAACTGAAAAGTAGTTTTAAGGATGCTCAACAGCAGAGTGAGGCTGTTAAACGTGGATTCTAACATCAGAAAGTTGGGGATGGCCAGAGAGGAACCCTGGTACAAAGGTTTGAGTGGAAGTGGAGTTGGCTGAACTCTTCATAGCTGGAGCATCCAGTTAAATCTTCTTGACAGTCACATGCGTTACTTTAAGCCATTAAGTATAGCCATGGCCCAAGGACCATCCCAATTTGGGGATTTAGTTTTCTCTCTTTCTGCAGACCAGTAACCAGGTTCTCAGCATTATGTGACTGTGGCTGAGGAGTCACTCACCACGGGGAAACCCACAAGGGATGTGACTGGTGTAAGATAAGACAACACAGATTTAGATTTTCAATGGACTAAACAAACCTGAATTATTTCTGAATGTTTGTTCTCAGCTCCCTTAGTGTTGAGTGTTCATCCCAGAAGTCAGCCCACATGTGTGGTTCCACAGCAGCTTTCCCTTTCCCAGTCCAGCTGTGACTGCTGCTGGCCCAGGCTGCCCTGCACAGCACAAAGGGCCCGTCTGGGTTTTCACCCAGAAATTGCAGCAGTGCTGTGAGAAGGGAGGACCCCAGTGCTCTGAATTCAGGGAAATGCACATTGTCCTGGAACCACCTTTTGTTCATGGATGTCTCTAAGCTGTACCGGTCTGTTACTAACCAGTAAGCTGGGGGTCCTTATTGGGCTGTTGCAGCTTTGCTGTTGTGCTTTGCACACCCAGCTGTACCACGACTTTGGGTTTGGAGATCAACAAATCCCGGGTAAGAATTTAAAACTACTTCAGCTGTAACTTCATGAACTGTTCTCAAAAGAAAGTAATGATTATCATTAATCTGTTCTCCCTAATTAGTTAATTTTCTTTTAAGTGTAAATGAATACAGTGTGAACTCCTGTGAGATGTGAATTGTTCCTTAGGTTGTGACTTTACTGGGGAAGATGGAGCGCCTGTGCAGTTCTCCGCTCCACGAAAACATCTCCACTGCTCTGGATAAACACCTGGAATCGATCCGTGTGGTGCAGGCACGGAGGAAGGATGAAATTGTAAATGCTTTCAGTCGGCAGCGGCACGGCCCTCCCAGGTGCCAGGATGAGAGAGGTACAGCTGTACTTACATACATTTCAGGTAGCTTGGAAGTTGAACACGTATTCCAAGGCTGTAAAAAATAAGTGAGGGGGTTGTAATTCAAGTTTTAATTTATTTTTCAGTGTTAGAGCTTTGCCAAAGGCAGACTGGGTTGGGGTTTGGTTGAGGGTTTGAGGAGACACTAAAACTGGGGTTTAGAGATAAATAGGTTAAATTGATTTGGAGGTGTTTATTCAATGAATAAACTAGCAAGGAATAAAAATTCATGGGTTTTTTTGATAGCACATTCAGAGATTGGAGATGTTACTAAGCTGTTGCCTCTTGCTTCTCCCTGTCCTTCATATTCCTGTTCCTATGAACCCTCCAGCTCTGTCTTTGTCCAGATCTTCCTTGGTATCTCCATGCTGAATCTGCCCAAAGTGACCGAGATGGCCTTGGGTTACAAATGGATTTCCTCTTCAAGCATCTTCTGTCATAGACTGGCATAATTACAAATCATATTTTGGATGGATGCACGAAAATGCATTGGGCGGAATGTTTTCGTCCTTAATGGTGTCCCAAATAAGCCAAATATTCAGCTTAATCTTTCAGCAGTGCACAGAATGGCAGGGTCCCTTGTCTCTGAGATGGGAGTCAGGGTAAACTCCTGCTCCCTACGACAGTCTGACCTCCTGCCCTGTGTCAGAAGCTGTCTTACATTTCTGAATCTTCTGATCTCTTCTGCCTTTCTTTCTACATCTGAGTTACAGGGATTATTTTATTTCTTTGGGGTGTCCCATCATGCAGTTCTGTAATTCTCAAGTTTACCTCAGAAGATACAGTGCAGCATTTTTTCTTTTCACCTGTTCTCCATCATTCTTGTTTCTCTTTACCTTGACTGAAGATTATGAGACTTGTTAAGGTGAAGGGGTTTTTTTGGGTTTTTTTGGGTGTTGAAGTCCATGAAAATAATTGGCTTTACCTGGCACTACCAGATCTGTGAGCTCTTTGGAACAGAGTAGTCTGGGAAAGAGTTGTCAGACCTGGACATCCAGCTTCTTGGTGCAGCTGCTTGGAGAGAAGAGGGAGAGGAGAGGAGGCTCTGCGCACTGGGATCTGATTACTTAGCTGGAAGGGTTGTGCTTGGTCCTCTGCCTCCCATCACTATCTCGGGGTGTTGAGCCTGGAGCAGCACTCGGGGAGGACTTTTTTGAACAGTAAATTATTGGATGCAGTAACTGTATTTGCTGTGTTGGGCAAAACCTCGAGGGAAAGGCCTGAAGCTGTTTTAGTTTGTTTGGGAGCAGGTCTTCCCCAGCCCAGCCCTGTTTCCACAGCACCTTTCTATTTCATCTGATCTGATATTAAGCATCTATTACAAAATCACAGGATGGTTTGGGTAGGAAGGGACCTTAAAGCCCATTCAGTTCCACCCCTGCCATGGACAGGGACACCTTCCACTGTCCCAGGTGGCTCCAAGCCCCATCCAACCCGGCCTTGGACACTCCAGGGATGGGCATCCACAGTTTCCCTGGGCAACCCGTGCCAGAATAGCAGGATCACAGCCCGGATGACCCTTTACAGCTCTGTGGTTCAACACCCATTCACAGAACATGACGTGTGTGCTTGAATCCAGTGCCCCAAACAAGCTGTTCCTTCACCCATGGTAAGGATTTCTTGGCAGGACAGGTGAAGGACCCCCCTGTGACCCAGAAGGGGAGGCCCAGGTGCCATTAGTGTGTGTGTGTGTGCATGGAGCACCCCAGCCCCGGTGTGCAGCTGCAGCAGGAAGGTGCTGTAACAAGCTCAGAACCTAAAAGCCACTCACCTGCCTCACTGTGTGAGGGCAGAGAAATTCACATAGAGCTTTTGTAAACCTGTAAAGGGCCAGACAAGGTCAGACACTAAAGGGACCTGAGGTGCAGGGCCAGGGAAGCCCTGGCAGTGCTCCAGGACTAAAGGGCCTTTCCTCCCTCCTGCAGTGGTGCTGGCTCTGGCTGTGGCGCTCCGAGCCCTGTGCCTGGCCACGCGCAAGGTCCGTACCGTGCTGTGGTGCGCATTCCAGATGACCCTGCCAAAACCCTCCACTGGAAAACGGGCTCGGGAGAGACTTCCACAGGAGGGGGCGGCGCCTGAAGAGAAACGAGCGGAGACACCCCCGGCTGCGGCTGCGGCCCCGCGAGGGCCCAGGGAAGGGAGTGCAGAGGGAGCCCCGGGGCTGTGCATGGACCTGCTCCGCAGTGTGTATGAGAGAGGAGATTTGAATTCCTCATAATTTTTGGTTCTTTTTAGTTACTTCAAAGTTTCAACTGCTAAAGTTCATATTTAAAGCTATATCTCGATGAGAAGTGGGATTTGCCTTAAGGGCTCTCAGGTTAAGCTGTTAGCGTGACGGGCATGGTCAGAATGTTGTAAAGCCAAACTGGTGAATGTTAACTTAAAAAAATAATCAGACTAATTCATTAACAGCCAAGATATAATTTAACTCCTGCGGGTGAAGCCTGGTGTCCAACTCTCCCCATAACTCCTTTTAGTTTTGCTTTCGAAAATAGGTTTTTAAATAATGATTCTTAAAGACTGTGGTGTGACAGGGTGTGAGGTTGGTGTCAGATCAGATTGTGATGTAAAATGGTTTCCTTATTAAACTAAAACCTGGAAACAGGAGGAAAAAAAGCTAGGAATACCCAATATTCATGTAAAACTAGATATTTAAAATACAAGTATTTATGGATTTGGGATTTTAAAGTCTACGTTTGGGAAAGGCAATATGCACCAGGTTCCACTAAATTACCAGTAGAGCAGAATTGCTGTGTGAAACCATGAATTCAGTGAATGTGTTCAGATCTTTGGAATGCTCTTGGGAACAAAGGAACTACTGTTGTAAAGTATTTAAGCATAATCAAACTGCGACAGGCAGACAGGATTGTCCTGCAGAGCTGTGAATGATCTTCAATAATGAGCGTTGTTTTTAATTTAACTTCAGAAAAGGTAGTGCCAAGTTCTGAAATTTCGATTTTCCTAAAGTTACGAGTTTGGTTTGAAATTTGGTTGTCAACTTCTAGACTTCTTAGTGAACTTCTGCATTTGGGCAGCTCCCAGCACTGGTGTTTGCTTGCAGCTCTCAGTCTTTAGGAGCAGGAGTGATGGGTTCACCAGCACTCGGTGCTGGTGCTTGGGACAGAGTGACCCTGGGAAACCCACGACCGTTGGGTTAAAGTTACTGAGCTGACCATGCCTGCACACCCTGGTACTGACACGGCTCTGTTCCTCGTGCTGCTGGGAATGCTGATGTGCAGAAGGGGTGATGGTATCAGATAAATTGTCGTTAGATGATGCGCAGAAAGGACTGAGAAAGGCTCAGCAGAAGGTGGGGTGTGATCACGGCAATGACAGAAGCGCTGCCAGGCGAGCGGGGCAGAACGAGCACAGCTTCATAACAGTCACTGCACTGGGGGTTGTTCAGTTTGACCCAGGCTCTGTTGATGTTAAAGCAAAACTGACTGTGCTGACTGGAGTTGTCTATAAGAAATAAATTCATTTTTGTTGAAGAACTTTTGTTTTGCAAGTGTGTTTCCAGGCCGGGCTCCTCAAGCCTCAGCCAGTACTGGGGGGAAGCATTCAGGCCGTTATGGAATTGTGTTCAGGATAAAGCACAGGGGATGCTGAAATCCCTCTCTAGAGAGAGCCATGACCGTAACATCGGACACACCGAGGGGAGCCAGAGTAGGGAACGTTTCTTCCCTGCAAATGTCTCATTGGCTCCAAGCTCTGCATTGCCAGGGAAGGCTGATGCAGCAATTCTGTCATTTGCACTGGGAATCTTAGGGGTGAGTCCAGACTCCAGAGTATTCCTGCTCTATAAATAACTCCCTGATGTCGGTGCCTGCTGTGCACTGCTGACCATCCTGAATGGAGCAGCAGTGCTTGGAGCTCCAGAGGCCAAGTTGCTGCCTGCCTGGGCACCTGATGCATGGCACAAACTGCTGGCATGGGGGGGGGTGGGCCCACAGCCCTGGGGGGCAGGGGCAGTACCGTGGGGTGGGTGCAGCCCTGCAGCCTCGTGGGCTGAGAAGCATCAGCTCACTTTGGGTTTCCAACATCACTGGCTGCTGCTATGGTGCTGCTCCTGGCCATGGTTCCACTCTGCCCCAGGACAGTTGCTGGAAGCCAAAGGGCTGGACTTTCCCTCGCTCCTGATACCTGTCCCTGACAGGGCCTTTCCCAACAGCAAAGCGAGCTTTGGCCAGACAGACACAACAGCCCAGCCCAGCCCTGTGCCTGCTGGGAGTGCAGGGGACAGTGGCACCTGCAGAGGGATCTGCAGGGCTGTGGGAGCCAGTTCCCACCGTGTGTGTGTGACTGTGCCATTCTTACATCCATACAGACTCCTATGGAATGTGCACACACAGTGTAGCCTGTTGTTCCTGGACAGGCTCTGGAGCCCAGAGGGGGCTCAGTGCCTCCTCTCCCGAGGAGGTGAATGCTGCCCTTCCCTGGACCCTGACAACGAAAGGTCTCAGGAAGCCGTGACAGGCTGAGGTGTGCTGTGTCCATGCAGGTGGGCAGCTCCAGCCCTCAGTTTGCATTTTCCTTGGAAGCCAAGGGCTGGGCAGTTCAGTGCCAGGTCACAGAGCTCCAGGAAAAGCCACTTCAGCTGACAAGGATGGGCAGCAGCTGCTGCCAGAGCAAGTGGGGTGCCAGCGGGAGATGAGATCACCCATGCTGCCTGTTTTCTGAGCCCCACGGGTGGCCAGGGCTGCCTCGGGCCCGGGCAGAGCCAGTGCCTCGCCCAGCCTCAGCCCAGAGCTGGTGCAAAGGGCTCCAGGGCACTAGAGAAAGTGAGAGCTGGCCCATGGTGCTGGGGCTGAGTGACATCCCCCTCCCTCAGCAGCTGCTCCCTGCCCTGTTCCACCACAGTCCCATATCCTGGCAGCTGCCTGAGCCACCAGAAATATGATGCTCCAGCCAGGATCTGCCAGGCTGGGAAGAGAGTGCACCAGGCCAGGCTCGGAAGAGAGCCCTGGGGAGCAGCACAGCTGGGTCAGCTCCCAGGAAAGGGGGCACCACAGCCCTGGGAAACAAGGCATGAATGAATCTGCACCAAGGCAGCAACCAAGGTGAGCCATTAGAAATGCTGCTGCTGGGCAAGGGGCCAGCAAGGACACAGAACACACCACTGGCACCGCCATCACGGATGGCAACATCACTCAGAGGAACCCACTTCTTGGCCAATCAAGATTTATTATTCAGGTCCAAAGACAAAGCAGTTGGAGACTCACACACGCAGCAGCAGCTTGAAGGGGAGGCCTGGCCCTGGAGTCAGAGCAGTGCTGAAAGCAGGCGCTGGGTTGGGCACCCTGGGAGTGCAGGAGCACAGGAGCTCAGCACAGATCACCTCACAGCAAACGGGCACCCGGAGCAGATGCAGCGCAGAGCCCAGGCACACCCGTTCCTCTCGCAGCCCCTCCTTCCCCCTCAGTTCACAGGATTAGTGTTCTCCTTCCTGAAGTGGGCAACACCATCACAAAAAAAGGCTGGAGCAGCAGAACGAGCCCTTTGGGCCAGGAGGAGCACCTGGGAGGAGCACTGCAGTTCCTGACAGCAGCTGTGCCCAAGGAGAGCAACGGGCAGTGACCCCAGCGCATCCCCAGCTCGCCCTCCTTGTGCCAAACAAGCTTCAGAGCTTCACCCTGGCAACAGCCGTGGAAATAACAGTCCATGTTCACCCACAGAACATCGGGGAGCACCATTTTCCAGCTAGCTGGAGTCTTAAAACTGCATTAGGAGTGTGGTTTGCTGCTGCTGCGGCCAATGCTCCGGCCTGGGCGGTGTTTCCCTCACCCACAGCCCACGGGTGATGTGGTCACATCGCTGCAGCTCATCTCTATTTCACACATCTCACTCCTCTGCTGCAGCCCAGCACTGCCCCGTGCTGAGCTCAGCTCCAATTCTGCTCCCCCAGCCCAGCCCGAGTAGGGCCGGAGCGTTGTTCTTGGCAGCACAAACACAGGGATTTGCAAAGACGTTTTTCAAGGCTTGTGTAAATGAATCCATGTGTGCCCCAAGGCAGCGTGTCCTGGCTCGTGGCAGGATGGGCTCAGCTCAAACCACGGCTAGTGCAGGGGCTGCTCCTACACCATGCTCTGCTCCCAGGTGGTCAGAAGTAAAAATGGATCAATTTCACAACACGGACATAATCACTTCACCCTTCTTTGGTACAGACACTGGCCACGAGCACCGACTGGGACACTGACACCACAAGCACAGGGCACACTGAGTCCAGGAGCTGCTCAGAGATTCTGTTCTGCTATGTAACAAAAAAAGAGAAAAAAAGGCAACACTTCCCAAGAGCCACTCCCAGCCACGTGCCCAGAATTCTTGCTGCTTTTTAAACACACACCGTATTCAGAATTAATTTTTATCCTTTGAGAGTCCACCTGGAAATCACCAGCTACCGCTTCCGCTCGCCCTTCTGTGTTCGTTTCTTCTCCTTCTCCTTCCGCTCCTGCTTGGCCAGCTTGTCCTTCTCCCGCTGCAGTTTATCCTGCTCTTTCTTCTTCTGGAACTCATCCCGCAGCAGCTCCCGCTCCAGCTTCCTGGCATTCAGGACATCCTCCACGTTGGTGTTTCGGAACAGTGCTGGGGTGGGATAAGGGCCGACAACACTCTGGCTGAGGTTGCGTGAGACAGCCTGTGGCACGTGAAGTTTGTTCTACCTCCCCCCTCACCTTCTGACTCCCTGCTTCCTCACCAGGCAGGTAAGGAACTGGGGAATGAGGAATGCAGAAAGGAGAAGGAATCTCTGGTTGTTTTTCCAGATAGAAAAGTCAGGTTGAAAAAACACCCGCTCCTAGAGAAGGAAGGGTCTGGAACACAAGTCTGATGAGAAGCATCAGAAGAAGCTGGGAGGACTCAGCCTGGAGAAAAGGAGGCTCAGGGGGGCCCTTGTGGCTCTGCACAACTCCCTGACAGGAGGGGGCAGCCGGGGGCATTGGGCTCTGCTCCCACGGAACAGGGACAGAACAAGAGGAAACAGCCTCAAGTTATGCCAGGGAAGGTTTAGGTTGGATATTGGGAAAACTACTTCATGGAAAGGGTCAGGCATTGGCACAGGATACCCAGGGCAGTGGTGGAGTCCCATCCCTGGAGGGGTTTAAAAGCCATGTGGATGTGGCACCTGGGGACAGGGGTCAGTGGTGGCCTTGGCAGTGCTGGGGGAATGGTTGGACTCAATCTCAGAGGGCTTTTCCAACCTTAATGACTATGGGTTTTTCCTAGAAAAATGAGGTTGCCCACTGGTTCTTAAGACTGATGTGCAAAGTATGTGTCAAACCTCTACAAACCTGAAAGGAAGAAAACACACAGGGTACAGCCCCGAGTGGGTTCACTACAGCTGTGTGTGACGTGTCTGCACACATCCATACATGTACATGTGTGTGTGTGTGTGTGTGTGTGTGTGTGTGCGCAGACAGACAGGTACATGCATGTCCCTAATGTAAGGACAAGAATAATTTATGTTTCATATTTAATTATGTGATACAAACTGCTTCCATCTTAAATTTGCCAGCTGGGAGCTCAAGGATGGTCCCAGTTCTGAGAGAGACATGGGTCCCTTGGTCCTGCCCACCCTGAGTGTTCAGCTGCACCAAGGCCCAACAGGCTTCATTCTTGACACAATTTCCCTCTCTGGACACCAGTTAACATTAACCTGATGTTCTGGGAGCATTGTCCTTATCAATAAGCATGTTCTGTGAAGCTGCAAGAAGGTGCAAGAGGGAAGAAGAGGAGTAGAGGAAAATGAATGGCAGGGTTGGTGTGAGCCCTGCGCACAGAGCACACAGACCTGTCACTGTGAACAAGGTCAGGGTGCACAGAGAGAAAAACCAACCCCCAGGCTTAAATGGCGGCCCTAAAGAACCAGGGAGACCAGCACAGGGAGAGAAGGATGGGAAACTCACCGTGGAGGCTGCCTGCCTGACAAACAGCCTGAGTCACCAGGAATTCAAAGGATACATTTTTCTGATCCAATATTTACTGCTGTCGTTGATCCATCCTGTTCATCCCCACCAGTGAGAGAATTAAGGAAAGGAAGACATCAGTAATGAACTTATGCCTCTCTACAGCCACACTTCACTCAGAACACCTCAAATAACAACCTTATAAAGCCAGGAAGAAGCAGCTGGACTCTCACAGACCAGGTAGGCACAACTCTCACCCTCAGCTCCTGCTGCTCCACAGCCAGATGCGGTTCCCTACAATTCACTCTGCTGGGCAGGGAAGAGCTCGTTCTTCAGCACCACAAAGAGTTAACTTCTAACCCTCCCACTCCACACACTCTCTCCGTAAAGGATTATTCCAGCAGCTTTCTCCTGGGAAAGCAGGAAAGAAACTCAGCACCAACTGCTGAGGGATGGGGGCATTCACTGCTCTCCTGCCACACACCTGGGCTGGGCACAGTGTCACAGCCACGTGTTGGTGGGGACCAATGCCCTCCCAGGAGCATCTGCTCACAGCACTCCACAAACGAGGAGCTTCCACGCTTTGCCCATGCAAGTTATTTTATCATGAGGAAGACTGCAAAGCTTCCCCAGCTCTCCCCACCAGACCCTGCAAAGCTGGGAGGGCGTTGTTGTTTCAGGAGGTTTAGAACAGGTATTGTCCTTCACAGCCCGAGCCTTGAGCACTGCAGGAAAAGGATATTCCTCCTCGTCGGTCACATTGGCATACTGAGCCAGGAGTGCTGCCTTCCTCTGCTTCTCCTCCTGGGACACCTCCTTGGGCTTCACCACGATCCTGGCCTGCTTCTCCATCATGCTGGCGATGGCCTGGACCTCATCTGGCAGGAGAGGAGTGACAGTGTCAGCCCAGGCCACAGATGTGGCCACCAAGCCCCTGATGTCACTCACTGCCTCCTCCCTCTGCAGCTCCACCCACGGCCACTGCCCGTGTCCTGCAAGGACACTGTGCTGGGGGAAATGCACCCACCCAAAGGGAGAGGTCTCACCCAAAAACACCCCCTGAGCTCTTCCCAAGGACACTAGTGGTGCTGGCAAAGCCAGCTGCTTTGGGGAATTCCAGCTGGGATCTGGGAGAGATGGAGCTGCTGAGGAGCCACCACAGGGCTGGCTAGGGCCAGCATGGGGCTGACACTCTGACGTGACACCGCCTTCTCCCTTCGAGGGGCAGTTCCTGTTCTGCACCCAGCCACCACCAGATACTGTTATTCCTGGAGCACACACTTACTTACTCCTGGAGTAAGGGAAGTTTCACAATGAAACTGGAATCAGTCAGGCTCTGGCTAATGAAAATCCATTTGACTCCAAATCACATTCTATTCTGCTTCAAAGCAGCTTAGTAAGTTTATTTAAGTATGTACTTAACCCCCATCAAACGGAAATTCTGAAAACCTGAAGTGAGGGATCAGTTCCATGCTCTCCCTTTCTTTCCAACCAAGAGAAACCAGCAGCTGATTTACCTTTTAACACTGAAATTCTGCTGCCCATTTCCTAAAATGACATCTGGGTTTTGACACCAATTTTTTTTTTTTAGTCTGTTAATCACTTATCCTCAGGACTCTTGTTATTCTGAGTGGATACACACTTCAGTGGGGATTTATCCTTTTATGGAACCCCAGTGAAGTAACTGCACCTTGGAATTCCATGAACCCAGACACACTGTGCTGCCTTTTTATGACAAGAAAAATCCCTGCGGGTGAGCACTGGCAGCAGCAGGAGGAGCCCAGCAGCAGCTCCAGCAATCCCAGGCACTTGTCCCCAAGAGGAATTTATTTTATTTAATGCATGGGACAGCATTAATTTCTCCCTGTCCCCAGCCAAAGGCAAGGTCAGGCCAAGAACAGACTTCCAGGATTTTTGGGGAAAGCCACTGAGCTGCTGCGTGGTGGAGCTACTGCATCCATGCAGGGGGTGAAGAGAGGGGGATGCTGGGGCTGATCCAGTGATGAGGGACTCGCTGCCAGAGCCATTCCTGGGTGACTCTGGGCACTGACAATGTGTTTGCAACCAGAGGCAACAAGAAAATGCAAAGCAAACAAAAAGCAGGATTTAGCCCAAAGGGATGTTCCATTGTCACGGTCTCTGGTCAGGTCTGTGCCACTGCAATGTCACTGGTCTGTGCTTGAACCACAAATCCTCCCAGCACACAGAGCCCTGCACAGGGACCACGACAAACCTCTCCAGTGAACAAGGACAAGGCGAGGTCTTGGCTCCCAGCTGAGGACAAGGGATGGATTTAGGGAGGGGACATGGGAACAGTGGGACTGTATCCGCTGTGGCTGGGGAAGGAGCAGTGACAGTTGATCAGCAGCCTCACAGAGCTTCCTCCAACGAGCATTTATGGGAAAAAAGGAGAGTTGTAAGGGAAAATGTTGCAAGAGGAAATATGGATGTGTGAGTGGGGTGAGCAGCAGGGACAGCCCAGCTATCCACAGGGGCAGCTGCAGTTGTACAAACCAGACTGGCATAAACAGAAGCAGCACAGGTTTCTAGACCATAACAGCTGCAGTGCCAGCACTAAAGAGAGACAGCCCTGGATGTGCTGGGAAAGGAGGTTTCTGAAAAAACCACAGAATGGTTTGGGTTGGACCTCAATGACCATCTCATTGGAAAAAAAAATCGTATAGAAAAAAACACCAAGAAAAAAAGAAAAAAAAGAAAAAACCCACAAAACAAACAAAACCCTCACAAAAACAAAAAACCCAAACAAATACACCAAAAAAACCCCAAACCACAAAAAACCCCAATGCCAAGCCAAAAAAAAAAATCAGAAGGCCAAAACCTAAACAACCAAAAACCCCACAAACAAGAAAACAAAAAACACTTTTCCAGAATGATGAACCCAAAGAGCAGCAAATTCTGGGGCTGCCCTAAGTGAAACTGCTCATCCCCATTCCAGGTGAAATACGACTGAGCAGCAATGGAATGAGAGGCAGGTGAGACCTGCAGCCGCGTGGGCAGCGTTGGTTTAACTCCTCCCAGGACAAACACAAAGTTCCCGTTGTGGTAAGGCCCTGCAGGTCACCCACACTGAGGACCAGGGCACAGCACCCCAAGGCACAGAACTCTACCTTCCTTCTCCTCTTTGGCATCAACGACCTGAGAGTCAGACCACCTCTCCATGACCTCCCTGCACACGTCGTTCAAGAGATCTTCTTCCTGGTAAGGGAAAAGAGACTCCTCAGACTTGGAACAGAGTTGGCTGCTTCAAACCAGTCAGACTGGAAGACACCAGCTACAAATGATCTGCAGGCCCAGCAGTCAGCCCAGGAATACAGCTTTTCACCCCAAATCTGCTCATCAAACACACGCAGGACTCTGGTTTCCCTGGGAGGACACAGTCACACCGTGCCTGGGCACTTTGCACACCAACAGCTCTAACACATGTGGGTTTCACAGCAGTGGCTGTGCAGGTGCCACGGCCCTGCCCACACCAAGGAGGCCATCGGGGATCTTTGCTCCCGAATCCTCCTGCCCAGCATCCTCTCTCTTCCTGAGCGAGGCCACAGGGAAGCAACTCAGTGCCACCTCCATGCCAAGCTCACTAAAGGGAATAAATGACACGGGATAAATCGTAGGTCAGGGCCAGTACAGAGCTGAAAGCACTGTGGTGGTACTGACAGACCAGCACCTCCCACCAGCAGAGACATTCTGGTTCCCCTTGACGTGCGTGGAACATTAAACACAACTTAGAAGTGGCAGTGGGACACATCCCCCTGCTCCAGCAGGGGCTTCTCCAGGGGCTGCAGGTGAATCTCTGCTCCAGCATGGATCTCCAGGGGCTGCAGGGGCACAGCTGCCTCACCATGGTCTCACCACAGAATCTCAGGGGAATTTCAGCCCTGATGGCTGAAGCAGCTCCTGCCCCTCCTTCTCCACTGACCCTGCAGGAGGTTCTCACTCCTCTCTCCAGCTGTGCTTCTGCAGGTGGTTTTTTCCTCTGCTTAAATTTGTTACTTAAAGATGCTCAATGTCTTGGAGCAGACTGGCATTTGCTCCATGGAACATGGGAGAGCCAAACACCACTGATGGAGGGTCACAGAGCTCAGGGGCCACCATCAAATATTTCCAAACAAACAAGAAATTATGTTGGTTCAGAGTTCAGTAAATACAGAGAAAAATTAACCATGGAAAATACAAGCGAGGCACATTCTGTGTGGTTTAAAGAGAAGAACTGGACAGAAACAGAACTCAGTTTTAAGTTTCTTGATTAAAAATGGTGACATCTGAATAAACTCACTAGTGCAAGACATGATCAGGACTGAGGAACGATGGGTATGAGAGCAGATGTCACCTGAGATGTCACCTTATTTTAATAAGGTTTGTGAAATACAAACAAGTGAACACAAAGAATCCCCTGTAATTTGTGTATGGAACTAGGAGAAGAGACTTGGCAAGAAAAGCCCCAAATTCACCAAATAAAAGACTGTTTCAAAAGTCAATACAGAAATAAGCACAGAGTGTAAAAATAAAGAAAAATTTAAAAAGAACAGACTACAAAGAGTAATTACAAAGTCTGAGGGTTCGAGAGACAAAAATGTTTTACAGGAATGGCAGAAAAATTAAACTGAGCTAGAAACTGCAAATGAGGCTCAACTCAGCTGTGGCTGTGGCAGAGAAGGAACAGGCTGTGGTGTGACAGGGACAGCCCTGGACTCAAGGGACATGGGAACCCCACAGGTGCTCAGTCCTGGCAGTAGCACCACAGAAGGGAACTCAGCACTGAGGAGAAAAGGGGAAACAGCAGAAAACCTGAATATCAGGAAAGGGGAGTATCAGTGGCAGGGCCAGCCAGCACTGCTCAGACAAGACACACTTCCCAGGCCTGGAGAGGGCCAGGCACAGCAATGGTGATGGAAAGAAGTCTGGTAATTACAGGGAGGTTAATTAACCTCGGCTCCCGCAGAGCAGCACTTTGCAAAGAGGGCTGGCTCCATCCCTCACACCGGCGGATGCACCGTTTTCTTCTCCGGCTCTTTCAGGCTAAAAGTTGCACTGCCACAGTTGAACGAGCTCACTGCTGGTGCCCCAGGGTGGGGAGGGGACAGGGCCGGCAGGGGAGGGTGCTCTGGCTTTTAGGAAACCCATCTGGAATGGCACAGTCAGTGTACAGAAGGAACGGTGTTATACAGTCACCTGTGATAACAAAAAGCTGATTGTGCCCACCCAGTCTCTCTGGGTTTTGTGCTCCCACACTGATATTTTAGGAGGAAATCAGCAGCAGCCACTGAGCAGACAGTTACCAACACCAACACCAGCACCACTCATGATTTAACATTTTACACTATGAAACATCCACTGATGAAAAATCCCGAGACACAGACACTGTAAAAAAATCATACAAGGAGGATTATCCAAGAGAAATCCCTCCCTGCACTCTCCTGACTCCCAGGAATCTGGCAAGGGCAGAGGCAAGCCCTGCCCACCCCCCAAGTTCACCCACGGCTGTTCCTGTCCGTCCCAGCTCCAGCCGGATCTGATTCCTGGAAGCCAACGCGTGTGTGAGGCGTGAGAGCACCGCCCAACACCGTCCTGCCAGAGGATTTATCATTAAAGTCACCTCTCGAACCCCACCTGGCGCTGCCAGGCCGCCCAGCCCGCCGGTGAACCCTGAGCCCTGCACACAAACCAAGGGGATCCCTGCGCTCCCCACGAACAGCCCCTGCCATCAGCCTCAAGCCTGGCACAAACCCCCTCCCCAGCCAACAACACCCCCAAACAAACACCAAAAACCCCTGAAGGGTCCCGGGTGGGGGGCAAGAAAAGCCCCTGGCAGTGTGTGTCCTCCCAGCAAGGGGGTGATCCACCCCGGGAAGGGGGTGATCCACCCCAGGGCTCCGGGGGAGCCGCCCCGCTTGTCCTCCCCGCCGGACCCACGGAGCCCCCGGCCCATCGAGGCCGCAGCCCCCCGTCGCCTTGTGGGCTGCAGGGGAGCCCCGGCGGGAGCACGGCGCGCTCAGCGGCGCGGGGCGGACGGCGAGACCCCCCCTCGCCCGGGGGCCGCGGAGGGACCCCCGCCCCTCACCAGGCAGGCGGCCAGGACGGCCTGCAGCGCCTCCAGCCGCTCCTCATCGCTCTCCTCCTCCCGCAGCAGCCCCTCGATGTAGGCGCCGTACACGGCGCGGTCCAGCCCCAGCGCGTCCAGCCGCGCTGCGAGCCAGGCCGGGAACGGCGGCGGGTCCGGGACCGGGACCAGCATCGGGGCCGCGATCGGGATCGGGGCCGCGCCCGCCCCGCCGGGCGCCGCCATCTTGGGCCTTCAGAGGGGGAGGACGGCGGCCCCGGCGGGACAAAGTTGTGGCGCCGGCGGGAGCGGCGGGAGCGGGGGTCGGGGTCAGTGCGGCCGTGCCCGGACGGGGGCGGTGGGACCGGACGGGTGGCCCGGTGTGCTCGGTGCGCCCCGTGCGCCCCCTGCGCCCCGGCACAGCTTCCACTTCCTCCGGAGAGCGGCTTCGCGGGGAGCGGCGCGTCCCTGCGCGGCCGCCGTGCGGGGCGGGGCGGGCGGCGGAATTTAAACACGGGCAAGCGGCGGGCTCCTGGCGGCTCCCAGCCTTGGCAGTGCCATGGCCGGCACGGCCTCCCCACGGCCCCTCCGCGGACAGTCCTTCTACCTGGACCTGCCGAGCGGCCGCAGCGCCCGAGACCTGGCAGAGGCCATCGGGCGGCTCGGCGGGGTGAGCGCGGGCGCCGGGGGGCGTGAGGGGCCCGGGCCGGGGGTGGCCCGGGACTGGGGGGTCTCTGGCAGTGGGGGGGGGAGGTCTAGGGGGTGTCTTGGGGGAGTCTCGCCCCTTTCCTCTCTCTGCTCATATTTTAATGTTTCTGGATTTTCTTGCTTTTCGCGGTGAGCCCGGTTCCCTCCCCTGGTCCCCGGCAGCCGGAGCCCTGGGGGCTGGTGGAGGCCGCCCCACATCCCCGCGCTCCGGCCCCTCCGGGGTCCCTGGGCAGCGCCGGCCGGCTCGGGACCAACCTCTCCGTCCCAACATTCCAGGTGGTTCTCGGCTGCCTGGTCCGGCCAGCGCTGCTGACCACCATGGGAGCAACCCCCAGACGGGGTGACCAGCTGCCTGACCATGGGGTGCTTCCAGGCGGGGGTGACTGGTCACTTCGTCCTGGGAGCGCTTTCTAGGGGGTGGGAACTGACTGCCCACTCATAGGGGCACCTCCCAGAGGTGATAACTGGCTGCGAGGTGCTGGGTGCCCCTTCCAGGCAGTGATAAGTGGTTGCCTGGCCATGGGCACATTTTCCAGGTGGCTATAAGGCTAAGGTGTGGTTCCCCCTCATCGCTGACAACAACATTTGTGGCAGTTTGATTTTTTAGGGAAGTTGTGGGACTTCCAAACGGAATTCATCACTGGGTAAAGTAGGGAAATGCCAGCCGAGGTTCTTACCGTGGAGCCGTGTGCTGTTCTCATGGTTTTCCCAGGAAAGCCATCTGGGCACTTTTCCCTGGGAAGCTGTTGTTTGGGTGGATCCCTGTGGCATCCTTCATGGCCTCCAGGCTTTCTTGCTGCTGATATTCCTCATCAATTCCTTATATAGTGTCCCAAGACCCTTCAAAAAGTAGCATCACCTCAGTCCCTCAAGCTGGAGCTGAGCATGGGGTTGTACCTGGTTGTTCATCTTTCAATTTCCTTATTATTCTTGCACACAGTTTGGTTCTAACAGTTGTTACTATTTGTTTTCAAACTCTTTAATCTCTCTGAGGTGGTCATCTCATGTAACCTCTAAACTTAAATCCTACAATATACACACAGGTGTAAAACCTTTTAATTCTTGCTGCTGCTGTATCCCTTCAGCCCTGATCAGATGTTGGCTGCACAGACATGTGGGGAAGGTGACTTGCACTGTTTTCCCTTCCACGAATTGCACCTTCATCCTGAACTTGCTGGTTTCTCTCTGCCCTCCCCTGGATGTGCCACCCACCCTTGGGACATCTCTTTCCTAGCTGGGCATCCTCAAGTCTGAGAACCCTGTGCTCCCAGCACACAGCTCTTTCTCTACAGAGCTACTGTGTTACTTGGAAATAATTTTAGACTTTGACTGTCCTTCTGGTTCCTATCAAACACCATCCTGGCCCTCCCTCTCTGAAATGAGGTCCACTGGCAGTAGAGCTCTCATTGCTCTTGCTCCTGTAGAGATACTGAACTACACCACAGCCACCGTCTGTAAAGCAGCTCTTTGGCAGCAATATCCAAGCCCAGGTCCCAAGTGTAGTTCAGGACACAGGTAAGTACATCCTGTGGCCTTGGACTTGCATGTGACACCTTGAACTAGGCCTTGGCTTAGGGCTGGTGACATTCTGGAATGTTATTTGGATGGGGAGGTTGTGATTTCCTCTCTTCTGTGCTTGCAGCGCAGCCTGCAGTGGCCCTTGTGGCACTTCACACCCACTTCATGGTTTTGGAATCTCCATCCACAGGGATTCTGTAATGGAGCAGAACCGGTTTGTTCAGTAGCTGTGATTTTGGGCTGCCCAGATCTTTATCTTCCTGGGGGCTTCACACCTGAGCCCCATGACCCTCTGCCTCCTGCACAGATTCTGCAAAGCCAAGTCATTATTGGCTTATAACACCGTTAGTGTCCCAACTTTTGGGTTTCCACCTCTTTCTTGGCCTGGCAGCTCCAGTGCAAAGGTGTGTGTATGTGCTTCATCTCTGTGATTCCCTCTTGCCCTGTTCTCTGTGCAGCTGCTTGTCCAGCTGTTCACTTTCTCCTTTATTTTTCTAAAACCTGTTATGTTCTCCTGAGGACGGAGCTCCTCCAGGCTGATCCGTGATGTCCAGGGCCTTTTCCTCAGCTGTTGGGTTTTTTTGAAAGCACTGCTTGAGGAGTAGGTGATGGTGACAGAGTCGTGGATGTCTGGATGTCTGAAGTTCTGGTGACTTTTTGCAGTGAATCTCTCGGGCATCACACGATCTCCTCCTTTTGGAGACGGCAGTATGGAACGAAAGAAGGAACGTGATTGCTTCCAGCAGCCCCTCACTGTGTGGGGCTCGAGCCAGGGGCAGCAGCTTTGTTTAGCAGGGCTCTGTCAGCTCAAGGTAAAACACTTGCAGAGCTGCTCTGTTCTGTCTCGCTGCAGGTAACTGAAAGCTTCCTCAGCAAAGAAATCACCTGTGTGGTGTCCAGCAACAGAGAGGCCAAGCGAGGCCAGGCCGGGACTCGGGGGGCGAAACGGAGCAGCTCAGCTTCAGAAGGCACAAAATCCACGAGCTCAGTGCCCACTGCTCCCAAAGGGAACCCAACCAGACCTCGCCAGAAGCCACCATCCACTGTAAGAGCTACAAAGGTTTTGGCCCAAGGAGTCTGTAGGGTGGAATCTGGGGCCAGTTTTGGAAGGTGAAGTTGTTCCTGCTCTGAGCAAATCTTCTGTGTGGCTTTTTCCCTGCTCTATTCCTATTTCCCTGGCTGTTCCTATTCATACTCATGTTCCTTGTGTCTGCCATCATTGTCTACTCAAATGTGCATGTCACAGCTTTGGGCTGTAATCAAGGAAATCTGCTGGAATGGCAGAGGAGGTGGAGGCCTTGGCTGGCTTCCTGAGGGAACAGGCAGGGGTGTGGCGAGAAAAGCCAGAGAAGTGTAGACCAGAGAAAACCATTGCAGTCTCTGGTACTCACAGACACAGGGCAAGGCCCCTGTACCCTGGGAGCAGATCCATGAGGGCCTCCTGCAGGAAGGGGCTTCTCCTGGTCTCATTTCCCTGTTGGAGCTGGGCTTTCTGCTCACAGATGCTTGTGGCCAAACTCCAACATCCCACCTTGAATGTGGTGTCTGCTGGAAGCTGGGACTGGGGAGAGGCAGCTGCCCCAGTCCAGGCCTGGGGAATCTCTGCCGGCTGGAGCCGAACCACCTGCAGTGAGAAACCTGAGCTGCAGAAGTTTCTCCCAGTTTTTGTCCCCTGTCCCGGCTCCCAACCCTGTCCCCTTGTCTTACAAAGAGCTGAACCGATCAGCTGAGACTGTTGGCTTGAAAATAAGGCTCAGTTCCCAGGATGTTCCTAACCCTGGCCATGTTGGGATGCCTGGAGAACAGGAGGCTCAGGGAGAACTGATCTGTCTACGACTCCTTGACATGAGGTTGTAGCCAGATGGGGCTTGGTCGCTTCTCCCAGATAACAAGTAACAGGACAAGAGGAAACAGCCTCGAGTTGTGCTGGGCAGGTTTAGATTGGATGTTAGGGGAAACTTCTTCAGGGAAAGGGTTGTCCAACAGTGGCACAGCTGCCCAGGGCAGTGATGGAGTCCCCATCCCTGGAGGGATTTAAAAACGGTGTGGATGTGGCACTTGGGGACAGGGGTCAGTGGTGACCTTGGCAGTGCTGGGGAAGGGTTGGACTTGATGACCTTACAGGGCTTTTCCAGCCTGAACAATTCCATTATGCAGCAGGCAGTTTCCAAGCTAAATTGCTGCTTCCTCTTGGCTCACTCTGGAGCCTTCATTTCACTGCTGGTCGATAATTCCAAGCCTTGGCTGGTGCTGCTGGTGCAGAGTGAGTGGTGCTCTCTGCAGTTTGCATTCCCTGGAAAGGCTCTCTCCACTGGCACAGATGGTCCCAGCAGAGTGTGAGGATCCCCAGGGATCGTTGCTTTCCAGCTCTTTGCCGTGACCTATCCGTGTCTCCTCTCTCCACAGGCGCTGCTGAGCCGGGGGAAGGAGCTGCTGCACAAGGCCATGAAGAACCAGGTGGGCAGCTTTGGACGGACTCTGCTGGGGCTGGGTGTGCTCAGAGTTCTGCTGAGCAGAGCAGAACCAGTGCCAGCCCTCCTGCAGAGCCCCTGCCCTGCTGACAGAGCAGATCCTGGGGCTGGGAAAGGCACGAAGCAGCTGCTTGTGGCCTGCAGAATGTTGTGTCACTGCTGTTCATGGAGCCATGTCATCCAATGTTGTACCTCTAAGGCCTGTCCCAGCCATCTGGGTGCTCAACACAAGAGAATTATGAACTCAAGGCCTGTTTTTACATGAATTTTTAGCCTGAGAAGAACTAAAGCAATGTAGCAAAGGCTCCCCTGCAGTCCATTCCCTGAGGTCACAAGTGGCCAGATAAATCTCAGTGCCCACTTAGAAGCTCATGCTGAAGCAGGGATTAAACATTTGCCCGAGGTGCTGCTGTTAATTTGGGATAGATAAAGCAGGAGTTCGATCCTTTTCTGCTGTGCCCTGATTTCAGTAACAGCCATGCAGTGGTCTGTCAGTTGGGCAGCAGGAAGGGCTCTGAGCTCTGTTTAGAGCTGCACGTGGCCCTGCTTTGAGCTGTGCTTTGCCAAACCTCTCTGTACAGGACTCCTGCAGTGGCAGCAGCATCCTCGCCAACGCTCGCCTGTGGGGAGTCCAGATCCTGCATGTGGATGGTATCCTTCACTGTGGGGTGCAGTGAGGCTGCTGGTGATGAGGGATTTTGGAGACAGGTGGAGCAGAAGTGATGTAAGGAGAGTAGAACAGAAGGAAGAAATTGCAAGCAAATCTCCTGGAGTGATGCCATCCCGGCCGAGGCCAGGCCTGCCCTCAAACACCAGATTTATTTGTGTGTACAGAACGTGCCACTGTCACATTTGCAGCAGCAAACACAGGGTACACGCAATGTGCTGAAGGTGGAACATTAGGAAATGTCAATATCTTGGCCAGTACATCAATTTGTTCCAAAAAGACCATTTTTACTAATTAACCTGGAAGTACAGATCATGATAAGGGCAGGATTTGGTCGGGTTTAATTAGGAAGTGCTGGTGTTTAAGGACCTGTGCTGGAAGGCACCTCCTGTCCCCATGATGGATGGGGAGGGGGTGATGGGAAAGGCAGATGGTGGAACTCTGATACTAATAATAGGTCTGGAGTAAAAGGTTCCTGAGTGTCTGATGACAGTGACATACAGCTGTGGCTGAGCCTGTCTGGATCATGTCCCTGGGCTCTGCTCGGCCTCTGGGGCTGCCAGACCTCGGGCTCTGCTCTGTGTACTGCAGAGCCCCAGCAGCCTCCAGCTCTGCTAGAGAGCAAACGGGGGGGCTGTCCCTAAAAATGTTTTCTTGGCTTTGTCTTGGACCATTCCCTGGGGGTGATGCTCTGCCAGGGGCTGCAGGCTCCGGCTTTTCCCAGTGCCGCGGGGGGTGCGCCGCAGTCTGGAGGGGAACAGCTCCCTGCCCTGGCTGAGCTTTGGCTCTTTGACATCCCACCTGCACAGAAATGTTGTCCTACGCCCAGCAGCTGCTGCGAGCCATCTCGGGAGCGAGGAAGCGGTGCCAGAAGACAGAGGTAACAACTTAACTGCAGCCAATTTCAGGAGTTCAGGGTCCCTGGGCAGCTTTGAAGAGTTCTTGTAGCAGCTTCAGTGCCAGGGGGCCAGTCAGGGGGGTGCTGGATCTCATTCAACACTGGGCAGTCTGGTGCTTCTCTTAGTGATGGAGATGACAAAATTCAAAGAGTTTTTCATTTTGTAAAGCTAGGGGTAAATCTGATGAGAATGAGGCAGCTGTTGATAACTATCAGCATCCATAGCACAGCTCATACTGACTTTGACCCTAAGGGACTAAAGCTCGTGGTTTAACCCCACATGGCAACTCAGCCCCACACAGCCACCCTCTGATCCCCCCTGGGATGGGAAGAGAACTGGGAGAGAAAAGGCGAGAAAGCTCATGAATTGAGATAAAGATGGTTTAGTGGGGAAAGCAAAAACCACACACAAGCAAAGTGAAGTAAGATGATGATGTGGCTGGTACAGTGGCTCACCAAAGGATTGGTTAATGCATTGGAGAGGTCAGGGGGAAGCTGGGTTGTAGGGACACGGCATGGCAGCCTTTATGTTGTATTTAAACTAACCCTGGGTAACTTAGGAGACAAAATGAGGGGAGGTGCTATGGGTGGTACAGGAGCTCTGAAGTGGTGAGTGAGGCTGCTGCTGCTCTGGGATCAGTAACTGCAGCTCTGCTTGTGCTGCTCCCATGCTAAGTATGTCCCTTTTTCCTCTAGGTGAAATGCCCTGCCTCCAGATTCAAAATTCACAAAGGTAGGCCTGGAAGTTGTGCTGCTGTTTATGCTCAGATGTGGAGCTGCTTGGAGAAGCCTCATTTAGAATTTGAAATACATCAAAACCTTTGGCAGTCCTAAAATATGCCAACTCTTAAAACAGTTCCCCTTGAATGGGTTCTGTTACTCCTTGTTGGAGTCTGGCTGCAGCCTCCCAGGACAGCTGAGGACCTTTGATTTCACACTGTGTTTAAAAATCCTAAAAACCCTTTGCTGCCAGCTCCCAGAATCCCAAGGCACCTGAGAACTGTGTTGCTGCATGTTGAATCCAGCAGCTTAAAGGAGGTTTTGAGGAATAATGCATCTTGCAGAGGAGAGCGTGTTCCTCCCAGCCCACTCACTTCTGTTGGGCTGAGATGTGCTGCTGAGACACCGATCCGGGGATAGTGCTTCCTAGGGAGGAGGGAGGGGGGAGCAGCCAGGTTCTCATCTGCAATTAGACAAGAGCCAATTGTGGTGCTGAAATTGGCACTGGTGACGTCAGTTGATCTTGGTTGACTCCGCGTGTCGGAGAGTGAACGCTCGGGAAGGGTTTGGAGCAGACTCCAGCCTGGATTGTGTGTGAGACATTCAGGAGTTATTTCCCAGTTTGGGGTGGGGGAAGGTGCTGAAGAAAGGCTTGAGAAGCTGCTGGATGAGGCAGATTGTGTCTGCCAGCTCTGAGCTCTGTGCTGAGCACACTGAGCCTGGTCTGGGGTCTCGCAGTGACATCGGAGCCGTTTGTTGCTGCCGGGATCGCTCAGGACCCGAGCACCCATCTGAGCTGGATCTGGGGCCTGCACATGGCCTCTCTCTCAGAAGTGCTGAGCATTTGGCAGTGTTTACTTGGAAAAAACTTGATCCTGTACTGAAATAGCTGCTTCAGTGACGTAGCAGCACATTTGAGGCAAGCAGAGGGTGAGGCTGGTGAGGACAGGTGGGCTCAGCCTTTCTGGGGAAGGAGGGTGAAATATCTTTGGAAAAAATAGCATTGGGTACCAGGATCACAAGAAAACAAAACTCCTCGCCCTTCAGAGGCCATGAGGGAGGCAGGAGAGGCTTGGTTTCAGGGTCAGGCAGATGCCCTGTGGGAACACCTTGGTGTTTATTTGTTTCTTAGCCAGATCAGGACTCGGGTTTCCAAGGTGAGTGTAATGTGAGTGGAATGTACCTGCAGGACAGGAGGGACCTCAGAGCCTCCCCTCCCAGCCTGGCTCTGAAAACCTTTTCCCTCAATGCACTGCTGAGACTCTTTTGCTCCCTTCATCTATTTTATGCCTCTGAAGGAAGCAAAGCTGTTGTTTGCCCTCCTCGGGAGCTGAGTAGAGGCCAGACACTGTTCTTGAGTAGTGTCCTGGTGCCAGGCTTGGCTGGGCAGCTCTTGCTGCTTTGACATCACCATCCTGGCCTGAGCCAGGTTCTGCACTTCAGGCTCTTGAGGCAGGGGGAATGGAGGAAAAGGTGCTGGAAGTCGATGCAGAGCTCTGAGCCTGTGCAGCAGCTGCTGCAGTTCCTGAGCTCCCTCCTCATCCTCAGTGGCACATTGTGAGGGGTATTTGTGTGACAGTTCCTGGGTCTGGAGTCAGAAGGCTCGGGGTTAGGCCAGTGGCTGTAAGACTGAGGAGGCATTAAAGATGTGAGGGGGTGGCTGAATACTCTTTCAAAGGTAGAAGTGTCCCATGGTTGAGCTGCCTGGGCTTTGGTCACCCCACTGCACACTTGGGGTGAGGGCTGTTGAAGGTCACCTAAAGAGCTGTTTTGGCTGTGCTTGGCCACCACTTGGCATTCACCAGTGCCAGAAGTTCTGATGCAATCAGCTCTGGGGCCCAGTTCTGTCGGGGAATGAGTGACTAAGTAGGAAATTTGGCCAGGAAAACTTCTAACCAGGTTTCTCTCTGGCAGGAAAATTGAAGCCGCCTTTTCTGAAGGTTGAAGACCAGAGCAGGTAAACGAGACCTTTCTAAATATCCAACCTTAAAACCTTGAGGTCTCTCCTTCACGGGTTTCATTCCCAGTGACTGTTCTGCCCATGAGGCAGAGCCTGGTTTCCGTGCAGACCCTGTTCCACGCTGGGAAGCTGACTCTCTCCTAGAGGGAGGCAGATGGAGTTTAGAGAAACAATCCGGGTGTCTTGTGTGTCAGGGAGAAAAAAGGTATTAAACGAGACTTGACAGCAGTTTCCTTCCTTGCTCGGGTTCCGTGTGTGATCCTCAGCAGGTCACTTAATCCACCCAAGCCCTCAGCAGTGAGGAATGAGATTGAAGCACAGGAGGTCAGGGCCTGTAACTTGATGACAGCCCTGGGCACAGGGGACCTGATCCCTGTGGTGTTTCTGAGGACTCTGTAACTCTACCAGCATCCATAGGGACAATTAATTATTCGAAAAGCAACATTTAAGGCAGCTCAGAGTCAAATATTGGGGTTTACATGCTGCATGCAATGATTTGTGAGGGGAGAGACATGGCCTGGGAACCAAAACCCTCCTGTGCTGTGGGGTAGCTGGAAATCCTGCACTGCTGTGCCCTGGGGCCAAAGGTGGGGTTTGGGCTGAGCAAGCAGACTTGCCTTCTGTCCAAAACATGCCCCACTGGGGCTGTTACTGGGAACTGGGTTTAACACTTCCAGTGAGAAATGGGAGCTCTGGCACAGCCACAGGAGAGCATTGGGCAGCATCTCCTCATAAATGTGGGGGCACCTTGAGCCCCTCTGCAGGAGGGACTGCTCTGAACCTTTGCCAGCACTGCCACGAATCTGATGTCCTGATCCTCTGCTTTCAGGCAATTCCGGCCCTTCCATCACCAGTTCCAAAGCTTTCCTGACCTCAACTTCCTGGCACCCAAAAGCTCCAGCCCATTCGAGCCTCTGAAAAGCCTCTCCAATTCCTGCCAAGCCAGGTAGGCTGCAGCTCCTTCTGTGCAAATGTTTAACCCCACTCCTGCTCACTGCTGCTTCCTGGGATCTGGGAGCCACCTGCCTTTGGGTGTGGGCACAAGGAGCTGTGTCCTGGGTCCCTGCCGGTGCTCCCAGGCAGGCTGACCCCTGTGCTGTCCCTTGCAGGGGTGCTGAAGGCTGTGCCCTGCACAGCGCCGGGGGGAAGAGCCCCCGCTCCACACCCGCCACCGTGCCCAGGAAAAGGAGGGGCTTTTGTGAGTGCTGCCAAGAGACCTTTGAAGAGCTGCAGAAGGTAAAGGTTCCCCTGGGACCTGATTCCTTGCAGGAGTTATGAGGGGCACTCAGAGGCTTCGTTAATCGTGTCATGCCCATTAGCACTGTGAACTCCTTCGGGAGGAATTGCTGTGTCCAGCAGGAGCTGCCTCTGAGATGGGAACAGGGTATATCTGTGTGCCCACACCAGCAGGTTAGAGCACAGTGGGTTTGGAGGTTGGAGCATGACATGCTCATCCCTTAGGCTGGGAGAGCCTCAAGGATCATCCTGTTACAGGATCCATGAGGTGAAGAGGCTGTTCCGTGGCAGCCATGGGGCACAGGATTGAAAAGGTGGGAGGAGGTTTTTCATCTCCTGGAAGGTGCCAAGCAAGGGGGTTTTTTCAGAGCCCAGCTGTGAGTGCCAGACAGTGGTGGCGGAGTCTATTTCCTGCTGCTGAGGAGGCTGTGAGCTGCCCTTGGATCCAGTCACAGCCTCCTCACCAGCAGGAGCTGGGAACAGGGCACTGTCTCTGTGTGTTCCCAAACCTGCTGCCAGACATTGGCTCTGTCCCTTTGCCCTCTGGCCTGTTAGGCTGTGGGAAGTGCCTGGTACTGCAAATTCCCCTCCTGGCAAAGCTTTAAGTGTTGTTAAAGGGCCTCTGCCACCTTCCAGCATCTCCAGAGTCCCCAGCACCAGCAGTTTGCCCAGGACAGCTCCCAGTACATCCCTGTGGATCGTGTCATCTCCCAGCTCACCAGCGGCTTCGTGGAGTGGTCAGCCAAGTAAGTCTGGGAACTCCTGGAGCCCGAAGGCTGCAGGGTGCTGCACAGCACATTCATGGAATGGGGTCTCTGTGCCAGGGAATCAGAGCAGGACCAGCTTGGCACCTGCTGGGCAAAGCTTAGACAAACTGTGGGAGATGTTCCTCATTTCCATGGGTTTTCTCCTTCAGGGAACTCCCTATGGACTCCTAGTGCCTCCTAAACTAGAAAGGGCAGCTGAGCCCACCTCTTCTGTCCCTGTGTCTGACTCAAACCCTGCTGCTCTGTGGCCCTCCTGTGCCTGGGCTCTGGGGTGAGGAGGCTGAGATCCCTTGTGCTGCCCATCTCTGCCAGCAGCAGAGTCATTCTGAGCCTCACCAGGCTAAAGTTCCTTCCCTGCTCCTGAGCGAGGAAGCACTTTCCTGCACTGCAGGAGAGGCCTGGTGTCCCTGGGGGAGGGCATTCCTGGGGCTGGGTGAGCATTAACTGGTGGTTCCTCTCAGGGTGCCCTCGTCCTGCCTGGCAGATGAGCGTGGAGTGCCTCAAGCACACAGCACTGGAGGAATCAAGCTGCTGCCAGCGGAGCTGGGCAAGGAAAGGGAGCAGCCTGAGCAGGCTGCTGTGGAACTGGTAATGGATACAGAGCTGGATCACTGCCTGAAGACCAAGGAATGTTCCCCCTGCCTTCCCAGGGACAGGGTCAGATATCCCAGAGGAGGAGGGGAGTTGTCAAAGCACGGCTCCCTGAGGCTGCCCAGGGGAGCAGGGCTCAGCAAAGGGGTCTGTGCTGCCCATAGCACCATGGGAGAGGCTGGGCTGGGGGCTTCAGGCTTAGGCTTGGCTCCTGAGCTGGGCTTGGGGCCTCTGGCAGCACCCACTCCTGTCAGAGAGGCAATGGCTTCTTCATCTCAGCCTCACACGCAGCCTGGCTCTGTCAGCCACCCTCCCCGAGCACTGCCTGCCTCCAGGAAGCGCCAGCTGTGCTCCAGACAGAGCTCCCAGGTGGGAAAGAGGCCCAGGCTGGAGCTGGGTTTTGGCCTCTCCCCTGCGGGTGAGCAGACGGAGCCGGTGGGTGGTGGGCTAGGAGCACAGGGTGCAGGGCAGGTGTCTGAGCCAGGCCTGCCCCAGGGCACAGAGCTCTCCAACAGACCTCACAGCTCCCTTGCTTTGGATCTGTGCCCATGTGGGAGCCCTGGGGTTCCTGTATCCCAGCCGGGATCCCCGGGAGCTGCGGCTGCAGGTTTTGATCCCAGAGAGGCAACTGCAGCCAGCGCTGTCAGCAAACGTGGCTGGAGCAGGGAGAGATCCCGAGGGAAGCAGCTCAGAGGGGACAGTGACAACACACCCAGGAATGGGAACAGGCCTGGTCTGGAGAGCACAGCGAGCAGCACCAGCTGCCCTGCTGGCTGCCTGCCCTCTCCCACACTGCCCGTGGCTGAAGCCAGATGTTGCTGCTCGCTCTGTGTCAGGGCAGCAGCAGAAACAGCCCCCGGAGCTCCCGACGTCCCCGGGCAGGGCACAGAGCGGGCGCTGAGCCCCGGCCTCCTCCCGCCTGCTCCCCAGAGCCCAGAGGCTGCTCACAGCTTCAGCAGGAGCTCCTCGGAGTCAGACTGGGATGTGCAGCTGCTCCCCGGCCTCACGGGTGTCCAGGGCCACAGGAGTGCGGCTGTGGACAGGGACTTGCTCCAGCAGACACACGTCAGCGTGAGGGACAGCGGGTACGAGTCTCAGCTCTGCTCCGTGCTCAAGGAGTCGGAGCTGGCCTGGGCAGGCCAAGAGGACAAGAACTGCAGGAACTGCTGCACAGAGACCAGAGGAGCCTCTTTCCCTGTATTTGGGACATTGTTTGGCAGCTAAAACCACCTCCAGACTGCTCTCTGGACCCTCGGTGGGAGCTGAGAAGGGATTTACCAGGGCACCCTCCATGTCAGGACCAGGAGGCACATCCAGGAGTGAGGACAGCACCTGGGCAGCTCTCCCACTGGGAATTGATGGGGATGCAGTGACTCCACTGTCCTTGGCTGTGATGGGGGCTGAGATCTTCCCTCCTCTCTGCTGGCCACGTTTAGACCCTGCAGCATCCTCTAACTCCTCACAGGCTGCTGACATGGTGGTGCTTCTGGAAGTCTCTCTTCAGCAGGAATGTGCTCTTTGCCCTTCCAGAGGGAGAGCAGGACCTGTTCCTCGTCTCACATGGTCCCCAGAGCTGCAAAGACTTAGGAGAGGAGGGTCGTGGGGGTGAGATTTGCACTCATATGGTCTGAGGGTTGTCTTTGAGTATTTTTAGGTGGTTTAAACTTGTTTGGGTTTTTTTACAAACTTTTAAACTTTGAAATAAAATGGAGGGATGAGATCCTGCTCTGCCTCACTGTGGCTGGAATGTGTCTGGGGGTGGGGGCAGGAGCAGAGCAGAGGTGGGGGAGGAAGCTTTGCTGGAAGGGGTCTGTGGGTAATGGGCACCACGATGAAGGGGGCGCAGCAGTTTATCCAGCCCCAGAACCTCACCCCATCTGTGGTTTGCCACAGGAGTGTGGTCAGCAGGTGCTGGGATGCTGTGGTACCCAGTGCAAGGGTGGCACCCAGTAAGGAGGGGTGTGGAGAAAGTGGGGAGCAGTTGGTAGGAGCCTGTTGACCTCTCCTGGGCATGGGGGTGAGGGTTGGAGGTCAGGGACGTGCTGGGCTGGCTAAGAGGATGTTCTGGAGTGTCTAAAAGCAGCCTGTGGCTTCTTGGAGGGCAGTGCCAAGCAGAATGGAGCCAACCCTTCAGTGGTGCCAGGTGTCAGCCTGCTGCCAGGTGCGGGTTGGAAAAAGGAAAGCTCAGTGCCCAGGAGGGTGGGACAGCCCTGGGCCCCGCACCCAGAGGAGTGGGGTCTGTCTGTCCTTGGAGATGTTCAGTCCCTGAGTGAAGGACAACAGTCCCTCCTCCACTCCAGGCTCAGAGGGAAGGCTTGAAGTGGGGTCATGTAGTGGGAGCACAGACTTGGGACACACGAGGCTTCAGAGGTTCCTCCTGAGCTAAATCCTTCTCCAGTGCAACAGCCAAACTCCAGTTCTTTACCTGCTGCAGCCCCTGTAATGAAGGGCTCATCAAAACTGCAGCAGGGGCTGAACCCCCCTGGGCTCAGGGCTCTGTATTGGTGATGTCCCTGCAGCCACAAGCTGTCCCAGCAGGGAGGTAATCCCTGGGAGAGAGGGGCTTGGAGCACCAACCAGCCACTGTCCTGGTGTGCTCAGCCTCCTGAGCAGGAGGGAGTGACCAGCTCTGTGCCCCTCAGACAGCAATGAGGGTGCCCTGGGGACACAGGAATGGCCCCTCCAGGCCCTTGGCCTGTGTGAGCAGAGCTCCAGGGTGTCCCTGTGGAGACTGGGATACCTCATGGTGGTGAGCTGACCTGGGAGATCAGCAGTGGGGGGACAGCAGTTGTCTTTCACCAAGCCTGGGATGGGAGAGGGACCTCCAAGTGCCAGCTGCTCCCTCCTCATGCTGAGCAGTGACTTACACCGTGGGGTCCCTGCTCTGGGGGACTGAAGCAGCTGCTTCATGGCCCCTTGGGGACTCTGAAGGCCTTGGGTCAGATGTTCTGGCTGGAGACACAGAATCTTGGAATGGTTTGGGTTGGAAGGGACCTTAAAGATCGTCCAGTTCCAACCCCCTGCTGGAGCAGGGACACCTTCCACTAGAACAGCTGCTCCCTGGTGTAGATCCACCCTGGCTGAGCACCCCTTTGTCCCTGTGCTGCTGAGGACCACCAGGAGGGCACTGAGAGGCACTCTGCCTCTCAGGCTGGCAGGTTCAGAGCTCCTGAGGAGCCAAGCCGGTGCTGGATCAGCTCTGCTGCACCTGATGCTGCAGTTCCTCCCCTCACTGTGTGGAGGAAGAGGAAGGTCTGAGGGCAGCAGGTCCCAGTTTGGAAGCCCTGCCTGCCCCATGCTGTAATGGAGGGACGTGGGGCTGATCCAGGCTGATCTGCCTCAAAAGGACCCTTTGCCAGCTGGGAATCCCCTGGGTGTGGCTGAGAAGGTTCTTCCTGGAGCCTGTTCCTGTGCAGCCCCCCATCTCCATGCAGGAGATGTCCCTGTGTGTGAGTGCCCCCCCCCCAATCGCTCGGCCTGGGGGTGCTGGGGGAGCTTTGAGCCCCCCAGCCTGAGCACAACCCTCAGCACATCCTCTGCTCAAACCAGGCCAGGATGCACCCGCCCCTCGGGGCTCGGTTCCCTACGGCTCTGCCAGCACTGGGGATAATGGGCTGAGCTGCAGAGAGACTTTGTGTTTGGCAACACAAAATGAGCCAAAAAGGTCCTGGAGGAGGGTGAGGGGTGTGAACTTGGGGTTCAGGGCCTGCAACTTACTCATTTGGGGGAGCTCCAGGGCCTTCCCAGGGCAGCTGGGATGAGCTGAGGCCACTGAAGCACCTGCATCCTCCCCACTGGGAGCCCGTGGTGACACAGCTGAGCCCCTGGCCCCTGGTCAGACACAGGCAGAGGTTGCCCACTGCCCTCCATGGGGAACCAAAGGATGGCCCTGGGCACCCCCAGCAGGAAGAGCTGGGGGCTGGTGGTCTCCAGGGCTGTGTCCCACCCTCAGTCCTGAGGGAATCGTCCCCTCTGATGGTCGGTGCATCCATCACCTGGGGCTGGAGCCTCTGTGCCCACCAGGACAGCCCCTCCTGGGGGTGCCTGTGGCTGTGCTGCCTCCCCCCATGAGCTGTGTCACCCCCCATGCTGCTGTCCCCCCCTTCCAGCTGCAATAAACAGGAATTTACTGGGGCCTGTCTCCCTAAAATTGTTCCATGACCACCAGGAGGGAACGCAGCCTTGCAGCATCCCCCAAAATCAGAGCAGAGCAGAGCTCCTGGTTCTGGTGCTTCCTGAGGGGACTCCACAGAACCCCTGGGTGACATCACCCACCCACTGGGGATGGTCCAGAATCGCCCCATATCCCCAGTGCTTTGGGTTGGAAGGGACCCGCGCTCCCTGCTTTCAGCACCATCCCCTTGGAACCCCTGGCTCCACCCAGAGCCGGGCTCCCGCAGCCAACACCAGCCCTGGGACCAGTCAGGGGCTGGGAGAGTGGTGCTGGTTGGGGGCTTCAGTCCCAGCTGGGGGGCTCTGATAATGGCTGTGGGTCCTGGTACTGGTTGGAAGCTCTGGGACCGGCTGGGAACCGGCTGGGGACTGGGGACTAGTCGGGACTCGGTACCAGCTGAGGGGAACTTGGTACAGGCTGGGGGCCTCCAATCCCACCTGGAGGCCCGGTACTGGCTGGGGAGCCTGGTACTGGTGTCAGGAGGGTTTGGTACTGGCTGGAGGGGCTGGTACTGGTGTGGGGGTCCTGCACTGGCTGGGGGAGGGGGGAACAGCAGTGGCTGAGGGGATTTGATTCTGGCCCAGGGTTCCAGACCTCAGGAGGTCCGGGATTGACTGGGGAGTGCTCGTACTGGTGTTCCTGTGCTGGTGGGTGCGGGGGG
>VZRV01008197.1:298516-310633 GCA_013398115.1 Falcunculus frontatus
CCGCGTCCCCCCCCGGCCCCGCACCTGCTCCGGCCCCGCGCCCTCCACCGCGCTGTCCCCGCAGCGGCCCTCGCCGTGTTCCCTCTCCGGAGGTGGCTGCATAGCAGCCCCCCGTGTCCCCTTCAGGATGTGTCCCCATCTCGGCTCCCCCGTCCCCTGCGTGTCCCCATAGATGTCCTCATAGCAGCCCTCCACGTCCCCTTGGGATGTGTCCCCATAGCGGCCACCCCCCGTGTCCCCTGGCTGTCACTTCCAAAGGTGTCCCTGCACCAGTCCTGCTGTCCCCTCGTTGTTCCCTCTAGGGGGATGTCCACATACCAGTCTTCCATTTCCCCATTCTGGCCCTCCCTGTCCCCTGGGTGTCCCCTCTGAGATGTGTCCCCATTCCAGTCCCCCCTTTTCCCTGGATGTCCCCTCCAGGATATGCTGACCCCTCCCCAACCTTTCTTCCAGGTGTGATGGCATTTCTGAGCCCCCCTCTCCCCTGCATGCCCCACCCGGGATGTAGCACTTTATCAGCCACCCATGTCCCCTTTGTGTCCCCTCCAGGACACGCCACTGTATCTGAGACCTCCTGAGCTTCCCCACCCAGATGTATTCCCCTGCTGGTCACTCCCATCCCCTGGGCACCCTCCCAGCCCGTGCTTGCTTGGTGTCCCCTCCTGGGCACACCAGCGTACCTGGATGTTCCCCAGCTGTCCACCCTGGGACAATCCCTGTACCCACCCTCCATGTTCCCATCCAGGNCGCCCCCATGCCCCCAGGCCCCTGTGTCTCCATCCCTTCTCGTCCCCAGCCCCCCGAGTCCCCAGCCCTCCCAGGGTGGCCGCAACCCTGTCCCCTCTCCGCAGGTCCTGCCGCGCAGGCCGGGGCACTGCCACGGAGGCTCCCGCGGGCCGCATGGCAGGAAGGGCGGGTGGTCTCCCAAATCACCCACCCCAGCAGGCTGGTGGGGCAGAGCTCGGGAGGAGAAGTCCCAAAGCACCAGTTGGACACCAGGGTCAGGAATGAGCCCGGAGGAGGAGGAGGCGGAGGACCCGTAAGTGAACGCCAGCCCCCAACCCGTTCCCTTTCCGGGGTCCCTGGCAGGTGGCAGGTCCAGGTCGCCAGGCAGCCGCCGTCACTGGCCCAGCCGCACCCCAGTGTGTGCGTGGGTACCGGCATCCCAAACTGGAGCCCTCGTCCCCCCAGGGACCATCCTGCTGCCATCCTCCCTGGAGGGACACTGAATTGTGCCGCGAAATCCCATTAAATCTGGGAACTAGTGGCGCGCGGGCGCTGGGAGAGATGAAACGGGAGCGGGCAGGTGGCGGGCAGGGCNGTGTGATGGCATTTCTGAGCCCCCCTCTCCCCTGCATGCCCCACCCGGGATGTAGCACTTTATCAGCCACCCATGTCCCCTTTGTGTCCCCTCCAGGACACGCCACTGTATCTGAGACCTCCTGAGCTTCCCCACCCAGATGTATTCCCCTGCTGGTCACTCCCATCCCCTGGGCACCCTCCCAGCCCGTGCTTGCTTGGTGTCCCCTCCTGGGCACACCAGCGTACCTGGATGTTCCCCAGCTGTCCACCCTGGGACAATCCCTGTACCCACCCTCCATGTTCCCATCCAGGAATGAGTGTCCCCTTCCGGATGCAGTGCCACACTTGGGTCACCCCCTGAGCGTGTTCACCAACTCTGTCCCCTCGTGTTCCCACCCTTGTGTGTTCTCATCTCCCTGTCCCTCCTTGCCCCCAGCCCTCCACGCCCCCATGCCCCCAGNGCCGCAACCCTGTCCCCTCTCCGCAGGTCCTGCCGCGCAGGCCGGGGCACTGCCACGGAGGCTCCCGCGGGCCGCATGGCAGGAAGGGCGGGTGGTCTCCCAAATCACCCACCCCAGCAGGCTGGTGGGGCAGAGCTCGGGAGGAGAAGTCCCAAAGCACCAGTTGGACACCAGGGTCAGGAATGAGCCCGGAGGAGGAGGAGGCGGAGGACCCGTAAGTGAACGCCAGCCCCCAACCCGTTCCCTTTCCGGGGTCCCTGGCAGGTGGCAGGTCCAGGTCGCCAGGCAGCCGCCGTCACTGGCCCAGCCGCACCCCAGTGTGTGCGTGGGTACCGGCATCCCAAACTGGAGCCCTCGTCCCCCCAGGGACCATCCTGCTGCCATCCTCCCTGGAGGGACACTGAATTGTGCCGCGAAATCCCATTAAATCTGGGAACTAGTGGCGCGCGGGCGCTGGGAGAGATGAAACGGGAGCGGGCAGGTGGCGGGCAGGGCTCCCACAGGGTCCGGCAAGGACGGATCCAGGCCCCGTGGGAGCGGCCCCCATGTCCCCCCCAGTGCTGCTCCCCAGAGCACCCCAGGCTCGGGCACTGGGCAGTGACCTTCACCCCATGGCCGGCTGTCCCAGCGTTTCGGGGACACGGGGAGCGGCAAACGCACCCCATCCGGCACGGGGGAGTTGAGGTGTTGGCAGCCGCGGAGGCCGGCGCCCATCGATCCCCGCCCGCGCCGGATAAAGGCGAGATGAGAAGCTGCTCTCGCCGCAGAGGTGATTTACACCCGGCGTCGAGTGAAACCGCCGGACGCCGGGAAGCGCAGGCAGCCGCCGCGCTGGCGGGAGGCCAGGGAGGTGTTAAGCGAGGGTGTCGCGGGGGGAGGGAGCGGCGGAGATCCTGGGGAATTCGGGGCTGGGTCCCGGCGGCAGAGCCCACTCCGGCCGTGCTGCCAGACCCCAGGGATGCGGTCGGGGCCCGGGACATCCCCTCCCCGTGGTGACAGACGGCTCCTCATCCCTGTGTCCTCGTGCCGAGCTGCGCTGGGTTCCCAGCAAGGGGACGGGGCACGCCAGGACGGGTTCGGCTTTTCTGCCGCTTCCCCGTGTGAAGCACCGGAGGGACCCGCAGCCGCTGCCGGGCTCTCACCCGTGCGCCGAATTTGCCGGCTCTGAGGCCGCGCTGCAGCGCTCGGCTCCTGCTGCCGCTGCCGGCGGCAGGAATTAGGTCAGGAGCGGCGGCGCCGCAGGGAGGGAGAAGCGGCGGCTCGGCTGCCGCGGCCGGGCTGGGCCCAGCGCCGGGGGGACCCTCCGGCACCCCCAGCCCAGCACGGCACCCGCGGAGGGGGCGATGGGACGCAGGTGCCATCCCAGTGCTCCAGGGGTGATGAGTTTAAGGAAAAAAAACGGTTTTCCTTCATGCTGAATTTTTCGGTAAAAAAAAAGCGCATCTTCATAGGTTGCGTATTTGGGTTGGGATTTTAATTATTATTTTAGCTGTGAATTTTTGGGGGGGCTGACGGCTCTGGCTGTCCTGCAGGGGCTGCACCTGGCACAGGTGAGCTTCATGGTGCGTGCCTTCGGCTCAGCCTTCACCCTCGATCTCCGGCTGAATCAGTGAGTGACCCAGGGGTCCTGGCGGGGGACCCAGCATGGGGCTGCTGGTGTCCCCCGGGAGGAGGGGAGGAGCTGGGGGTGCTCGGCCACGGGGCAGTTGTGCGGAGCCATCCCAGCTCCAGCAGCGGGGGCTGAGCCGGAGGGTGGAGCAGAGGGGAGAGGGGCGCATGGGACGGCAGCGCCCTCCCAAACTGGGGGGTCCCGTGCTGGGGTGATTCCGTGTATATGGATAGTGGGTGGTGTCCCACACTGGGGTGGTGCCCTGCACATGGATGGCTGCTGTCGTCTTCCTCTTCCTCTTCTTCCTCCCCACCCCACGGCCTCTCACCCCCCACCTGCTCCCGGCAGCCACCTCCTCGCCTCCCACTACGTGGAGCGGCACGTCGGCGCGGGCGGCAACGGCAGCCACAGCACGGTAAGATGTGTGCCATGCTGTGCCATGCTGTGCCATGCTGTGCCAAACCATACTGTGCCAAATCACGCTGTGCTGTGCCAAACCATGCTGCGCCGTGCCAAACCATGCTGTGCCGTGCCAAACCATGCTGTGCCGTGCTGTGCCATGCTGTGCCAAACCGTGCCAAACCATGCTGTGCCATGCTGTGCCAAACCGTGCCACACCATGCTGTGCCATGCTGTGCCATGCTGTGCCATACTGTGCCATGCTGTGCCATACTGTGCCAGTGCAGGGGTTGTGGTGGCCAGTTCATAAATCCCACAAAAGCCCAGGAATGGTCCCCAGCAGCTCACCCCCATCCCCGTGCCCCTGGGTGCCCGATGCCCCTGGGGTGCCCAGCCCCTGCATGGGGGGGTGCTGCCATGGTGATGGGGGTGCTCCTCCAGCGGGGGATCCCTGGGTGCTGGGGGCACCAGGCAGACCCTGAGGGTGCCCGGCAGTGACCCCAGAGCCGCCAGCCCGGGTGCGGCCCCTGGGGGGTCGGGGCAGGGCGGGGCCCGAGGCTCAGTGCCCGTCCCCGCTCCGCAGGGCGCGGGGGAGCACTGCTACTACCAGGGCCGGATCCGGGGGCAGCCCCGCTCCTTCGCCGCTCTCTCCAGCTGCCAGGGCCTGCGGTGAGTACCCGCCCTGCCCAGGGGGGCTGGGGGCCGCACCCCTCTGCACCCCGACACGCCCACCTCTGTTTGCAGCGGGGTCTTCTCGGACGGCCGAGCCACGTACCTGATCGAGCCCCAGGCGGGCGCCGAGCACGGGCAGGTGAGCGGTGGCACTGCCGTGTGCCCGCCTGAGGGTCCCCAAGGCAGCTTCACGGGTCTGGCTGTGGCTTCGGGACAGCTACGGGGACACGGGGACGTGGCAGTCCTCCCCTGCACACACGGCCGTGACACACCTCTCCCCGTGGCAGGGCCTTCGACCGCACATCGTCCAGCGCGTCCCCAGCTGCCCCCGACTGGGTGAGCCTTCGCACGGAGCTGTTCCTGGGGACTGGTGGTGGTGGCCTCAGTGGACACCGTGTCCTGGTGTCCCATCATCTCTGTCCCTTCCCTCCAGGCTGCCTCTTCCCTGCGCTGGGCCAGCGTGTCCCGGGTGGGATACCAAAGCTGCGGCGGCGGCGGCAGGTTAGTGGGGACAACGGGGTATGGCAGGGGACGGAGGACATGGGGCAAGGGACAAGTGAGCTTGACCCTGGTTGGTTTCTGCCTGTTGGCTGTGGGTGCAGCCAGGCTGCTCCGTGGGTGCTGGGCTGGTGTTTGCAGGGTGCTGCTCCTGCCTGGGCTCAGGGACGCCCAGGGGACCCGCTGGAATACTGGTGGGGCTGCATCCGCTCCCTGTACCCCAAACATCCCCGGCGGGGTCAGGAGCCCCATCCGGGTGCCGGTGCCAGCTCAGCCGGGGGTTCCCACTGCAGGTCCGCCGAGCCCAGCACACGGTGCACAGCGAGACCAAGTACATCGAGCTGGCCGTGGTGAACGACCACCAGCTGGTGAGCGGGGTGTTCCCGGGGCTGACGGGGACAGTGAGGGGTTGGGCTGGCCCCCCCCAATCCCGCCTGGCCCCTGGTGTGCCCCTCCCCAGTTCCTGCAGCTCCGCAAGTCCGTGGTCCTCACCAGCAACTTCGCCAAGTCCGTGGTCAATCTGGCTGACATGGTGAGGGGGGTCCCTGGAAGGAATTTGTCCCCGGGGGAGTTGTCCCTGGGAGGGTTAATCCCTGGCACCTGATGGGTCTGTCCCTTGGGGGCTTCATTCCCAAGGGGTTTATCCCCAGTGGGCTTATCCCTGGAGAGAGGGTTTATCCCCCGTCCTGGTGGGGTTTGTCCCTGGGGTGTTGTCCTTGAGGGGACTGTTCCCAGCAGCTGGTGGATTTGTTCCCAGGGAGTTTGTCCCTAGTTCCTAGTGTTTTTCCTCGGGGGGTTGGTCCTCAGCACCTGCTCCGTTGGTTCCTTGAGAGTTTGTCCCCAGGGAGTTGGTCCCACTCTTGTTTTGTTTCTTTGGCACCTGGTGGGTTTGTCCCACTGGTGTTTTGTCCCTGGGAATTGCCCCTGGTGACGGCTGTGTGTGCCCACCTCCTCAAGTTGTCCACGGGGGTTTATCCCCGGTAGCCGGTGGGTTTGTCCCTGGGAGGGGTCGCGTTCCCAGCACCGTCCTTTTGTCCCCACAGATCTACAAGGAGCAGCTCAACACCCGCATCGTGCTGGTGGCCATGGAGACGTGGGCGGCGGAGGACCGGATCCGGATGGGGCAAGACTCCCTGGAGACCCTGAACGAGTTTGTGAAGTACCGGCGCGAGGGGCTGGCAGAGCACAGTGACACCGTCCACCTCTTCTCGTGAGCGCTGTGGCCACGTGTCCCCCCCGGGGCCGGGGACCGCGTCCCCCATCCCCACCATCCTCTTCCTCGCAGGGGTCGGACGTTTCAGAGCAGCCGCAGCGGCACCGCCTTTGTCGGGGGCATCTGCTCCCCTGCCCGCGCCGGCGGCGTCAACGAGGTGGGTGCGGCGAGACCCCTGCGAGGGCGGGCTGGGGACAGGGGCGGGGTCCCTGCGGTGACACCGCGTCTCTCCCGCGCAGTACGGCAACGTGGCGGCCATGGCGGTGACACTGGCACAGACCCTGGGGCAGAACGTGGGCATGATGTGGAACAAGCACCGCACGGCCGCAGGTACCCGCCTCCCGCGGGGCCCTGGGGACGGTGGGGACACGCCGCGGTGCCACCAGGCTGGCGGTGGGACAGTCAGCACCCCCAGCCCTCTCCTGTGCTCTCCTGTCCTCTCCTCCCAGGGGACTGCCGCTGTCCGGACACATGGCTGGGCTGTATCATGGAGGACACAGGGTGGGTGCCCGCTCGGAGTGGCACTGCCACATCCCCTGCACACCTCGCAGCGTCACCGCTGCCGCCGGGGGCATCGCCGAGGTCCTGTCCGGGTTCGGGTGCCTGGCAGTGCCCCCGGGCAGGGCGGGGTGTGACAGTGACCCGCACCCCACAGGTACTACCTCCCTCGGAAGTTCTCCCGCTGCAGCATCGATGAGTATAACCAGTTCCTGCAGGACGGCGGCGGCAGCTGCCTCTTCAATAAACCTTTGAAGGTAATGGCCCCCCCCGGCCCCTCTGGGGGTCACAGTGGGGAGCGATGCTCTGGGGGTGGCTTCCAGGGTCCCTCGGGACTCGTGGTGTCCCCAGCCCCTGCCACGGCCGAGGTGCTGGTGCTGAACCCCCAGAGGAGGAAGAGCCTCGTGCTTGGCCGCAGTTTGGGGGTGCTGCCATTCCCCAAAATGGCAGCCATTCCCCTGTGCTGCCATCACAGGGATGTGATGCCCTTTTCGGGGGCTCATGGCAGCAGCTGGCTCAGGGGTCCCCAGCAGCTCTCATGTGTGTGTGCTATGTCCCCCTCTCGGTCCCGGCAGCTCCTGGACCCTCCAGAGTGCGGCAACGGCTTTGTGGAGGCAGGCGAGGAGTGCGACTGCGGCTCGCTGGCGGTGAGCAGGGTCGGGGGGCTGCTTCCCCCGCTCTGGGGGGCTGCCGGGGCTGCCAGGAGGCTGATGGCCATGGTTCCTGCTGCTGTCCTGGCAGGAGTGTGCGAGGAGCGGGGGAAACTGCTGCAAGAAGTGCACTCTGACCCACGATGCCATGTGCAGCGACGGGCTCTGCTGCAAGGGCTGCAAGGTGCGGGGCTGGGAGCATCCAGGGGTCTCAGGGGAGCCCGGGTCCAGATGTGGATCCAGTGGGGTCCTGTCCCATTCCTGATGAGTTGGGTTTGTGCCCCGGGCAGTACGAGCCACGTGGCGTGTCCTGCCGGGAGGCTGTGAATGAGTGTGACATCCCCGAGACCTGCACCGGGGACTCCAGCCAGGTGAGTGGGGCTGGGGGGACACGGTGGGACATGTTGTGGGGCCTTGTGGCATCACTCAGCCTCTTCTCCATGTCCCCATAGTGTCCCCCCAACCTCCACAAGCTGGATGGATACTTCTGTGAGAACGAGCAGGTGAGTTCAGCCCAGCCTGGTGGGACACGGCCCTGGGGCTGAGCACATCCCCACGGGCTCCACCGTCGGGGCTTCTGCATGTTGGAAGTGCATTTGGGACTGTCCCCGCTGGATAGGGCTTGGAGCAATCTGGTCTGCTGGGAGGTGTCCCTGCCCATGGCAGGGGGTGGCACTGGATGGGCTGCAAGGTCCCTTCCAACCCAAACCAGTCTGTGACTCTGTGACTTTTGTCATCAATTGCAGCCATGGCTGAGCCACGCACACAACACGTGGCTGTGGGGTTTGGGGTGAGCAGGGGGCCCTGAGCCCCCACTGCTGTCCCATGGCTGTGCACACACGTGGCTCCTGGGCCCTGCACCACATGAGCCGGGGCAGTGTCCTGGGACCAGGCATGGGGGGGACGTGTGGGGGGCTCATTTTCCCTGCAGCACCTCCCTGCAGCGCATGTGTGTGAGCCCCTCTCCAGCCTCATCACCCCTCTCCAGCCCCCTGACCCTCCTCCACGACCCCTGACTGCTCTCCAGTCCCCTGACCCCTCTCCAGCCCTGACCCCTTTCCCCTCCCCGCAGGGACGATGCTACGGCGGGCGCTGCAAAACCCGGGACCGTCAGTGCAATGCGCTGTGGGGCCGCAGTGAGTGTGGGCCTGGGCTGGGGGGACGCAGGGGGTGACGAGCCGGTGACACTCGCTCTCTGCCAGGCTCGGCCGAACGCTTCTGCTACGAGAAGCTGAACGTGGAGGGGACGGAGCGAGGGAACTGCGGGCGCGAGGGCCTGGGCTGGCTGCAGTGCAACAAGCAGTGAGTGCCCCTTGTCCCCGTGGCCCCTCCCGGTGCCACCTGCCATCCCAGCGACACCACCGCTGCCTTGCAGGGACGTCCTCTGCGGCTTCCTCCTCTGCGCCAACATCTCGGGGTCGCCGCGGCTGGGGGAGCTCAGCGGGGAGATCGCCACCACCACCTTCTACCACCAGAACCGCTACGTGGACTGCAGGTAACAGTGCCCCGGTGGGGACCGGGATGGCTCCAGGTCCCGGGGGTCCCGGTGTCACCCGCTGTGGCTGTCCTGGCACAGGGGCGGCCACGTGCAGCTGGTGGATGGCTCGGACCTGAGCTACGTGGAGGACGGGACACCCTGCGGGCCCGGAATGCTCTGTCTCGACCGTAAATGCCTTCCAGCCACCGCCTTTAACTTCAGCTCCTGCCCCGGCAGCTGGGACGGGAAGATCTGCTTCGACCACGGGGTGAGGGGCGCGGCGGGGACAGGGGGACACCCGGGGAGTGTCACGGTCGCGGGGGGTGACACCGTCCTCTCACAGGTTTGCAGCAACGAGGGGAAGTGCATCTGCCGGGCGGAGTGGACGGGCAAAGACTGCAGCGTCTACGACCCCATCCCTGAGCCGAAGCCGACGGGGGAGACGGAGCGATACAAGGGTCCGTGTGCCCGCGGGGACACTGGCTCCCTGCTGTCCCCAGGCCACACAGGCTGGGCTGTCCCACTTTGTCCCTAGCCTCACCGGGGCTCCAGAGTGTCCCCCCACCCTGGTGCCGCAGCTCAGCTGGGCATGGCTGGGTTTGTCCCCCCCCCCAGGTCCCCACAGCCCTGGGTCATCCCTGGGATTGTGTCCCCATCTCCCCGCATCCCGTCCCCACTGAGGTGTGTCCCTATGGCTGGGTTTGCCTCCCTCCCAGGTCCCCAGCACTGGGACTGCCCCGGGGCTGTGTCCTGGTGTCCCCCTGTCCCCTCCCCACTATCATGTTCCCTGTGGCTGGGTTTGTCCCCTTCCCGAGTCCCCATGGCACTGGGGCATCCCTGGGGCTATGTCCCCATGTCCCCTTCCCACTGACGTGTGACCCTGTCCCCTCCTCCCTGTCCCCTCTGTCACAGGTCCCAGTGGCACCAATATCATTATCGGCTCCATCGCGGGGGCCGTGCTGGTGGCTGCCATCGTCCTAGGGGGGACAGGCTGGGGATTTAAGTAAGCAGCCACCGCATGGCTCGTCCCCTCTGCTGCTGTTACCAGCCACGTCTTCCCCCTCACACCGACACCGCACCAGGGCCAGGCCATGCCCTGCTGGGGGACTGCCAGTCTCCCCAGCTGGGCATCCCCTGCGGTGTGGCCTCCGGTCCCCTTGGCCCTGCCTGGTCCCCTGGCCCTGCCTGGTCCCTCGTCCCAGCCCCTGCCTGACCCCTGGCCCTGCCTGCCCTGCCTGCATGTGCCATTGGGGTGTCACTGTCACCCGGACCCCGTGGCCGTGCCTGTCCCCAAGCATGGGGTGCTGGGGCGGGGGCTGTGTCAGTGGTCCCCCCCGTGTGTGCTCCTGCCTGGCACTGGGACACTGCTGCTGCCTGTGGGACGAGGGACACCGGGGTGGGGGGACAGCAGGGACACGGGGGTGGCACTAATGCTCCTCTCCTCTCCCCCTGCCACCCCCCCAAGGAACATCCGCCGAGGAAGGTACGACCCGGCGCAGCAGGGAGTGTAACCGTGTCCCCCCCATCGTCTCGTCACCGTCCCTGTCACCGTCACCGTCCGGCAGCCTGACGGCGTGGGAGCCCCCGGGCCCGTCTGTCCGTGTGCTGTGTGTCCGGCCGTGCTGTCTCCATCTCTGTGCCCCCACGGCTGAACGGGAGCAGCGGCTGGGGGGGCCTGGCAGCAGCCCCCCCCCGGTGCTGGCTCATTTCAGCTCAGTGTCCCCCCATGTGTCACCCCCCTGTCACAGCCCCCCACTAAACGCACCCCACTTCTGTGTTGCAGGTCCGGGGGGGCCTGAGCGGGGCCGCTCTGCCCCACCCCCCCAGCGCCTCATTAACAGCAATTAAATGGGGCGGCGCTGCCGAGGGTCCGGCCGAGGAGGAGAGCGGGGGGGGGCACCCGGGACCGCCCCCCAGCCCCCCCGCACCGCCACGAATGTACGGGGACCCCCGGCCCCCCCGGGCTAGCGGTGCTCGGCACTGGATGAATGAATGTACCCGCGGGGCCAGGGGGGAGCCCCCGCCCCACATCCCCCTCTGCCCTCCAGCAGCATCTTCCGGCCGGGGGCCTGGGACCCCAAAGGCAGGCCCGTGTACCCCAGGACGAGGCCAGTATACCCCAGTACCAGGCCAGTAACAGCCAGCACCAGGCCGGCACCCTTTCCCAGTTCAGGGCCTGAAGTCGTGTCGCCCCCACCCACGGTGCCTGGGCTGTCCCCTACGGGGGCCAAGTCCTGCACCCCCAGATGTGCCTCCCCGCCCCCCAAAGCAGCCCCCGTGTGGGGTTTGTCCCCTCAGATTCTCCCCCGATCCCCCGGGTCATGGCTGCAGCCCCAAGCCATGGGACCCCGAAGTCTCCAGTGGTGGGACAGGCACCCACAGCTGACAGCTCTCCCTCAAGACCTCCCTCACTTCCCCAGCTCAAGCAGGTGAACCCCAAACTGGTGACATTGGGGTTGGGAGTGACAGAAGGGCCCCCCCGGGGGCCCAGGGTACAGGGTGAGCCCTGGGCTGGGGACACATGGGGCTGCTCACTGGGTGGCACTTGTCACCCCAGCCCCAGGGCAGGCTGGGGGGAGGCATCACCCTCTCCCTGTGGCACGTGGTACATGTCACCCTGCATGGGGTGGCTCTGTAGGGCCACCCGAGCCACAGCACCACGGAGCACCGGGGGCCACACTGGTCCCTTTAACCACTGGTGACACTCAGCATGGAGGGGGGACATCCCTGATGACACTTGGTGACACAACCCGGTGTGTGAGTGTGCGTGTGTGGGGACATTGCTGGGGACACTCAGCAGGGGGACAATCGGGGGTGACACCCATTGCCCGTGGCAGTGTGGGGGTGTCCCCTCTGTGTCCCGTCCCTGCCCGGTGTCCCTGCACGCCACCAGGCCCCTTTGCCATGGAGACAGAGGGTGACCAAGGGTGTCCCCAAGCCCAGCCATGGCCAAAGTCATGCCTGGTGTGACAGCCCCACTGAGCACCTACGGGTGCCGTGGCTGTGGCGGCACCACAGGGGACAGGGTGGGAGGTGACAGCAGGATGGGGGTTGGCTGGACATCCCCTGGCTGGGCTTCAGTGGTGGCTTCTTGTGTGACATGTCAGCAATGAGCTGGGAGATGTGGGGACCTGGGACCACCGTGGGCATCAGGGGTGTAGATCAACCCCCCATCTCTATCACTGTCACCGCAGTGTCCCCACAGCTGTCACAGCCACAGTGCCAGGGTGCTCCCCACGGCGAGGGGACACCCCTGGTTCACAGCAAGAAGCCACCGTTGTCACTGGGTTTGGGGACATTAGTAGATATATATATATCTATATATGTATAGATATATA
>VZRV01008197.1:314386-345995 GCA_013398115.1 Falcunculus frontatus
AGGAGAGGAGAGGAGAGGAGAGGAGAGGAGAGGTCACTCTGGCCCTCTCCCAAAGTCCCAGCACACGGTGTGCCCTGTGATAGAGCATCCTCGCCGTGCCTCTCCAAGTTGAGGCCTTTATTGGATACATGGAAGATTCAGGGAAAATGATGGGTTTGTCACCATGGAGAAACTCAGCAGGAGTTTGCACACCTCAGGTGGAAGCAGATCCCAGCTCTGTCTCGCCTACGATGGGAATTTTGCTCTTTAGGGTCCAGATGGAAACAAGAAACAAACCTGTGCGTGGAAAAGAGGCCGTTTGGGGAAAAAGGCTCTTGGCTCCACACACCTTGAGTGGAGCTGACACTCCACAGGGCACTCCAGAGTCCCGGCATGGGGGGAAGGAGAGAGTCAGAGCACCCAGCTGCCAAGGCTCTGCCAAGCACAGCGCATCCACAGTGGAGGTGACTCCACCTCTGGGTGGACCAGCAGGAGCCGGGCAGGCTGTATGGGAATGGATTAGGAAGAAGGGTCACAGGAGCTTTAGCAAGGGCTTGTGGCAGCCTGGCAAACCCAACAGGTCGTGGTGACTGCAGTGACCTCCCAGGCCTCTCCCCGCTGGTTGTGCTGCTGAGCAATTTGGGCTGATCAGAGAATCACAGGAGGTTAAGACCATCTGAAAGCCCATCTCATTCCAGCCTCCTGCCACGGGCAGGGATACCTTCCACTTCAGAGCTCCATCCAACCTGTCCTCGGACACTTCCAGGGATGAGGCAGCCACAGCTGCTCTGGACAGCCTGTGCTGTGCCTCACCACCCAGCAATAAAAACCTTCTTTCTTAAATTTAATCTAAATCAATCCTCCTTCAATACAAAACCATCACCCCTCATCCTGTCACAACAGGCACCACTGAAGAGTTTGTCCCCATGCTCTTATTCCCTTAAGTACTGAAAGTCCTGTGTTAACACACCCAGAGTTACCCAGTGCTCAAAGAATTTGCTGGGGAAAGCCGGGATCTTTCAGCTTTTCGGTAAAAGATACCAGAGCTGAAACCTTTTGCTGTCCAGTTTGAGTGACCACCGACCTGATTTCTACCAGCAGAGAGGATCTCTCAACAGCAGAGGATAAGGACTCGAGCAGAAACTCAGGCTTCTCAAGGCTGCCCACAAAACAGACTCAGGTCAAACCCCAAATCGCTTTTAAAAATTCTTAGAGGCTTAAGGATCTCAGGGGGAGGGACCTGGCCGGGGCAGCCACCGCGGGCCCAGCATGGGAGCACTGAGGATGGAGTGTCCCCCCCTCCAAGGGCACTGAACACTCAGCGTCGGGGGGAAGGGAAATGGAAAGAGGAGCTGAGCCCTGGGGTCAGCTCAGCGACTGAAGAGCAGGCAGGAACAGCCCCACGGCACCAGAGACACCAGCCAAATCCCAGCTGGAATCCGACGGAGCCGGACACAGGCGGGGGACAACGGGGCAGCTCAGGGGTCACAGTGCAGTCACACCAGTGCCTGGGAGAGGCCGTGGGCTGGAGATGGTGAGAGCCCAGCTGACCGGGAGAAGGGGAGGATTTTCACCAGCCAATGGCCCGGAAACAGGACTGAAGGCTTTGGTGTCCTTTAACTTTGGCTGCGCAGCCGCCAGCTCCGGAGGGAGGGCGCAAATATCCCGGGGAAAACGGGGGAAACCCAATTCCCTCGTCTGTTACGGCTAGACTGAACAACAACATCTCCCAATGCCCTTTAAGGAGCGATCTCCTCCTGCCAGGCGCTGCCTGCATCCCTTGTAGGTCTTTTCCAGCTCACAGCCCGTGTCATTCCGGGCGCGGGCCGAGCTCCCAGCTCGGCTTTAACCCGTGCGCGGCCGCGGCAGAGCCGGCGTGACCCCGATGCCGATCGCTCAGGCGGGAGCGGTGCAGGCTGTCGCAGTTCAGATCCAGGTCAGCACAGCTCCGTGCAGTCCCAGCGGGCCCCGGGATCCCAGTGTCACCCTGGCAGCGCAGTCAGCCGAGCTCCCGCTCCCACCGCGGCAGCGGCACCCGCGCAGCGCCCGGCGCTGGCCCTGCCCGTGCCCCGGCTCCCGGCCAGCAGAGGCTGCCCAGTTAAACTGGCAGCTGACAAACGGAAGGTTTGTTTTCCCATTTCCTGAGTTTTTCTTCCTAGTCCTTGAGAATTTAAATTCACATCTAGAATGAGCAGTTTGTTAAATCAGGTTTGAGGTCTCTCAAGGTCCTGGCTCTCCTCTCTGGGATATCGGCGGTGCCACAGCCTCCTGGTCAGAGGACTTTATGTAACTCTCTCCTCACTCTGCTCTGGCTGTGACACTTTCTCTGGGATCTCCTTTCTTCACAAGGACCTTCCCCTTCCCTCACTGGATATCAAAATACTCAAAATGACTGAATTTGAGCACTGCAGGGCATCCTAATGTACTGTTTTGTTAAAAGCCCAGCAGACTCCTTATGCTGCTCCATCCAGCTGGTCAGCAAGGGAAGGTGAGAGGAGAAAAGAAACCAGATTTCAGAGCCAATGATTGAACCAGGATTTCATTTCACAGAATCACAGAATCGTTAAGGTTGGAAAAGACCTCTGAGACCATCAAGTCCAACCTTGGACCCTTGTGACCCAGAGCAGAGCACTGAGTGCCACGTCCAATCATTAAATCACACCCTCCTGACCTCATCCCCTCCTAGCCATGGACTGTCCCCCCCTCCTCTGTGCACAGGGGACAAATCCCCAGGGACAGTGTGACCTGTTGGACACACTGCCAGGGGAAACTTTGGGGCACCTTGGAAATCCCACATTCTGGGTGAGCCAAGGGATAAGGCTGTCCCTCTTTCTCTCTCTCTCACCACAAACTTCTGTCCTTTAGGGTGAGGTGGTTATTTCATACCTGCAGAGCACCGTGCTCCCAGCCTGCCCAGCAGCATCCAGGTGCTCCTGGCAGCAAGAACCTGCCCCAGGCAGGGGGACACTGCTCGGCATCACCCTCTGGGCTCACCCTCTGCTCCTCTCTCTGTACCACTCCCTGCATTTCACTCAATAAATTCACGTTCTCTGTGATACAATCGCATCTGGGTTTGTAATACAGAGGGTTCTTACCCCTGCCAGGCTCCTGTCCCTGTGTGTCCCCAGGTGCCATCCCTTGCCATCACTCACACCAATTCTTACCTGTCTGAAGCAGCAGCCCTTCTGGTCACCACCTTTTCCTGGCACTGGAAGGATCCCAAACTTCCCATTAACTCGCTAGAAGGCAGCAGCATCTGCAGGAGAGCTGGAGATCATTATATTATGTATATTATATAGGTATAAGGTATATAAGACCATAAAAATCAGACTGGTTTGGGTTGAAAAGACCTTTTTAAAGCCCATCCAGTGCCACCCCCTCTGCCATGGGCAGGGATACCTTCCACTATCCCAGGCTGCTCCAAGCCCCGTCCCACCTGGCCTTGGACACTGCCAGGGATCCAGGGGCAGCCACAGCTGTTCTGGGCACCCTGTGCCAGGGCCTCCCCACCCTCAGAGGGAGAAATTCCTTCCCAATATCCCACCTAGCCCTGCCCTCTGGCAATGGGAAGCCATTCCCCCTTGCCCTGGCACTCCAGGCCCTTCTCACAAGGGCACTGGTGTGTTATCAAAGCTGTTTTCAGCACAGAACAGGCTTTTTTAAAAGTTTGCTGATCATGGTTTTTCAGGTGATTTCAATTTTATGGAAAAAGTTATGAAAAGCCTGGCAAACATTCATAAATGGGAATACTGATTTTCTAGGGATGAGAAATACTCAGACGGGAAGAAAAAGAAGTAACTCCCTTCAATCCTTATATGTCTTTAAATGAGGGCAAGACTAGAGCTGAGGAGCCGCCCTGGTGCTTCCCCAACACTCCCAGGAGAGCTAAACCACACCACTGCTTGTTTGCTGGCTGAAGGAATCCCATTCAACGGCAGGGCCTGGGATCCTGACTGCCATGGGAGCCCTGAGAGGAACCTCCTGGCTGAGCACATTCCAAACAACACCCACGTGTGCATCGCTTCACCCTGGAGCCTCACCCTGTGCCAGGGCTCCAGTGGAAAAGTGGTTTCCCAGCTCCTGTTCTGCTCCTGCTCGGCCACACTCAGCCCCCAGAGGGAATCCAGGCCTGGGGCAGCTGCAGTCACAGCTCAGGCACGGGAGAAGGGCTCGGTGTGACCATCCCAGGGTCCTCATGGACGCAGCCGCAGGGGCTCTCCTGGGATCCACATCCTCTGCCAAAGAGTCACCGGAACATCCTGGTCAATAAGAATAAAAGAGAGGAGGACAGCAAACCCTGGCCTGCACAGAAATGGCTCACTAGTCCTGAAGAGCACTGATCAGATGCCTTTAAATCCTCCTTCCAAGGCATTTTCCCCAGCTATCAACATGGAATTTACACAACAGCGATAATGTCACGCTGCAGAAAACAAAATGTCATTTCCCGAGCAATGATGAACTGGTATTTGGAGCCTCCTCTGATACAGAGAAAACCAATGGTAATTTCCCTGGGAGCAGAAGCCCCCGAGCTCCTTCCCCTGCTGCTGCAGAGGGTGGATTATGCCGAGTTCTGGCATTAACAGAACATCATTTCACTCATGCAAGAGGATCCGTCCTTCAGGAACTGTTCCACGGTGACTGAGCTGAGCACATCCCATTCACAGGGATCAGGCACTGAGCACATACCAACCAACAGCTCCTTTGGATGGAACCTCACAGCAGCAAGTTGTGTGCCTGGGACCAGGAATTTCTGAATTATTAACAAATCAAGCTACAGGAATGTAACACAATTCCATACAAGCTGCTAGCAAACCGTAGCTGAACTACAGGTAGGAACACTTAACATTAACAGTATTTAACATGCAACCTCTGCCTCCAAAGGGGAAATCACTCGGCAGAGAGGATCTCATTTATACTGGCAGTACCCTTACCCTCACTTCACAGCAGAGGAAAAGGAGGTGGAGCTGTCAGTGGGCACCACAAAGCCTCCGTTGGGATCACGTCTAGACGTGTGGTGCTGGGAGAGGTCCTCAGGCACCCGAGGCATCAGCTCAGGGCTGGCAGATGTGACAGGGGACCCCTGGGAGCTGCTTTGCTCCCTCTCTGCTCCCTCCTGGAGCAGCAGCTGGAGGCCACACAAACACCCAGGGGCACCTCCGGCAGCTCTGCACATCTGCCCGGGGCGGCGGAGCTGAGCCTGCAGGGGCTCAGTGTCATCCCGGCTTTGACCTCTGGTTCTTCTCCTCCCGAGCACAGGATCAAACACAACCATCACAGGATGGGCTTCTACCAGACCATTGCCCCAATGTGTCACAAGGGCAGAGCACTGGGGCCATAGCCCCTTTTTCAGCAGGGGTTAAAAGCATTTCAGACCTTCTCACTGTGAATTCGCTGATCAACAGAGGTTTCTGTGCCTAAAACCACCAGAGCACAGCTGAGCTGGGGGCCTGTGGCTGCCTGCAGGGGCTCACACAGGATAACCATGTGCATAAAGATAGCAGGGGATTAAGGGTCTGGGAGCAGCAGGAGCCCAGGTCTTCATTATCCCTGCTCTGGAACCCGTGCTGATGCAGCAGGAGCCCAGATCCTGGTGATCCCTGCCCTGGAACCTGTGCTGATGCAGCAGGAGCCCTGGCCCCAGCTATCCCTGCACTGGAACCTGTGGCGTGGCTCAGGCTGGTGCTACCCTTTCCCAGGCATGGAGCAGGCAAAGGCATTCCCTGTCCCGTGCTCTTCTCCCGGGCTGTGGAGTCTGTGGGCTGCTCGGGTGCCCTGGCAGTGGAGAAAAGAAAAGTTGTTAGTGCTGGAGCTGGCCCGGGTGAGCGCCACCCCTCCTGCCCCAGCGGCCGGGAGCAGGGCAGCACCGCGGCCGCTCTCCTCCCTCCGGACAAACAGCCCTTGTTCCAAGCCCCCGGAACAGAACCCCGCTCCCTCCCAGCTCCCTGCCAGCTGCACGCAGGACAAACACTCCACGCCTCCTTCCGCAGCCCGAGGTCAGCCTGGCAGCGAGGGGACAGCGGGGACACTCAGCGGAGCCACCCTGTGACAGCCGCACCCCCCCGGCCGTGCCCTCTGACAGCGCCCGAGCCGCGGCTCAGCTGGGGCAGCAAATCCTGCACAGCTCACTGGGCACTGCCCGCCTGCTCATCCATATGCATTAATGCCGATTTCCCTCTTTTCCACCCTTTCCAAGGCCTGACTTCCCAACTTGGTGGGTTTTCCCTTTTTTAAGGCGATTGTTCTCGTCCCTGCAGAGCGATTCCCACGCAAAGGCACAGGTAGTTCCGAGCCGACTCTTTATTGACCTAAACAAGGTCACGTGTATAAAAAATTCAGATTGTGGTTCTAAGACAAATCAGTAAATATCCCTCTCCCTCCCTCCCATATTGTATTGCTGGAAAAAAGATGCCATCTCACTCAGACTGGAGTAATCCACTGGATTTAATACATTATTTTTCTTTCCAAACTCAGAGAATGTCACCACAAATCCAAATTCCATCCAGCATTTTTTGTCCCAAAGTCTCTCCTGGACGTTTATTTCGGAATGGTCTACATTAAGCCAAAGCAAGAGCATTTTAAAGCAATGCAGGTATTGTTTCTTTAAAAGGAAAAATGATACTCTGAAACCAACCACAGCCACAGCCAGAACAGAGCTGGGACAGACCCCACAATCAGCAACACACGCTCAGCTTCAACCCAAATGTGCACTTTATACATGATGAAAGTGAAAATATAAAGCAGTAACAGAAGCAGCTCCATTACTTGGGATTTTCAGAATGAATCCATTGCTGGGATTGGGATATTGTGGACACTCTGCTCACTAACAGGGACTTACTGGGTGGGCAGAAGCCCACAGGACTGCCCTGAGGCAGCAGCTTCACATAAGTCATTAACCGGGAAATAACACAAAACCAGGGAGCAGCAGGTGGGAGCCTGGTTTAAGTCATTAAGAGGAATTTGCTATAGTTTGGGAAGAGAGCAGCGAGGAGAAGGATTTTCCCTGTTTTCACTGGGGAAAGGCTGTTCTCAAAGCACCACACGGGGTTAAATGTCACCCATTTGGGACACTGAACAGAGCAACCGCAGTGAATGGACTGTGGCCACCAGCCCTGTTGCTCTCCAGGCTCCAAATATCTCTCCCTCCCACTTCCAGACGTTTTTCACCCAGCTTCCCAACCACACTCACAGCTCGCTCTGGCAGAGCCTCTGCCCATCACTGTGACTTTCTTCAAGCCACTGTTTAATTAGAGGAGCACTACTAATGAACTGCCCCAGACCACACAGCCAGCCCCAGCTCACCGGGCCATCCCTGCCCACATCCACTTTCTGCACACGTCCTGGGTCACTCACACTTCCTTAGAGACACCACCCTGGCACTTCCCCCCTGCCCCCCGGAGCAGCCAGGGGTCAGTGCCAAAGGCCAGGGGGGCAATTCCCTTCCCAGAGTCCCCACAGCCCCAGAGGGGCTCACACAGGGCTGCGCTGGCTCTGGGCACAGCAGGGGCTCTCCAGGTTGCTCAGGGACAGTCTGGACCCATGCCTGGCCTGCCTGGTGTCCCAGAGGGAAAACAGACCAAAACAACTCAGCACAACACCAATCTGCAGGAAGTGCTCGGGCAGAGGGAAACAGCAAGGACATGCTCATGTTCCCTTGGAGTGAAATTAATGTGGAGACTGCACCTGGATGTTCTGAGGGAAGGGAATAGGGCAGGGATTTATCTGTGTTCTCCACGCAGCCTCACTCCTCATCCCTCACTCCTCCCAGGCTGCCCAGAGAAGCTGTGGCTGCCCCTGGATCCCTGGCAGTGTCCAAGGCCAGGCTGGACGGGGCTTGGAGCAGCCTGGGACAGTGGAAGGTGTCCCTGCCCATGGCAGGGCATGGAATGAGATGCTCTTTAAGGTCCCTTCCCACCCAAATCATTCTGGGATTCCATGATTCTCTGAATCCTGCTCCTGACCCTGCTCTGACAAGGGACTGAGGTAACCTCGAAAGAGAACAGTCCTGCTTGAAACAGGCTCCCAAAATATATTAAAATGCAGGGAAACCTGAAAAAAAAAAAAAAAAAAGGGGAGCAGAGCAAGGTCCCGAATCCATTATAAATAGCAGCAGAAAGCAGAGACATTTATCAGCGTCTCTCCAAGACGAGCCGGCTCCTTGCCAGAAAGACAGAGCCAAAGGCATCAGTCCCTCACTCCCCTTCTGCTAATTGTAAATTCAAGTTTAATGCCAAACCCACAGAATGCCAGATCGGACTGGTCTCTCAAGCAGAAAGCTAAATTATACATATTGCTGTGTCTGAACTGAATTCCTCGGACAGAACGGAAGGAAGAGGGGCCTGGAATAAGGCAGAATCATTGATATTCGGAGAGGGCTCTGTGACTCTCGCAGACAGCTCGTGTGTGCCGGCTGCCGGGAGAGGGAGGGGATTCCACAGAAACAGAGTTACCATGACTCCATCTGACCCGATCAGTTTGGAAAGGACAGGAATCCTCCCCAAAATGTACCACAGCTGCCCCCGGGCGCAGGGTGTTACACAACAGGAGGCCTCACAAACTTCTCTTCCCATCGCTATCACAGGAACACGCGGAGTTACCGAACCCAGTCACTTCTATTTAGTTTTTTCCGGATGTTTTGCAGGAGTTTGAGGTGTCTCCTCCCCCCTGCTGCACAAGGTGTGCGGGGAGCCCTGAGCCCTCTCTGGCCCACAGCTGGCACTCCTGCTCCCAACACACACACACACGTTTTTCCTAGAAGTCATTTTCCGTAGAGGAAAGAGCCTGTAGGACACAGGAGCTCATGGGATGACACTTGCAGTTTGCAAGCAGCACATTAATTTAGTAAAGGACAGAGTCAGGAGCACCATTAACAGAGGTTTGCCAAATCTTTCCCCGCTCATGATTTGCACCCATGAGCTGCCCGAAGAGCGGAGACTCCATTTCTGCACGTTCAAGGCACTTTGGAAACGCAGCATAGAAAAGTTTTATAAAAAGTTTTACTTGGAAAACAAGGAAGAACAATGACATAACTGCAGACAACAATAAAATTAACAAAATGCTAATGGCTACCCATTGCTTTGTCCTTGTTGATATAAAAAGTGTAACATCAGATCCAGTGTACAAATACAAAAAAAATTGTGCATAATAAATGTACTATAATACTGTACATACAGCATAAACCGTTCAATGAGAATGAATTAAATATACCTATTTGTCTCCTGACTTGGAAGACAAAAGAATAAAGTTCTATAGTCCTAGAGTCAGTGTATAAACCCTTTCCAGGGGCTGAATCACGAGCCAACGGTATCCCTGAAAATAAGCAGAGTCAAATATTCCCTTAATGGAAGCCATTATTCATGGGACTGCTGGTTATGATAAACTAGGAGAAAAAACCACAACATATCAACCGAGCCAACATTAAATCCAGACCGAGTTCTTCCCATCTCCTGACTTGCTACTGGCACTGCTTTTGTTTGAGCCCGCTTTGGATTTCTTCCCTCTGGAACTGCTGGGGTTGTTTTGGTTGTTGTACGCCTGGATGGCGAGGTCCAGGCGGTCCTGAGCCACTTTGATTTCCCTCTGCAGGATCTCCAGGTCGGCGGGAATGTTGCCTTCGTTGCTGCCATACTGCTGTTCCTGAGCTATGTTGGCTTTGTTCTGCTTGTAGGCCATCTTGGCGTTGGACAGCTCCGTGCACTGCATCTGCTCCGGCTTCAGCGCGATGTTGTAGCCCGGGGGAGCCGACGGGGTGTTCCAGGTGAAGGGGTAGTTAAAGGTCCCAGAGTCAACCAGCTCCTTCTTCTTGGCATTCAACGTGTCCCGGATGGTGCCAAAGCCCAAGTGGAGCATCTCCCAGACATTCAGGAGCAGACACATGCAGCTCACCCCGTACATTATCAGCAGGAAAATGGTCTTTTCAGTTGGCCTGGAAATGAAACAATCGACGTTGTGCGGGCAGGGCTTCCTGCTGCACACGAACACGGGGCTCACCTGGAAGCCGTACAGGAAATACTGCCCGACCAGGAAGCCAACCTCAAAGAGGGCCCTGGCCAGGAGCTGCAGGACGTAAATCCTCATGAGCCCATCCTCCCGGATCTGCCGCCGGCCGTCGTGCTTGGCTTTGGCAGGGCTCTGCTTCTCTTTACTCTCCCGGACGCTCTCCACCTCTATCTCCGGGTACATCATCGGGTCTTCCTCGTGGTCACCCTCAGCTTCCTCCAAGCCCCGGTGCTGCTTCCAGCGGATGGGCAAGCTCCTCCTCCTGGCTCTCCTGCTGGCTTCGCTGTGCTCCACCATCCGGGCGATTTTATGGATGGCGTAGCCTAAATACAGCACCGACGGAGTGGCCACGAGAATGATCTGGAACACCCAGAACCTGATGTGCGAGAGAGGGGCGAAGGAGTCGTAGCAGACATTCTCGCAGCCAGGCTGCTCCGTGTTGCACACAAACTTGCTTTGTTCGTCATAATAAATGGATTCTCCTCCCACAGCAATTAGGACAATCCGAAACACAATCAACACTGTCAGCCAGATTTTGCCAACAAAGGTTGAATGGTTCTGGATCTCCTCTAACAGGCGGGTCAGAAAACTCCAACTCATGGTGGTCAAATGAGTTTATCTAAAAAACAAACAGAACCCCCAAATATTTATGAGTTTATCAGCTCGAGCCTAAATGGTGCAAACTCAACCAAGAGAGTCCGAAAACTCCAGACTTTTACACCCAACACCCATCCATGTTTGTGACCATCACCTGCTATCGGGATCCAGCTGCCAGAATTTGCTTGAAGATCCTACGTCTCCTCCGCAGGCTTTTGAGGAATCTGCTGTAGGAAAAAGCAGCAGTTCAGTGCCATTTCATAAAAAAATGTGCTCCCAAGGCCAGTTCCCAGCCCAAGAGAGAGACACAGGTAGAGGCTGAAGACTCCAAAACACAGCGGCTGGGAAGACAAGTGCCCACGAGATTTTTGGGTGCTGTTGGCCATGTCCCACCTCTGACAAGGGGATTTATTTTAACTTGTTACAGCCTGGGCTGGTGATCATGATCTCAGCCACAACCCAGGGGAAACACTGTTGTCTCCAAGGGCAGTACCAGCTGTCTTAATTCGGGAAGGGGTGGCCCTTCCAGTCCACCTGTGATGCAAAGGCAGGACAACCTGGTGGTGGCCTGAGGAGGGTCACCCTGCAGGGCCAGCCTAGGGACAGGGCTGGGCCAAGGAACTTCTACCTATGTTCAAATTATCCTGTGGATGGATTTGGGTTCAGCCCCTCGGGGAGGCTGAAGAGATTTCCTCCCAGGTTCAGGAAAGATTTCAGTGTGGATTTTGTAGTGAAAACCTGGTTAGAAGGAGTTACCCGTCAAAACTTTTAGAAGAGCTACTCTGGAGAAGTGAGTGGTGGGTGGGTGAGGGGAGAGGGGACAGCGCTGGCAGGAGCCGAGCGAGCGCCGGAACTGCCGGGCCTGGCCACGCTCCCGAGCGGGTCTGGCACAGCATCCTCACTGCCAGAGGCAACTCTGCCAAATTCCAATGGCTGCCGATTCCAGGTTGCCCAGAGAAGCTGTGGCTGCCCCATCCCTGGAAGTGTTCAAGCGTTTGAGGTTGGACGAGGCTTGGAGCAAGCAGGGATGGTGGAAGGTGTCCCTGCCCACGGCAGGGGGTGGCACTGGATGGGCTGTAGGGTCCCTTCACCCCAAACCATTCCATGACTCCAGGATAAATTTGCAATCCCAACTGTAAAAATCCCATCCTTGGAAACTCTCGTCTTGCAACACTTTGAACAAAACCCAGCAACACTGCAGGCCCTCCTGGAGCCCCAAGGAGTGAAACAGAAGAACTACTGGACACTGTTAGAGCAACAGGGGATGAGGCATCTTTCAGACCTTTAATGATGTCAAACATCAGTTTGTTAAAGATTATTAAAAGAAATTATTACATCAGAACAACATTTGGTGACAGATCCTGAACCCAGAGCTGGACAAATCTCGAGCACTCTGATCTTAAAAGGGATTTATTCTTAACGTGAAGAAATTCCAGGAGACTGGAAGAAAACTAATACCTGGAACTATTTGACTTCTTTAACATAACTACAGAGTTGTTTATAGGCAAAATAATGAAATGTGAGGAGATGCAAGCAATGGAGAATTAAAGGATTTAAAAGTGATCTTCCTCTGGTGGAATTCAGTGTTTCACTGAAAAGCAAAGAGCAGGGACATGGTGTGGATGGGCTGTGCAGGACATTTGATTTATCACTTCATGACAGTGGGGGAAAAAAAATAGCACAGGAGAGTATTAAAAAAGGCCATATTAAGTGGATCAGAAGTAACAGAAGTCTTGACAAATGATTCTCACATTAGATCCAAGATAGCTCCATAATTACAGAAGTTCTGAAGATCCCTGGCAGCCAGGCTGGATCTTCCCAAGATCAGCTGGGGAGTGGCTGCTGACAAAAGAGGCACACGGGACATGAGTTTGCAGGCAGAGAACTGGAGATGAGAGTTACCAGTGGTACAGGAAAACATGGATTGCTGGAGAGGCTGAGGCCCCTGGAAGAGCCCCACTGCCTGAACCACACTCTGCAGCTCAGGAGCAGCAGAGCAGGGTTTTGTAACAGAGAGAGAGGCTGCTGTGGGGTCAGTTAACAGGGAAGGCTCCTGAAGGAGCAGGGTCTCGAGGAGAGCTGCTGATACGGTGCAGGTGATGGATGTGACCCCTGGCTGTGTCACCTGCAATCAGGAGCCAGGAGGGTGATCTTACCTCCTTGTTAGCGAGACAGCCCTGGGCGCCTGCGGCTGCATCCTTCAGCAATTGCTCCAACATCAGAGAGTGGATACAGGAGGCTCAAAACCAGCTGAGGGACGGGGAAGATGCCTAAAAGTGATTTAGAGAGATCAATTTGTTTAGTTGGGAAACATAGGAGGAAAATGAAAGTGAATCCCAACAGCAACGAGTCAGGATCACGATGTGTCATCAAGATTACCAATTAAGACAAAAATCCCCAGCCTTCACTCAGGTGGACAGGCCACCTTGCACACAGCCCTGGAAAGGGACATGTTTACATCAGATGTGTTCCACAGACAGCAGCTATTAGAGGTGCATGCAATCCTCCCAAGGCTTCCATCCACGCTCCTCTTCAACACAACCCTGCTGCCATCGTTCCACAGAGCACTGGCTGAAATAACACGTTTTTAACAGGCAAAGAGAGCAGAGGTTCCAATCCCAGTGCAGCCCCTGCCTGCAGCACAGGGGTCTGCACCCCCATTTCAGAAAGGCACCCAAGTCCCGCTCTGCCACCCCAGTTCTATGTCAGTGGGATGAGACAACGCTTCAGACACCTCCACACACAGCATTTCCCACTTGGAATCAGAGTCCAGATGAGGGGTACAGTGAGTCTGGGGGTCCTGCATGTGCCTGAGAAGTCTCCAATGGGCAGCAAAGGCAGGTGAACCCCACATCTGGAACAGGAGGTTAACAGAGGGGAGGAGCCCCAATACCCCCCTCCCACCACACTGCTCTGTCTCATCACCTTGGGCACCAACAGGACAGGTGTGTCCCCACTGACACATCGGGATTCATCAACTGAAAAAGAGACAAAACCCAAAGGAGTTTAAGAAGGGGTTAATTCATATTCCCTGAAAATGTCAGGGCCACACTTTTCACTGAAAGTAAACTACTAAATAAATTTGAAATTAATTAAACACTGTTGCCAATGCAAATTTGGAGTAACAGCAGGAACCAGCCTTTAAATTTTCATATACTGTCACATTCCTCAGCAGTTAAGGACAGGGAAGTTTGAAATGAGTGCAGGTTTTAGTAAGAGAATCTTTACTTTTAGACAAGCTACTACCTCCCATCTAAGAAATTTCTTTGAGGCATGTGCCAGCTTTTCACGGTGCATTTTCTACCTGCAGACAGGTAGCAACAACAACACAGGAATCATTCCTGTGAGTCCCAACCCAAATTCCACCAGTTACATCAATGCACAGAGTGCCAGACCCGCGTATAGATGTGTGCTGGGGTTCCCACAGCCCTGGGATACAGGAGGATTTATCCAACCTGTGGTTAACAACCAGGACCTGCCAATTAGTGGGTCCCGGCTGTGGTGCTCTGAAGCTGCCCAAGAGCTGATTCTCTTCGCCAAGAAAGTGTCACTTTGTCTATTTAGTCCTAGTCTTGAGCAGAGCTGCTGGGACAAACACGGAAGGACCCATAAGCAAGCAAAGAACTTCCTGATCTTTAAGGAAATGTTTTGGTTCAAGCAAAATGACCAGTCATTAAATCTTAAAAAAGGCTCAGCCCATCCAAATCAAATACAGCACAAACCCAAGAACTTCCAAGCGGAATTACGGTGGTGTCCTTCCGTTCTGTGGGATCAGCCAAGGTCAGAGGGGCACATTCTGCCTCTCCACCACGTGCTGCAGCACCCAGACACATCACAGTAACCTTCACCCAACGTACACCCGTGGCGCCCGCATCTGTTGTTTCCGGCAACATTTAACTCAATAATTTTCCAATGTCTGAAAGAAAAGTCTATGGACACTGACACACATCTGAGAAAGGCAGAATGTCACCAATTTCAGCTAATTTAAGTCATGCCAGAAAGTGCACTTGAGAGAGACTTTCATTCCTTGTATTTGTCATAAGTTCATTTCAGCACTTCCAGCAGAGGAGGCTCCTTGGAGCGGGCAGGATCCATGATGAAATATCAGGAAGCTTATCTCTGACAGCGGGCTGGCTCCTGAATTAGAGCTTTGCAGGCGCTGACATCCAGAGAGAATGAAGAAGAATTTGGAGCAGGTACATGGGAAAACAGAAATCAGCTTCTGGAGTTAACAGGGTTGTTCACATGCAGCCAGGGAATGGCCCCTCAGGTGTGCCCCCTCCTCTACCCAGCCTATGGCAGGGTTGGCTATGAATTTAAACATTTCAACATTTAAAATTTCACCTCCTTTCAGCTTTCTCCTCTTAACAGCGACGGCCTCCTGCCACTCAGGGAGTGAAGAACTGCCCCATGGAGCAGCAGTTGCTGTAAAATCCTCAAAATCCTGCCCTTGGATGGGACAGCTGAGGTGTGGCAGGGACAGCAGCGGGGAAGGAGAACAGAGCAAGGTGGAACACTCCAACAGGGTCCCCATTCCCCCGAGATGGAGGGCACCTGCAGGGCAGGACAGCGAGACCAGGTGGGTGTTAAGGCAGCCTCATTCCGGGCTGTGGAATCCCTAACACCTTCAGAACCATCTCCTGGCCTTGTCTCGGCACGGACTGGGCCCAGCCCAGTACAAACTGGATCCCCTTGGCTCCAGCCCAGTACAAACTGGCAGCTACAGCCCGAAGCACCTGAGCATGAGGGTGCAGGGAAGTGCTGGACTGGGTCAGCATTAGACAGCCTGTGAGGATCACGGAGTTGGACTGGATGATCTATGTGGATCCCGTCCAATCCAAGCTCTTCTGTGATGTTTCTATGGCACCAGGACTCATTTCATGTCATTCCATCAACGTCAGAAGTGGCGCTGGGCACAGCCTCAGCATGTCCAAGGATGGCACCAAGCTGAGGGGCACAGCTGATAGATACCCTGGAGGGAAGGGATGCCATTCCCGGGGATCCTGACAGCCTGGAGGAGCGGGCCCATGGCAACCTCCTGAACTTCAACAAGGCCAACTGGAAGGTCCTGGAGCTGGGCTGGGGCAATCCCCAATAGCAGCATGGACTGGGGGTCATTAATTTCAAATTTACTTAGCAATCCTGCAGGGAAGGACTTGGGGATCCTGGAGGATGAAGAACAGGACGTGACCTAGCGACAGCCCAGAAATCCAACTGTTCCCTGGGCTGCATCCAAAGCAGCGTGGGCAGCAGGCAAGGGGGGAATTCTCTGGAGCCCCCAGCATAGAACAGACATGGACCTGTTGGAGGGAGTCCACGGAGACGCTCCAAGGGCTGGAGCACCTCTGCTATGGAGACAGGCTGGGAGAACAGGGGTTGTTCAGCCTGGAGAAGGAAAGGCCCTGGGGAGACCATCTTGTGACCTTTCAGTATAAATGGAGCCTGTAAGAAAAATGGGGACATTTTACCAAGGCCTGTAGTGACAGGACAAGGGACAATGCTTTTAAACTATGAACGGGCAGGGATAGATGGGACATCAGAGATATTTTACCATGAGGGAAGGGAGGCCCTGGCACAGGGTGCCCAGAACAGCTGTGACTGCCCCTGGATCCCTGGAAGTGTCCAAGGCCAGGTTAGATGGGGCTTGGTCCAGCAGAAGGTGTCCCTGCCCTTTGATGGCAGGGAGCGGAGGGTCCCTAAATTTCCTTAGTTCACAAGCACCTCCTCAGAGAAGGTTTCTCTGCACACTTCCTTGCCTCGAGGCAGTTGTTAAGGAGGATGAATGTATCTACAGAAGACTTTTTTCCTCCCTAAATTATGTCTTCCCAGGTCATGCTAATGAAATTTGATTAATTTATTAATGATTTATTTGTTTTGTTTTACTTTGTTTTGTTTTTAAGCAGTTTAAAAAGACATGTGCTGAGCAGGAAAAAAAGAAGAAATGCACAGCAATTCTGTTGTTAATCAAAAGAGGTTTCATGCTGCATGAAAGTGAAATTGGACCCACAGGCTAATTAAAATAGGATTTGAATTAAGATGAATGAATAATTAGCATTATTCATTCAAATCTCATTTACATTGAAAAGTAAGAAATTACATGATTTACAAGTACTTTTGAGGAAGCAGAGGGGTTCTTTTTTTTTTTTTAACCTGGAAAAGGCGTAAGAGTTTACTGCTCAAGAAAGGAGAGAGATGTGGCCAGCCCCAGCACCGGAATGGTGCCAACACATCCCGAATCCTGGTGAGAATTGTGCTGGTGCCACCTGCATTCCCTGAGCAGCAATTCCAGTGTCCATTTTCCTGAGTGACATAAGGGTGTGGGGATATCCCTGGGATAAGACAACTCACAGCTATCACCCTTCTATCCTCTGTGAAGGAAGTGGGTTCCATCACCACCAACTTTATTCCTATTTTCAGCAATGAAGATGAAAAGGAGTAAGAAAAGTGCACTGAATTTTATTTTTAATCTTACAGAATACTTGGGAAGGAAAAGGCTGGGACTTTTTGGAGAGCACACAGGGCTCTTTCAAATAAATATTCTGTCATCTGGCAGGGCTCACGTGGCAACAGCAGAGAATGGTTTGGAAAAAGCCACTATGTCAGTGTCAATTTGGAAACCATTTCTGAATGGTGCCTTCCAATCCCAGGCATGCTAACAAGGCTCTGCTGATTCCCAGACCAATCCCCCGAGTCTAAAAAACCCCACGTTGAATTATGAGACCACAGAGTCTATGTGGGATATAAATAGAACAGGAAAATATGGGTAAGAGGTAGGGATATAATAAGATTCTTGCGCTGTCAAAAAAATAAAGATGTCAAGTACGTATCTTTTTGAAAATCAACATATACCCACCCGAGCATTCAGCTTACAGATAAACTGGAATTTGCAGCTAAGACATGAACCTCCGGTCGCCTCGGCGTGCCCTCTAGGTACTGCTAACATGGGAAGCCAAGTGACAATTTTAGCAACACTCCCCCGCAGTGACAAAATTCAAATGAAATCACGATGTGTTTCGTGCTGGCCCAAACCAGCTTTTACTGCACCTACAGCAACCGTGCTGCTCCAGAGGAAGCAGCGTGTCCAGGGCAGGCACCCCGGAACGGCAGATCCTGGTGTGGAAGAGCTGGGTCCATTGGAGCAGCACGAGGATGGGACAAGCTGAGCCTGACTCGAGTTCATCTGAGAGCAGGAGCCTGCAGTGACAACAGGCTCCCTGGAAAACGGAGGCTGGGCTGTACAGTCTCTGTCACCTCGAGAGACTTTCGGAGGCCTGTTGTGGGGTCTGTGTCAGCCTGAATCCCTTCACACACGCTCAGCAATCAGCATCCCTTCCGAAGGACGGGAATGAGGTGTTCCAGCTCAGAGACTGGGAGAGCGAGCTCCCAGTTTGGCATTTCTTGTAGCCTGACACCAGCCTCAGGCTGCTCCTCACACCTGTCCTGCAGACTCCAGGTATCAAGAGGCAGAAGGAGCCCCAGGTGATGCCAGCACTGTGGTGATGTGGAATGTGATCCAGCAGGAAACAAAGTGGTCAGACACTTCAGCCTGCACCGAAATCCCGGCTCTCCGGGCAGCCTCGGTCACACCAACACCAAACCCTGGGGCACCAGGGCAGTGCTGGGACTGGAGCTTGGGGCAGGAACAAATCCCCTCCCTCACAACCTGCTGGCAGAGGAGGAATAATCCAGCAAGGAAGAGCTGCTGGAGCTCAGAACCAACCCAGTGTTTACTCCACCAGAGCTCTCCCTCTCCCCTCTCCTCCAGCCTCACACATCTCACAGCTCTTCTCCACCACAGTTTAACCCCACTGAGCCCGGATGGTTTGAGCAGCTCCTGCAGGAACTGGGCTCCTGCAGCACTGGCAGGTCCAGCACGACCCCCCAGGCCCTGCCTGCTCTTGGCCCTGGTGCTGCTGCGCTTGTTCCTCCCTGCAGAGGAGCCAGTGCAGCACAGGAAAGCTTTCCCTGTGTAATTCAGCAGGATGTTGAAAACAAGGAATTACAGGGTAGGTAAAGAACAATTTTTTTTTTTTTTAAGAATTTGAATATGAAGCTCGAGCCATACTAGAGAAAACACCCAACACTGCTGTTCTGAGATCAAGACTAAGTGTTTAACCAAATCCTGAGCTCTTGGATTGCCAGCCCAGGCTGCAGACTACAGGGCTGGGGACTGATACCCTTAAAATCCAAAGATCTGGAGAGCATTCTTGAGAAAGACTGATCCTCCCAGCTGAAATGACCATCAGGCTGGGTGAGCATGGCCTTGGTGGATGCAGGTGCACAGAACACTCTTGAGTGTGAGCTGTCAATTCCCATTCTCCCACACCATGGGGATCCTGCAGGCTTTTCCATGAGGTGATCACACACAGACAGCACTCATCTCCCAAACACCAGATTCCCAAACACCATCTGATGAGGCACCACGTCCTCCTCAGCTCAGGGCTACTAAACCCTGGCTCAGACACACAATGTGTTACCTCTTGACAAAATCTGAGACCAAACACAGCCACACCCGACTGGTCTGAGGCTGTGACAGCTCCTTTGTAAGTGACAGAGCCACCCCTTTACTTCAGTCACTTCTGAAGGTGTTTAACTCCTAATTTCCCTTGTACCAAATACATCACTCTCAGAAATGTGCAGTGTTCTGATAACTGGTAGTTTAAAACACCATATTTTACATCCCAAAGCAGGATCAACTAGAGCAGGTTGGAAGGCCTGTGTCCAGCCAGATTTTAAATACCTCTGAGGTTGGAGACACCACAAGCTCTCTGGGCAGCCTGATCCTATTAAACACCTCCAGGGATGGAGACCCCACAAGCATTGAAAAGTCAGACTGGGCAGTCTGATCCTACACTTGACCATGCTCACAGTAAAAAAAGCTTTTCTTATGTTTAAGTGGAATTTTCTGTGTTTCAGTTTTCCAGCACCATTCCCTGGGCACCACGGAGAACAGTCTGGGACAACAGCAACAGCAGCAAAACAATTTTTCCTGTAAGAATGAACGTAACAGAGAGGGGACAAGTTGCAGGGACTTGAGCCACACAAGCAAGTGAAACTGTGACCTGAGATCCTTCCCCCTGCCAGTGCAGGACAACTGCCACACAGAGCTACTGGCATGATATAACACAATACATTATTAAAATACTAAAAATACCGTACTGCTGCCTACTGCACCTGTGCTCCCAGCAGTTATTTTAACAAACATGGCAAATTGAAGGGTAAAGATGGAAAAATTGCAGTGAGGAGAATGACAAAAGGCAGGTCCTGAGTGACCAACAGCAATTCAAGCGAGAGTGTGATGGATGGGGGCTGGGGTTCCTCACACACCTGCCAACAAATCCCAGGGATTCAGCCCCTTTCGGGACACACTCGCCAGTCTGGGAACAGCAGAGAGAAGGAAAGAAAGGGCAGGAGAGTGTCCTGCTGCAAACTCAGCCTGTGCAGGCAGGCCCAGCACCAGCACTGCCACTCAGGGCAGCACCCAGGGACACGCAGGGGTGAGCAGAGCCCAGACAAGGCAAACCCACCTGTGACACCCAGGGAACAGCAGCACCTGGGCCCACCTGAGACCTCAGACCACGACCCTGAGCGCTGCAGCAAGGCAAGAAGGAACAATCCTGTTTCCCCACACAGACCCACAAGAGTCCAAAGGGAAGAACACACAGAACACACAGAACCTCTGGGTGTTGCATCCCCAGGAAGCACTGAGGGACAGGCGCAGCTGGGGAGCAGCGGCCTTTGGACAGGCTGGAGCATCCACGCACTTACCTGGATCCCTCCAGCTCTCTGGCAGCGAGGTCTGGGGAAGGCCATCCTCACTCCCATACCGTTCCAGTCAGGCATCAGAGAGATTTCCCTGCCTTGATGTGATTAGCGATTCAAATAACCACAACACCCCTTTAACTACACTCGATTCCACTGCAGCCAACAGCTCCACAGCGTTTCCCCACCGGGCTCCTCCTCTGCGCTCAGAGGGATGAGTGTCAAAAGAAAATGACACACTGGAGGCAGCTGACCCAAATATCACTCTCACGGCCATTTCGGGAAAGGAGAGAGAAGCCAAAAGAGAGCAATTCTGTCGGAACTTGTACATCAAAATCAAAGGCTCTCACTTGGCTGAGTGGGAGGCAATCGGATGGGGATGAACACCTAATGTTCCCACCACCATCTTATGACAGTCAAGAGAAACTACAACAGTGTTTGCTTCATAGATAAGCCTCAAAAACTACCATGAACAGCTTGTAAATGAAACAGACACCACGCACCCCGACGCAGTCTGCCACAACGTCCCCAGTCACCCATCCTGCAACATGGCAGCTGCTTCTCTCTGACCCACATTCAAAAAAAAGACTTTTATTCCCCAGCTCTGTCATCTGGTCGAGTAGGAGCCACCACCTCAGCCTACAACTCCAGTAAATCCATGTCACATTTTCTACAGCAGCAGCTCTGCAGAGAGGGAAGGATGTTCAGAGGCAGAGGAGGACACTGCAAACCAAAGGCTCACCACTGCAAATCCACCCAGCCGTGCTGGGGCTTTCAGGCCACCCAGCATTTGGAACAGCTCTGCTAAGCTGGGCCTGGACTGTTCTCATGCTGGGACATGGAGGAGCACGGAGCCTTGCAGAGCCCTGTGACTTCACCCAACTCTGCACCTCCCCAGGTGCAGAGCGCCAAGCTGAGCAGGACCAGCTGTGCCAGAGGGCACAACAATCCATGAGGATGGTGTTGGGATGGACAGCCAAAGACAGCACCTTGCCAGAGAACAGGTCCACAACAGCTAGCACCTCGCTCACTCTACTGCTGCTTCAACTTCTCCCAAGTGCTACTAAACCACAGAAACAGTTGAAGAGTTTTGTTTCAATAAAGTTGGTTTTACACACAGTTTATTCTGAGACAAGGAGCAGAGTAAGGCAGCAGATTGCCATACCGGCATTAAAATGTCGCTCCAGCTTGAGTTCAACAGGAGTCTTAACAGCTTTATTTTGCCAAAGATAAAATTTAGAATATAAATATGCACATAGATTCACTAAGTGACTTATTTGTTGAAAAAAAATTTCCCATAATGAAATAAGAAACATAAAATTGTCCTTTTCTGAAAGACTTGAATACTTTGAGACCCCCTTGGGAAGAGACCTGAAGCACTGATGAACTCCCTATGCTCCATCACTCCATCTGGGAAACACACACACCAACAGGGGCTTTTCCCCTTGAGAACAGCTGGAAATAACTCCTATTTTATGAAAGGAGGCCAGAAGCCCTTTTCCCAGTGACAGGCACACTGCACCAAGCACACAGTGGCAGGCGGGTCAGTTTTTCCACTCGACTGCTTTCCCTGGCCAAGGATTTTATCAGACTTATTATCGACACAGATTGGGACAATTAGCAGCAAACTGAAGGCAGATCAGCCTCCCCAGTGCTTAAACCAGGCATGAGACTTGACAGGGGGGCACCAAGGGGCCCAGGGGATGGGATGTACTGTGTTGTGGGGCTGCTGGAGGTAGGAAAAACCCACTGAGACACTGCAGCCACAGCTATGGTCAGGGCAACAGTGCCAAGCTTCCCCCAGATTCTTATTTCCAAGCTTCCAAGATTTTAGGAGGGTGGTGACATCTTGTTAGTCACTGAGTGAACTTCATGCTTGTTCTGTAGATGTCCTCTTCAAGCTCCAACCAGGAGCCAGCAGATCACCTCTATTTGCCATGACCCTGGACTGCACAAGGGCTGGGCCACTTCCCAACACACAGCTGAGCAGGTCTGCTTGAAAAACCTTCTTAATGCAAAGGGTAATTGAGCATCTGCTGTATCACACCTGGATCACTCTGACAAAGGGGAATTAGCTGCAGATAAGATCACTCCTGATAAGGAACCACTGGCTGTTTGGCGGATTGTCTCAATAAGGCAATCACAACTTCTCTGCCAAACACAGACTGGTTTGGGTCAGAAGGGACTTTAAAGCCCATCCAGTGCCACCCCTGCCATGGGAAGGGACACCTTCCATTATCCCAGGGTGCTTCAAGCCCTGTCCAACCTGGCCTTCAACACTTCCAGGGCTGAGGCAGCCACAGCCTCCCTGGGCAACCTCTGCCAGGGCCTTACCCCCCTCATGGTAAGATATTTCATTTTAATGTCCCGTCTAACCCTGCCCTCTCTCAGTTTAAAAGTGTTGTCCCTTGTCCTGTCACTACAGGCCCTTGGTAAAAAGTCCCCATTCTTCTTCTAAGCCCCTTTATAAGCTGAAAGGCCATAGTAAAGTCTCCTCAAGCCTTCTCTTCTCCAGCTGAACAGCCCCAGCTCTCCCAGCCCGTCTCTAGTGCAGAGCTGTTCCAGCCCTCAGACCATTCCCACTTCACATTCCCACCTGCACCTTGACAGAGACTCCCTGCAGAAAGCTACCACCAGGAACAGGCTCAGCTTTAATGTTACTAAAAGAGATGTCAAACCCACCCAGGGAAAATGATGTGACTCCTTTACACACAACTCACAGCACCAGGAACAGCTCCAGGCTCTTCGCCAGCCCCTTCCCCTGGGACTCACTGGGAAACTGGTTCCCACTGCAGGGACTGGAGGGGAGGTTACAGAGCAAAGAGCCAAACCGAGGAGCCATAGCAGGGAGGGCTGGATGGATTCCCTGAGGGGTTAACGGAGCGTGGAGATGGACCCCAGCCTGGGTACAGCCATTCCTAAAATTGTCTTGGGACAGGGAAGCAAGTGTCATGTCAGCTCTGCAGGACAGGGGTTGTGAAGAAAATCCTGGCAAAGTGCAGTTCTACAAACCCAACGTTCACACAGGACTAATGACACAGAGCAGAATTAGAGGGCACTGATTATCTGCATAAATAACAATAAACCAGGGGAAAAGTCAGCATGGCTTCTGCAAAGGCACTTCCAGCCCCGCAGAGGGCTCCAGACTTCTCGTGTTTTAACCCCTGCGAGTCTCTCTCATCTCAGGATTCCTGTAGGGACCCCAAAAGGCCACCGGAAAAGGGACTGTCCCTGTATGGAGAGACAACTGGGTGGGAGACAAAGGAGTTGGAGTAAACAGTCATTTCCTGCAAGGGAGAGAGGCCAGAGCAGGGGTCACAGGGAGAGGCTGGGACCTGTGCCAGACCAGGACACTGTCTGGATGTGACCCAGGATCCTGATGGAAATATTCAAGGGGAGGTGGATAAGCAACCATGAAGAGCAGCATAGGGACCATATGAGTCTATGCAACCTGGAAATAAAATGGCAGATGGAATTCCACATGGATAAAGTGATGCATACATTGAATTAAAAAAATAAATCTCAATTTCACCTAAAAATAGATATGCCCTGAGATAGCCTCAGCAAGCAGGAGGTCTTGGGGCTGTCAGGCTGCTCTGTGAATGCTCTGGCACTGCTCAGCACAGCCCCAAAACAGCATTTCACCAGTGTCAGAGGACAAGCACAGCCAGCACATGCTGCCGTGTCACCGTGTGCCTGTGACACACATCCATGGCATGTAGCTCTGGTCACTCTGCCATGTCCCCCTGAGAGCCCATGGCTCACCCATGGCATGTGGCTCTGGTCACTCTGGCCAGCTCCTATCCTGGGAACAGAGGAGAACAGAAGGAGCTTGGAGAAGAGTTAGCGTGGTGGGAAGGACAGTGAAAGGGAAGGGAAGAACACTGGGGGAAGGACAGTGAAAAAAAGCAAGAAGGCTGAGGGGGGAAACAGGCAGGGAGCTGTGACACCTGGAGTAGCCTGGAGAAGGAAAACCCCTCAAAAACTGAAAACCAGAGCAGTGCCTCAGGCAAGGGTTAAGTCTGTAGGCACAAAGCAGTCACACCTTGAGAGAGTCCAGACCTTCTCCCATGCTCTGCTGCAGCCCCCACATGGGACAGGTCAGACACAGGACTCTGGAGCGGGCAAGATTCCATCTGATCCATGTGGCTGTTCCAAAGGAGCCAGGAGTGGCTCCGAGGTGTTGAGGAAAAAGCCCCTCCATGAACGAGCTGGAAGAGAGGCACCAGCAGACGCCAAAGGGAACAGAACTGGTACGTGGGGCTGTTAATCACTGCTCAGTTCCAGCCCCCTGGAATTCTGTACGTGCCAGACGATCCCGGGCAATCGGAACACCTGAAGGGCAGCGATGATTTATTTCTGTCCACAGCTCTCCAGCACAGCCCTCCAGGGAATCGGATTCTGCAGACACCTGGATCGATACGGTTTGGTCACAGATTGCAAAGAGAGCAAGAGCAGGCGAGGAATACAAACCAAGCTGGGGACAGCACTGAGGAGGAGGCTCCAAGTCAGCTCCAGAAGGAGCAAAGACTTCACACGAACCAAGGAATAAAGATAATTTCCATATGGCTCTGTGGAAGATCGCCGTGTGCTTCCTCCCAAACACTTCAATTTTATTTTGCTTTTCAATATCTCAGGAATCACAGTTTCCACTACGAAAATTCTTCTCATTTCAAAATAGTTCAACTACATATCTGAGCACCAGCTGAGTAACTCCTGCGAATGAATATGCTGCAAGGAAAATTCAGTCATTTCTCAACTACCTCAATGTTTACCACGAGAATCAGGAGATTTTTAGATTTTTAGGAGGACATGCTGCATGCAGGGCAACACACCTGCAAGACACATTAGGAACTTTAACTATTTTAATTTTATGCCATTTAAAAATGTACTGACACCAAGGCCAGCCCCACGTGCAGAGCCTCCACTCACTGCCTTGCCTGCCTACAGACACATCTCTAACCTGAGGATTATGCAGCACCGGGTGTCATCTTTGTCCCTGAATCCACACCAGAGCCAGGCTTCCAGGAGTTAACAAGGAGTCAAAACTCCCCCTCAAGGGAACATGGGCACACACAAGACATACAATCACCCTTCCAGGCTCTTGACTATTTTAAGCATGAGAGAGATACAGAACTTCACAGGCGATGGCTCGTTCCGAGTCTGGCAGGGCTGCACCACTCATGCCAGGATGTCACCGCAGGCAGGAGTTTCATCCCCTGCTGCCACCAGCACCATCCCTCATCCTGTAGGAGCTGCACTCCTGAGGCACACCACAGCCAGACCCATGTTTAGACCCAGAAGTCATTTTTCTACATTCCTTCATCAGAAAAGCGAAGTGGGAAGAAGCATCCCCAACACGCGGCATTTTTCAGGAAGACTTTGGGGATGTTTAGGAGAGAGGGAATGCTGTGCACAGCCACCTACAAGCAAACACTGCACCCCAGGCCAGCAGATCAACGCCTGAGCAGGACACCAGAGCGGGGACTCAATGGAAAATAATCAAATGCAGTTGTCAGCCTCCTCCAGCGCCACCGACTGCGACATTCGGACTGGGAAGGACGGGAGGCACAATCTGCTGGTCATCCATATGGATGCCTCCCTCCCTCCTTCACCAGTATCTCAATCGAGGTCAGGCACGCACACTCAGACTCGTTTTCTGACAAATTTGTAACTAAAAAGCTGGAACTAATAACTGCAAGAGCCCAAAGCTGGTCTTACGGACTTGTTTAGGCAAAAAAGCTGGCTGACTCCACCGATTTCCATCTAGGCAAGGTAACAGGGAGAAATCCTTCACTCCCGTGTAAAAAATGTAAATCCCAGCTCAGTGAGTCATTTAAGCACATGCCTAATGCAAAGCTTGAAACAAATCCCGCTAATAATTCAGGCTGCTCACTTATTTACAGCTAGGCATGGCTTAAGTACCTGGATGATCTGGAAATACCCCCGAGCCCCCAGAAAAGAGCCTAAACCAGGCTGGTCTGGGAATTAATCACAGTGATATGAGCAGAACTGCTAATATGAACCGGGGGAGGACTGTGTGTGTGTCTGTGTGTGTGTGTGTGTGCTGAAGCATCTGTTCAAGTTTAGGCATATAAAACATTTTTCAGCCCAATGACTCCAGAGGGAAATGCCTCATACATCAGCTCATCTGACTCAATTTTTCCATCACATTTCCTTTAATACAGTTTTGTCCATAAATACACTATTTGTTTTTTCCAAATATAGATTTTTATTTATAGCCAGCAAACCTTGTAACTTGTGTTATTGCTTAAAGCCCTGGGTTCTGCTTTGAAACGGAATCACCTTCTTCCTTGAAACGGAACCACTGAGGAATTATTGGCCAGTGCTGAGGTATGAAACCAAGTTCTCTATGTTTGCAGAAGGAAAAGGGATTTCTTTTCGCTCCAATATCTGCCATTCTCAGTATTTCCTTCACCAGAAATCACCAGCAATATCATAACTGCCCAGCCACGCATTGTGTATGTCAATTACCCCACACCACATCCAGGAACTTTCACCTTAAATCTTCATTTTACACCAAAACAAAGTCAAGTTTTTAAAAATCCCAACCAGATCTTCCAGACAGTCCCGAATTTGGGGAGAACTGTGTGTCACTACCCGAGCAGCGATAACAATTCATATTTATGGTATGAGGAGGTCAGAAAAGGAAATGTTAGCATTGCCCTTTCCCCTCCAAGGAGCATTTTGGAGATAAATTCCTTTTTGTAGCTTTTAACGGAAAGCAACAAGCCTCCCAAAACCAGGACCAAGAATGGGCAGTGAATGGGAAATTTGGTGATTTTTACATTTTAAAAATATGGTCTTTTTCAGAAGCAGAATTTTGGTATTGAGCAACACTGAACACAGCAAGTGAAATGTGATTTAATACAATTTGACCATTATTAACCATAATTTGAGTCAATAAAAAAGCACAGCCTGTTATTCCATGGCACAAGCTCGGGACAGTGGAATTGCACTCCTGCTGCTCGGGGGAAGTGCCGAGACCAGCTGGGAACACTGACAATGCCAGGGGCTCCTGCAATAAAACCTTCACTCCCTTCCAAAGCAGGGCACATGGAGGTGACTGTGCAGCCACCCGTGAGGGGCTGGCAGCGGGGTCCAGGGACCATCTGTAACTCAGGGAGTCTCCTACCTGCTGGGCAGGAATGTGTTTCCCTGCGCAGGTCAGCAGGGATAAAGCAGAGCCACCATAAAAATCAGGGAATATTATCAGGGAACTTTTTTCACAGCAATAATTTGCTTCCTATTAAGCAGATTAAAAATACATAAATCTGGAGCACAAGTCAACTCCGTGGAGTGGCAGCACAGAACACAAAGGCTGGAAGCAGGGTGGGAGCAAAGGATCACCTTCCCCCTAATGAGGCAGCAGCGCCCATCCCCCGGGACTGACAACAAAGGGGTCCATTATCCACCAGGGTTTCACTCCAAGTGGTTAATGGTCGCTACCCTCGTCCGAGTTCCTGCCGGGCTTCAGGGAATCCTGTCCGAGCAGGAACGGTGAGGCATGAAAGAGGTACAAGGCAACGCTCCTTGTGATTCTCATGCTTAAAACAGGTGGTGAAAATCTGAAGTGGTGTAAGGAAAGAGCCACAGGATCAGCCCCCTCTCCCCAGCTCCATGCTGATGGTGAGGCTGCAGCCTGATTTCTGAGAATCACAGAATATCCTGAGTTGGAAAAGACCCACAAGGATCACCCAAGTCCAACTCCTGATTCCATCACTTTTTTCCTCAGCCAGCGGCACCTTGTAGGTGCCAATGACCACAAATCACCAAAATTCACCCCAGTGAGCAGGGTCTGCCTGGGCTCACACATTCTGTGGTGTTCCAGCAGCTCTCCATGGAAAGCTCACCATTCCATAAGGAGTCTTTGCTCACCAGATTTGCAGCTGGGTCAGGAATGAGGCATCAGCGGCACTGCCGAGCCCCTGCAGCTCCGGATTCCCCGGCTCCAGCTCCCCAGAGAAGCACCAAGGCACTGGATTTTCAGTGACCCAACCCATAATGCATCCAACCTCCAGGATTATCCAACTCCTAACTGGGTGTTCCTAGGCTGCTCTGTTGATATTAAGTGGCTGGATCACACCTAGGTACAACCTCAGGCACCAGATCTCATCCTTTCCTTGGCAAAAGTGGTGGATGAGGAAAGTTTGGGGATTTTTTTTGACTCACAGAAGTTGCTGGCAGTCAGCAAATTACTAAATCAACAAATCTATGTGTTAAAATTCATCGCAAACTCTCCATCAGTGATTAGATTTCACAGCTTATAAGACTTTTGTTCTCGTAAACTCTAGAACCATCCAAACCCAGGAAAGACTTTTTAAGATAAAGTTTCAACTAAGCAATGTAATTTTCACACCAATTACCTTTAGAACCACAGAAACATTTAGAAAAACTCTGCCTACAATTAAAACTCTTCAGAGTGTACCAAAATCTTTGCTAAATTCTTAAAATTGGTCTGACCTTGCCCAGCATCTGAGTTTTAACTTTCCCCCTACCAAGGGCTGGGACCCCTGGAATTCCTCACCGCCTGCACATTCCCAACCCTCCTGGGGCTCCTCTCTGCCGTGTTCAAACCAAGTGGTGTGCTCTCAGTCCTTGACCCAAATTTTCCAGTTATTTACTGGTATTTGCCTCTCTTGGACATTATCTGTGATGAGTTGGGTGTTTGCTTTGAAGTGAGAGGCAAAAATAGTCCCTAATGAAGGGCGAAGGATGAAACACATCTAGGAAACAGGTATTTCACAATTCATTGTTTAGAATCCTACATTCAGACCTCTGAGTTGCTTTAAAAAACCCCAAAATTGTAATATTTTTGTATCAATTAAGAAAACACTTAGATTTGTAAAAAGAAATGTTTTCTGTTAGCAATAACTCAGTAGTCCCCTCCATCAGTGGTAGGACAAACTTACAACTCCATAAAAGCACTAAAGGCAGTCAGGCCCCTTGGTAAGGGAACAGTCTGTCAGTAAAATGTTTTTAATAACTTTTCATCGCTCAAACTGATCTAAAACTTGATAAACCCATTTCAAAAGGACAAGAGGTGCTGGTCGTGTTTTCAACACAGTTCAAAAAACAGAGACACTCTTGTAAAACAAGTTTCATGTGATGTGAAACCTCCAAAGGGAGGTGTCACCACACTCCTGGTTCTGGTTCACCCCGTGCGCTGGCATTTCAATTCGGAAATGTCAGACAAGTTCCTGATTCTGGAGAAATACCCTGCAAAAGGCTCATTCTCATCGAAGGAGACAGAGAAAGGCTCACAGAGCAGACCCCACGCTCAGCCCACGCCCAGCCCCAGCCTCTCAGCTCTTACCTGGCCGCCTCCGCGCCCGCAGACATGGTCAGAGCCCCGGCCAGCCCTGGCTGCCACAGGGAGAGCCCAGCACTCCACTGCTGCACCTCGGTGTCACTGAGGACCAGCCCCTCTCTGGAGCTCTCGGCGCTGCCCAGTCGCGCATTCGCCAGACACTGAAATGTGTGACAGCTCAGCCCACCCCCGCCGAGCCACCAGTGACCACAGAGCCCCGTCCCTGCTGCTGCCCAGGGCTGCGGAAGTGCCGGAGTTAATGCGAGCACTGCTGGAAATCCAGGACTTTCCCTCGGAGTCAAACGGTGCAGTAAGGCTCAAATTCCCTTTTAGAAATCCTTACCTATCCCGCTTCTCAGCACTGAGCTGACTTGTTCCCTCAGGAAAGCACAAGCACAACTTTGGAACAGATTTGGAAAGTACCAGAAATACAGAGAAGGTCACCTTGCATTTTCCCAAACACGAGTCTTGACAGAAAACAACTTTCTCCCTTTAATGACCTGAAGAACGGAGGGTTTGGTAACTGCACTGACAGCTGGTTCATTGAACATCCCCGGGACACAGATTTCTAACAGGAAGGGACAGTTTGGGGTTTTTCTTAACCAATTATCCTTGACTTAAAGCAGGCAGGAGACATGGAAATAATAACAACAGATAGAAGGGTTTTGTTCTCCCTCTCATTTCCAAATACCAACCGAATGCCCAATAAAAAAGCAGAACCCGATGGTACCAACTGTTGCTCCAGGATCCATATGGTACATCCATGCCCTAATTAATCCCTATGAACTATCTCCTATTTGTAATTAATTTGACAGCGCAACAAAATCAGCACTTCCCTGAGAAGCAAGGTCGCACTGACCAGAAAGTGTCAGGACTAATTCCTACCAACAGAAATGAGAATTGGCTTTAAAAGGCCAGTAAAAATAGCTGCACAAATGTCATTCTTGTGAAATTTTATGACACTGGGTGAAAGTCAGGCCCAACGGATGCAAAAACTCTTATTATCTGATACAAGAGCAGGATTCTTCTCCTCGTGCTCTGCATTTGGGTCAAGCACAGAGAATCACGGAATGTCCTCAGTGAGAAGGGACACACAAGGTCATCAAGCCCAATTGATAGCCCTACACAGGACACCCCCAACAATCCCACCATGTGCCCGAGAGCTTTGTCCAAACACTCCTGGAGCTGGAGAAGTATTTCCTCGAGCAATGCCAAACCGCACGGCTACGGCCCGTCAGCTCGAGGCAGGGCTGGCTCCGGCCGCCAGCAGCGTTATGGTTTATCCGAGCAAGGAATTCTGAGCAGGAGCTGCTGCTTCCAGGGACTGTGCTGGAGCTGCAGCAGCTGACACTGGGGATCCGTGAGCCCCGTCCTGCCCGGAGCCGGGAGGAGGACGGGGGTGACACGGGAGGGGAGATGGGCACAGAGGTGACACGGGAGGGGAGATGGGCACAGAGGTGACACGGGAGGGGAGGCGGGCACAGAGGTGACACAGGTGGTGTCTCTCGGTGCGATCACTCCGTTCCCGCGCTCGGCAGCGAGTTCATCACCGAGGGGCTCGACACGTGCAGCCGCGGGCCGGCACCCGGCGCTCCGCTCGGGAAAGCCCTTCAGGCATCATTTCCCTCGGGATAAACACCCCGGAGAGGCCCGTCCCGGAGCGCGGAAGGCAGCGGGGAAGGGGGAGGACGCGGGGACCCGGGGGGTGACACCGGCCCCTCGCGGCGGCACTGGCGGCGGAGCGCGCCCGGCTCATCCCGGCGCCTCCGGATCCCCCCGGAGCGCCCGGCTCGGTCCCTCCGGGCTCCCGCCTCCCTCAGCCCGCCGCGGCTCCGTCCCCTCGGGGCCCGCGGCCGCGCTCGGGCTCCCGCCTCCCGGTGCCCCCGGAACGGCCGCTCGGTCCCCTCAGCCTCCCGCCGTCCCCCGTGGCTCCGGCCCCTCGGG
>VZRV01008197.1:346272-370933 GCA_013398115.1 Falcunculus frontatus
GTCAGGGTGGAGACAGAGCAGGGGGACAGGGACAAGGACACGGGACTGGGGTCAGGATGGGGGGAGAGGGACAAAGACTCGGAGTGGGGTCAGGATGGGGACATAGCAGGGGATAGGGATGAGAGGAAAGATGTGTGCTAATGTCTTTACAAACAATTTGATGGGTGTTAACGTCTTTGAAATGGGTCTTAATATCTCTACTGACTTTGGGCAGCAGGTTCGGTACCGGGCTCCTGAAACAGACAGGGGTCTGCACCGGCCTGAACTTCTGAGCTTTGGGTAAAACAGTAGGTTCAAGGGGGGATATGGGGTAGGCGGTTCGGGAAGGCTGCACCTTGCTGGTACCTCGGCAATGGGGAAAGGAAAAGGGCAACGTGCGGCCGGGAGTTAGGAGAGAAGGGAGGCTGCGCCCTCCAAAACCTCGAGAGAGAAAAGCCCGCGGGCTGTGCCCCAGTGGCCTCTCTCCCTTTATTCGAATAAAGTTCAAGGACTCCTCTGTCTCCTTTTTGGACATAAACCTCTGGCATTTGTGGATTTTCATGACAGGCACAAGGACACGGAGCGGGGTCAGGATAGGGACAAGGACACGGGACTGGGGTCAGCAAGGGAGGATAGGGACAAGGACACAGGAGTGGGGTCAGGGTGGGGACACAGCAGGGGATAGGAACATGGGACTGGGGTCCGGATGGGGACAGCAGCAGCGTGGCGGTAGGGAGGAGGACACGGAGCAGGACAGAATATGGGGAGCAGGACAAGAATAGCGAGGACCACTGGGGCAAGGCTGTGGACAAAGACGCCACAAGCAGGGTGAGGATGGGGGCATAGGGAGCTGGACAGGGACTGGGGCAGGGTGGGGATGTGGAGACCAAAGCAGGGTGGAGTGGGGGCATCAGGAGCAGGACAGGGACGAGGACACAGGGAGCAGGACAGTGATGGGGACAGTGGGAACAGGGCTGTGGATGGACACCAGGAGCAGGATGGAGGCAATGGAAGGAAGAAGGGGAAAAAGATGCTGGGAGGGGGATGGGGACATAGAGAGCGGGACAAATATGGAGGCACTGAGAGCCAGGCAGGCATGAGGACAGTAGAAGCAGGACTGCAGTCAGGGTCCCCGGGAGCAGGATGGACACAGGGACACGGCACAGGCTGGGGCTCATCTCACAAGGAGATGGCTGCTCAAGGTGCCGTATCCTGTGGGGACCTCCCAAGTCCCTGGGATGGGGACAACCGGGGACAACTGGGGGGTCAACAGAGGGTCACTCATTGCTGATGGCCCTGCTGAGGGTGGGGGCACATCCCCCGGGGTGTGTCCCAGACCTGAGCCCTGACCCACTCGTGCCAAGGATGGAGCCCCCAGTGCGTGATTCCACGTGCCTCAGTTTACCTGCACCACGGCCCGGGCAGGCACATCCCTTGGAGCATCCTGCACCCGCACAGATCCTTTGTGTGGGGAAATTCCAGCCGAATGGCAAGGGCTGGGGGCAGGGTCCAGCCGCACAGCCCCCGCTACCAGGGCAGAGCCGTTTCCGCGGAAAATCCCGGCTCACGTGCGCAGGGCCAGGTTCACGGCTGCTCGGCCCCGCCGCGGGTCAGCGTTTTCCAGCTGCTGGGAAGAGCCTGCGTGAGAAGCGGCTCCTTCCCACGCCTGCCCGGCCGCGTCCCGCCGCCCTCTCCCGGGGTGACGGCCGGGGCGGTGCTCAGACCCGCAGGGACCCATTGGGCATCGAAGCCTCGCGGTTCTGCTCTTCAGGTGTGACCGGCATCGATGCCCATGCACGGGTGTCTCCAGGGCCCCGTCAGGCCCCGTTATCCAGCCCTGGAAAGCCCGAAGCTGGGATGATGGATGTCCTCTTCCTGGGACAAACCCACCCAGAGCAGCCGAGCATTTGGCTCTGGAGCCAGGGGCCATCCCCGAGCCCTGGGACGTGCAGTGCAGCACCGAGCGCGGCCAACCCCGGACACTGATCCTGCTGCAGCCCCGGCAGGAGCAATCCACGGTTTGCTCCAGCAGACACCTGGCTTGGTCCCTGCGGGCCCAGTTTGGTGCTGGGCTGTACTGGGAGGTGACGAGCACCCCTAGCAAGGCCATGGGGGTGCCAGGGTTGTATTCTGCTTGCAAGCCAGGATTGAGCCCCACTCTCCCCCAGGACAGAGTGGGACCACGCCATCGGTGAGGCCGCGGTGCCACGGTGGATGTGGGAGGTGAGGGGGACCCTCCTGGCACTGCCCGGCAGGAAAGGCTGAGCCTGGTGATAGGGCTGGAGCCCCAGGACCATATCCCTGGAAAAGCTGAGCCTGGCACCCTCCTGCTGGGTGATGGCCTGGGGGGGGCCATGCCGGTGTCTGCTGACAGGAAATCCTTCCCTTCCCCTCCCTGCTTTTGATGCTCCACTGGCCCTGAATATATATCCCCCACAACACCCAGTTTCCACAGACCCAGCACGGGGTGGGATGGCTGGATGTGCTGTCCTGTGGATACTTCCTGTCCCCTGTGCTTATGGCAGCCCAGTGCCCCCAGTTTCCACCAGCAGCTGGCAGGTTTTGGGAGTGGGGGAGGAGGCTGTCCTTGGCTTTACCCTCTGCTCCCCAAGTGCTGGTGCCCCAGGGCCAAATCAAGCCCCTCCAAGCGCAGGGATGCTCTGGAACAGCTTCCCAGTGGTGTCTCTGGGATGAACGAGGCTGCCAGGGCCAAACTCGGCACGGCAGCATCGGGGCAGTGCCAGGCTGGGGGCAGCCAGGGGACAGGGAGGGCAGGAATGTCCCCAGGAGATGTAAATCAGCCCTGGTTCCACAGCACGTACTTGGGACTGAACTGGGGCAGAGTTCAGAGAGAGATAGAGCAGGGGAGAGGAGAGGGAGCACTAAAAACCCTTCAGGGGTCAAGCAGCTGATGGAATCCCTGACAACTCGGCAAGATTGAACGAGAAAGGAAAAATAATAGGCCTGGGCTGGCTGGTGCATTCACTACCACAGGAGAGGGATAGCTGGGAGACATGGAGGCCTCGGGAGTGGGACAGTGCTGAGGCCAGGGGGAACTGGGGCTGAGGATGTGGAAAATCAGGACAGGGTGTACTGGAAGCACTGGGAAAGCAGAGTCTCCCCCAGCACTGCCCTGTCTGGGCACAATCAGACTAAGCCAAGCCTGGAAGTTTGTACTAAATGTTTACAAGGGTTCAAAAAAGGGGTACAAAAAGGTCAAAGCCACACTCATCTCTCCTCCTGCGGAGGTTGGTAGAAGCACTGCCCCCCCAGCATCCCCCCCACCAACCCCCCTTTCTCAGCTGCCTGAAATGCTTGACACAGTTGAGGCCCAGTCCTCAGGAATCCACATTCACACTGCTCAGCTCCGTGTGCTGGAGGAGCCTATGCAAAGGGAAAACCTCGCTGGAGGCAACAGCAGCTGGAAACTAACAATACAAAATGGATCAGGGCTCTGGGTCTGGGCTGCTCCTGGTATGGAGAATGCCCACAACTGGTCCATGAATGCCCAGGGAGACTCCTACAGCCATGGAAGAGCGACCTGAGGAGCAGCTCCGTGCCTGTCCTGAGCCTCCAGGAACCAGGGCTGGGCAAGCAGGGATGGGGAAGGACTGGCAGGTGCCAGTCAGGGCTCAGGTCAGCCCCCATGCCAGGGCAGCAGGTTCACATGGGGTAGTTGAGAACGACATCTTGCTTGGCCAGTTCCAGCAACATGGGGTCATCGAAGAACTTGCTGATGCTCACGTCCTCACTCAGGCCCTGCAGGGTAACACACAGCCAGGGTTATTCCCCATGCAGCCACTGCCCAGAGAGCCCACTGAAGAGACCTTGTGTCCTGCAGTAAGATCAATTTCCAGGCTCCAAAAAACACATGGGGTGCTTCTCCACAGCTTGAGGGCATCTAACACCCCTCAGGAACCTGCAAACGTGTGGTTTCTGCTGCTGAGCACATCTACCAGCTCACTGCCCTCACACAGGGGAGCTTGATTCCCTCTGCAGCTCTGGGAGCCCCTCAGTCCAGCTCACTAAATCAGCACAGAAACCAGTTCCTGCTGGACAAGGGGGCTAAACCAGGCCACTGAGGGGTCAGAGGGGCTGGGGAGGGAGCGGGGAGGCCACAGGATCCTGTTTTGGGCTGGAGCCACTGGTGGGACCGACAGGCTCTGACAGGCAGCACGGGGAAGTCCTGGGGCACAAAGGACATCAGACCACTCTGGGAACACAGAGGGGGTGTGGCACACCCGAGGGACAACACTGCAAGAGCTCAGCTGCTGGGACAGAGGGACACTGCAGGGATCTGTCCCAGACGTACCTTCCTACGCCTGGTCTTGATCATGAACTCCCTGGCCAGGTGTGGGGCTGGCTGCGGCTCCAGCGGCCGGATGACGATGCTCTTGTCTAAGGGGTCGCCAGGCACAATCTGAAACACAGGGCCAGGATGTGAGCACAATGTTGGGGCTGGTTCAACCTCCTGGAGACCCCAACTGCAACAGGAAACACCCCTGGGCCCCGCAGACACCCCCAACACCCTGTCTGCTCCCCTGGCACACACAGACTCCTGTCACCGCTGGTGATCGTGCCTGTGAGAAGTCACTGACACAGTGCTGAAAACTCAAGCCAAGGACACGTCCCACCTTCCCCAGGGAGTAAAGACCCCTGAACACCTCCTAACAGAACAATCCATGCAAGTCCTGGTCAGCACAACCCCCTCCACAAACCAGCCATGCTTATTGTTTCAGAGCTGAGCCTTGGGTTTTTACATATCAACCTTTAGGCCAGGGCTCAGGGCTCAGACTGCAGCTGCTGCTCTCCTGGAACCTTACCCCAAACCACTGTGCACCTCACAGCTGTGGCTCCCACAGGACCTGATCTGCCCCAGACACAGAAGTGGCCAGAGAACAGTATTTTGTTCCAAACTTTGTTTCCTACAGGTTTAAACCACCACCTCTGAGAGGCAAAGCTGAAGTGTGGCACAGATCAAACTTCCTAAGGCAAATCAGCGAATCCAAGCCCCACTCCAAGACTCCTGCTGCCCAGGTTGCGGAGCATGAAGTGGACCCAAACAGGTTCCCTCCTCCCAAGGGGGATGTCCTCTCCCCAGGCACTGCAGGACCCTGACACTCAGCCAGCAGCAGCTTTCAGGGCTCCCTCACTAGGACTGGGAGTGATGGGACTGGGAACAAAGCCCTGGCAGACATGGAACAGCTGGTGTACAAAGCCTCCCCAAGATCCTCTGAGGATGTTCTCCAGAGCTTTCCTACCCTGTGGGAGCTGAGGCACTGTGTGTGCCTGATCCTACCTGTCCCTCTTCCCCATCTCCCCAGGGCATGGACTCACCTGCCAGTGGTGGAAGACAGAGAGAGAGAAGGCTTGTCCCTGCGTGTGGGTCCTCAAGTCTGTCTCAAACCCAAAGGAATCAATGGCTGGGATGAAGGCTTTGATGGTGTAGAGGGGAGAGCCTGGGATCGGAGCATCCTGCGTCACATGGCCTCTGCAAACATGTCAAAGGATTGATCTTCCTTTGTGTCACAGAATCATGGAATGGGCTGGGTGGGAAGGGACCCTGAACCCCACACAGTTCCACCCCCTCTGCCATGGGCAGGGACCCCTTCCCCTATCCCAGGGTGCTCCAAGCCCCGTCCAACCTGGCCTTGGACACTGCCAGGGATGGGGCAGCCACAGCTTCTCTGGGCAACCTGTGCCAGGGCCTCCTCATCCTCACAGGGAAGAATGTCGTCCCAATATCCCATCTAACCCTGTCCTTTGGCAGTGGGAAGCCATTCCCCCTTGCCCTGGCATTCCAGGCCCTTGTCCAGCTCTCTTGGAGCCCCTTTAGGCATTAGAAGGGGTTCTAGGGTCTCCCTGGAGCCTTCTCCAGGTTGAACCACCCCAGATCTCCCAACCCATTTTTATGGGGAAGTTGCTCCAGCCCACTGAGCATCTTCCTGGCCTCCTCTGGAGCCACCAGAGGAGGTCCAAGTCCTTCCTGCACTGGGACCCCAGGGCTGAGCACATCCCTTTGTACATTCTCCTCTCTGACACCCAGGAAGAACCAGGCACAACCCAAAGGCTGCGTGTGATCCTGAACATCCCTCCCCGCACTGCTCGGGGCCGAGATCAGTCAGGAAGCTTCCAGCTGTCACTTCATGCAGACTTCACCCTCTGCATCAGTGCCAGGACCGTGGAATCCTCCAAGAGCCCAGATGCCCACGCTGCTGCTTTGCAAAGCCCCACTGCTGGCAGCAGAGCAGCTCACCTGCGCCGGGCCAGCACCGTGTACACTGCAGACACGCAGTCGGCGGGGGCCTGCACCTCCACGAAGTAGTAGGGCTCCATCAGGCGAGGGGTGGCCTGTGAGGGGACAGGGACACAAGCCACTGAGCACCAGCACTGATAGCTCAAGTTCTCTGGTCAAACCCAGCCCCTGACGGGATGACAGGGTTCCTGCTGCCCCATGGCTGCCCAAACCAACATCACAAACACTGAAAGGACCTTTTCTCCCCCTGGCCATGAGTCACATGCCTCCCTCCCACCCACGCCCACCCTTCCCAGCAAGCCCAGCAGGAGCAAGAAGGGGAGAGCGAGCAGATGCACACCAGCTTCCATCCAGGCTGGAACGTGACCGCCTGTAGGACTCGTGTGCCAGCCCACAAGGGCACTGGGAACAATGATGGGTGAATGAGTCAGTGCGAACCCACAGCCCGGGGCAGATCCGCGGGGACCAGCCCAGCACACAGCAAACCCTCACCATGAGGAAGGCAGAGTACACGACCCTGCGGGCTGTGGGGATGATCTGCCCTCCACCCCGGTGCAAGGGCTCCTGAGCAATCACCGCATCCAGGATCTTGAACTTCACGTTGCGGATCACTGCAAAGGGAGAAATGACAGCCAGTGACCCTAGGGGACGTTCTCTGCCAGCACCAACCACATCCCCAGATGCCCAAATGCCCAGAGCCACCAGCAGTTCTCCTAAATTTAATTCCAGCAGGGAAAGCATGACCACGTCATAACCCTGCATATCAGAGAATCCTGGAATGATTTGGGTTGGAAGGAGCCTTGAAGCTGATCTAGTCCAACTCCTTGCCATGGGCAGGGACACCTTCCACTAGACCAGGCTGTTCCAAGCCCCACCCGGCCTGGAACACCTGAATGCTTAAGAGATGGAAGAACTTAATAATCTCATTATCTCAATTTCCCCACAGGTCCCACTTACATTCATCACAGAGGGGCCCTTCCCTGGTCCCCCACTGGAAGCCCTGCACAATGCTGTCCTTCACCGAGCCCAGCAGAGACTTGTCCACCTAGAGACAGACAGACAGACAGCCAGCCAGCTTCAGAGACCACATGTCATCACAGCCAGTAACACGCATTACCTTGCATTTAAAAGCCAGTTTCCAAAAGACCAGCAATGTCCCCGTGTGCCCCCAGTGTCCACCCTTCCCTCTCACAGCTCCAGAGCATCAGCACTATATAATTTCTAGAGCACTATAAATTAAGAGTCCATGTGTTGGTGATTCTGAAAGGCAGGGCCATTAGCTGCAAATTTTGGCAATTTGAGAACAATGGCCCAAACAGCAACACCTGAAAAATAACAGGTGACCTGGTAACCAGTGTAGGAGCATTGTGGGGAAAGTGCAGCAGGTCTGAGCTGTGGCAAACAATGAGCACCCCAAGGGCACCAGGGCCTTGCTGAAAGTTTTGGGAGGAGTGGGCACCTCCTGGCACCACGGGACAAAGGTCTTACTGAAGAGTGGCCCCACTTCTCACCTCTGAGGGCAGGGTGTCATCTACCAGGATGTTTGGGCCAGTGGCATCTGGCCCAAAGGCCCAGATGGAACGGGCAGCCAGCAAATCCCAGTCGTATTTGGTCTGGAAGAATTCACCCAGCTTCTTTCTGATAGAAGAGAAAGGGAAGAAACTTTAGGAAACAAGAATCCAACCTGCACTCACGATGTATTTACAACCCTGCTCCCTTCAGGCACAAAACAGTCTCAGCCAGGGATGCTCACGGACTGGCTGGCACGAAAACCAGACCAGGATCCCTGCCTGGAGGCTGCCGCCTCATACTGTGCACCCTGCAGATCCCAGCATTCTCTTTTTCCCCAGTTATTTACTTTTGGCTGGATTCCTGCTCTCTCACATTGCTCCTACCTGTTCCATGTGATCTGCACCACTTCATTCTCAATGTCCTCTGCCAGTCCCTTCTCCAGGGGCTCAGCAATCATCGTGATCTTGTTTCTGAGGAGAGATAGCCACTATCAGCCACAGTGAGGGAAATGGTAGTAACTGGGAAGACCTCATGGACTGGGAGCCCGGCACTGCAAGAAGGACATTGAGGAGCTGGAATGTGTCCAGGGAAGGGAACAGAGCTGGGAAGGGGCTGGAGCCCCAGGAGGGGCTGAGGGAGCTGGGAAAGGGGCTCAGCCTGGAGAAAAGGAGGCTCAGGGGGGACCCTGTGGCTCTGCACAACTCCCTGACAGGAGGGGGCAGCCAGGGGGGGTCGGGCTCTGGTCCCAGGGAACAAAGGACAGGATGAGAGGAAACAGCCTCAAGTTGAGCCAGAGGAGGTTTGGGTGAGATATTAGGGAAAATTTCCACACAGAAAAGGTTGTAAAGGCCTGGCACAGGCTGCCCAGGGCAGTGATGGAGTCATCATCCCTGGAACTGTTAAAGAAACATGTGGATGAGGCACTTGTAGACACAGTTTAGTGGTGAACACGATGGTGGTGCTGGGTTGACAGTTGGACTTCATTTAGGGTCTTTTCCAACCTTAGTAACTCCACGATTCTGTGATTCTCTGACTGCACCCAGCTTGGATGCAGTTGGGTTGATGAAGCCACCTGCTCTCATTGCTGTTCCTGTGTTCTTGTGAACACAGCCCAAGTGCTCATCAACTGCTCTCAGAAGCCTGTTCAGCCCCAGAAAGAGACAGCTGAGGGACAGCATGGCTCCAGCCACATCCAGCCCATGGCTGCAGGAGGGAGCCCATGGGCCAGGCAAAGTGCCTCTGGGGGCTGTGCCTGACACAGCAGATGCTGCCTCAGAGAACACCCCAACCCCTGAAACCCGCCCCCAGCACAGGTCATTCATGTGCCCAGAAGGTCAAAGCCTGACCTAAGACTGGGAACAACGTGGTCTGGTGGAAGCTGTCCCTGCCCACAGCAGGGGTTGGAACTGGATGGTCTTAAAGGTTGCTTCCAACCCAAACCATCCTGTGATTCCATGAAGACTGGAACCTCTCTGTTCCCAGAAATAAGGCTGCCAAACATGGTGAGATTGTCTCAGAATAAAGGAAGGCAAGAAGAACCAGAAACTACAGGGGAACACGGGAGAGCCAACTTCAGCAGGTCATGATTTCTCTGAAAATTCAGGTATGGGAACATCTTGTGCACACAGATCTCCTCCATGTTCCCTCCCAGGCCTCCCTCTTCCAATCACATGCACTGTGAGGCGGTGGAGGAGAAAGATGAGAGCAGCTGAAAGGCTCCAGGGCATCACCAGGAAGAACAAATCCAAGATTACGTATGGATAAGAGAAGAGCTCTTGCTCATGAAATTGTCTGGGGAGTTACTGAAGGCAGCACTGGGCCCTTTGGCACCTACTCCAGGATCTCAGAACACCTCTCAGAACTGCTGAGGTGTGACACTTAGGTAAAGAGGAGGACGTGGATCTGTCTTTATTCCCTCCATTCTCAGAGCTCCTACACAGCACAGGAACATCCCTGGGACTTTGGTGTGTTCCTGAGGAGTTCAGGTCAATGGGACACTGCTCACTCAGACATGTGCCACTCGTGTGGACAACAGCCAGTGGGAACAGCCCCCTCGGAGGGGATGGACCCTCCCTCTGCCCCCTCCCATGCCCAGCTTGCCCAGGGGCCCTTACTTCTTGTTGGGTGTCTCAGCAAAGCACTTCAAGGAGGATGTTTCCACCACTGTCTCACAGAACGTCACCACTGGATCAGCCACCTAAAAGAACAAAAGGTTTGTAAGGTTTCCAGTACTTTTTTGTTTGTAAAAAGACTGTTTGAAACCTTGGAACACCTACAAGGAAAAACTGGTTCAACTGGCAGTGTTTTAATCAGCACCATGTACGAAGAACTGAGGCTGCACAGGCAGCTTCACTAATTCCTTCATTTAAATGAGACAGGAAAATTTAAATCCAATTCCAGGTATGAAAACTTCCACTCAGTTTATTTATTTGATGCTAGCAAGGCAATGGCTGAAGCATAGGGGAAGGCTGGGATATGGAAAACTCCTCTCCAAGCCAATGTGCAGTCTCTCAATCCCATTGGTGTGACAGTGAGGCTCTAAGAGGCCCTTTTACCCCCTAACAGCCTTTTTTTTTCACTTTTACAGGAACGTGACAAAATCCATGCTGTATGTTCAGGTAGGTTCATTTTCTCATCCTTCTGAGACAGGGGAACAAAACCCTGTCCAGGGTTTCCAGTGGGAAAACCCCTCTGATTCCCTCACCTTGATGTCAATCTCGGAATACATCTTCCGCAGATCGTGCATCACACAGTCCAGGTACAGCTCTCCTGTTCCCAGGATCACGTGCTCCCCAGACTCTTCCACCTGCAAGAGAAGAGAGGGATCCAGCTGGCAGCCCCCCTGCTCACAGCTCCTGCCTTCCGGGCTCTTACTCAAGCCTGAGGAAGGATCAGCCTTAAATACACTTGTTGGAGTCAGAACATCTCAAGGAAAGCTCCCAGAGCCTTTTCCAGCAGGAAGTGCTGCTGGGCTCTGCAGAAAGCTGTTTCCCTGGCACAGCAGGGTGTGTGGTTTTTTGCTGGATGTACACTTTTCTGCTATTTCTACATAATTTATGAGATCGACTGAAATAGCACGAAAAGATCCACAACAAACATAACAACCTGTAGGAAAAAGCTGATTATTTTGAAGCTCAGCCCAGAGGCTGCCCCCAGCACGAGCTGGGAACAGCCACACACACACACACAATCACGGAACAGTTAAGGCTGGAAGGGACCTCTGGAAATCATCCAATCCAACTGCCCCCAGCAGTACCTTGGTTGTAAGGGAGGGGTAGCTCTTGTTGACTTTGCGGAGACCATCCAGCATTTTGGGCAGCTCTGAGGGGTTCACTGGCTCCACAGCTATTTTGATAACAGACGTGGTGTTGAACTTCAAGGGACGGAAGATCTGAGCCTGGAAGCAGAGAGGACAAAGAGCTGAAACTGCATCCCTACATATCCTCAGGGTAAGACACAGCATGTGAAGCTCTTCTCTTCCCCTCAACGGTTCTTGTGCCCTGGCACCGTGGCAGACAGGGATTCTTTAGCCTCACCATGGGAGAAGACAGGGATTCTTTAACCCCACCAGCTCCCACCAGGGGAGCTTTTGGGATGTACCCCATCACCTTGCCTCCCTGGAAGGCTGAGCAATGCCAGCCAGGCACGGTACCTCCTCATTGCCCCGAGGCTCTGTCACGGTCGCCGTCTTCACTATGGGCTGGTCCACGCCCTCGATCAGCACCCAGTTGCCAGCAGGAACCCTGTTCACCTCAATGTGATACCTGAAAGGCAGGAGAGCACCACTGCAGCCTCAGACCTTCCAGTGCTCTCCTCTTCCCTCTCCCTGGCAGCTCTCCCTCCCTCCCAGTCCCTCAGCTGACTCAGGTGACTCCTCTCCCAACGAGCACATTGCCAGAGCTTTCTGTACCTTGCAACTGAGATCCAGAGGCGTCCGACGGTGCAGATCTGGGAATCTTCCTCATCTTCCAGGGTGTAGTTTTCCCCAAGGACCTTCACAGGCTGCCCAGCGTGGATGGTGCCACTGAGCACCCTGCCAAAGGCGTGGAACTGGACACCATCATCAGTGCTGTACATTTTGGTTGTGTGACACATCAAGGGACCCTTCCCGTGACACGGAGAGAGAGAAATGAGCCTCTTTCAAAACACAGTCAAGAAACAGATACAGATCTGGCAGGACTGGACTTTGATGATCCTTGTGGATCTCTTCCAACTCAGAATATTCTATGATTTGTGGATAAAAGGGATTAATGGGCTGGAATTTAGAAATAATTGTTTTGATTTGCCAAGTCCTTTAGTTCCTGCCACTGGAAGCCCTACATCTCCTTGCCCTGTATGGAAAGCCCTGGAATGACCTTGGTGGACTCTTCTAGAGCTCCTGTCCTTACTCTTGCAGAGCAGCAAATGGTGGCTGGGACAAAGCCATGAGGAGAAATGTCACCTGCTGGCCTGCAAACCTGCTCAGGGCAGAGCACCTGAGCCCCCCAGATCACAGCTTCCAGTGCCACACTGATGTGGTGACAGCACCACTGTGGAGTTTTATGTGGATAATCACAACTCATTAAAAAAACAGATTAATTTTCTCTGCAGACATCAGAGCAAAAGTCACAGGCAAATTCCTCACTCAGCTGCCAGCGTTGGTGGCTCCAGACAACTCTGAATGACAGCTCAGCGCAAGCTGTCGGAGGAGGAAGGGTTTGCAGGGCTGGGAGAGGAAAGGTGCTGACTAACTAACACAGGGTTATTTTTATCAGCACCATGCAGTTTTTTAGAGTTTGGAGAGAGAATCAAACTTCAAGGAAAAGGGACAAAAAGACTGCAAAAGGACACAAAACCACCCTGCAGCTCCCACGTGCTCTGGAGTCCTGACCTACTCCTGTTCTTCTCTGAACACTGTGAAACAATTCCCTCTCTCCAGGGCTGCCCTGGCAGGCAGCTGAAGCTCCTTGGAGTGAAGAGATTTGTTCCAGTGTCAGATGAGAGGTTTCAGAGTGCTGCAAGTCAAATCTGTGCAGATGGCTAGCTAGGAGGCAGCTGCCCTGGCAGGGCAGGGGGAGCATGGCCTGTTTGCCTTGGTTTTGCACACTCAGAGCCAACACAGGAGTTTCCTTACGTCAGGGTCGCACTCGCTCATGGCCTCCCCCAGGTCGGAGTCGACGCCGCCGGTGTAGGTGTGCTCGATTTTTGTCTTGGCCCCCACCTTTGGGGAGGGGATGTGCTGCACACACATGTCCACAAAGCCTGCAACAGGAACACTTGGTGAGGACAGGGTTAACCAGTGCAGAGGAAAGAAATGGACTCCATAAACACAAGGCAAAACCAGGGTGACTGCAGCACCCACAGCAGCGGGGGAGAGGTGAGCGGTGTCTCAGGCTGTCCCACAGGCAAGTGGTCTCACAGTTTAGATTTGGGATATGGAGCAGGATCTGTGCAAATTGGCACTCCTTGGTCAAAATATAACCCTCAACTCTTGGTGTGAGGTGTTGGGGATATAAGGAGGATTGTGGACGGGAAGACAAACAGCTTTTACCTGTGAACTCCCCAAAGAACTTCTTGCAGACGAGCCGCAGGAGGGGCCGGATGTTCAGTTTCAATTCCTCCTTGGTCAGGTGGATGCCAAGTTCATCCAGAGTCCTGGGCAGGGTTGTGTCCACATCTCCCACCACCTGCAAGACAACAAGTCCCACTCTCAGGTTCACTGTGGGGGTCCCAGTCAGTAACTCGCCAGTGCAGCATCACAGACCAGCCACCACCCTCAGGGATCTGGACCTGCACTGCTTTAGAGCTCACAGGAGAGCCAGATGGGTCAGATCATAGAATCATGGACTCATTACGGCTGGAAAAGCTCTCTAAGATCATCGAGGCCAACCATTCCCCCAGCACTGCCAAGGCCACCACTAACCCATATTAGTCCCCAAGTGCCACATCCACACGGTTTTTAAATCCCTCCAGGCATGGTGACTCCACCACTGCCCTGGGCGGCTGTGCCAGGACTGGACAACCCTTTGGGGGAAGAAGTTTTCCTTAATCTCCAATCTAAACCTCCCCCTGCACAACATGAGGCCATTTCCTCTTGTCATGTCCCTGTTCCCTGGGAGCAGAGCCCAAAACCCCCCGGCTGCACACTCCTGTCAGGGAGTTGTAGAAAGCAAGGTCCCCCCAGAGCCTCCTTTTGTCTAGGCTGAGCCCCCCCAGCTCCTCCTCATCCGACTTGTGCTCCAAGTCCAAGCACTGTCACTTGGCTGCTATCAGAGCACATAAGGAGGAGCAAGCACTGTTCTATTCACTGCAAATAAGGGGCTGCATTTGCAAGAAATAACGATTACTCTGCACCCCCAAGCCCACCCTGTGCAGATCCCGCTGCAGAACAGGACAGGAGAGTCCCACAGACACCAGACCCACCAGCCACCAGCTGCTCCTGCCTGGAGCTGTGGGAGGGAGAATGACCCACCACAGACCTGAGCCAAGATCTTGTACAGGGGCTCCAGAATGAACTCCACGAAGCTGCGCTGGGAACTGCTCGTCGGGGCCTTTTTGGTGAACTTGCGGCTGTTGGAGACCAGAGAGGTGAGGGGCAAGAACTGCAGCCTGCCAGCGCCCCCACACAGCCTCTGCTCCTCCCAGCTTCTCCTCTGCTCCCTCTCAATCCCCTGCGAAGCTGTCAGGGACACGTGAGCCAGGCTTACTCCAAATGAAGGCCAGAGGAGCCTCTCTGCTCCTGCTTGCGGGATTCAGGAGGAGCATGCGGATTCACAACCAGGCAAGAGGACAGATACTATTCCATCACAGGATCAGGAGTGACCTTGGGCAGTCATCTAGCCCACATTTTACAGGGAAAGGAGGGAAAAACCCAGGAATAAAGCAACAGACATTTGAAGAGGGTTCTTACGTCTTCGGGTTGAAGTAGATGTCGCCCCAAAGCCGCTTCGCAAACTCCTGGTAATTGATGTCTCCTAAAGGAAAAAGCAAATGAAAAAGTCCCTCAGATGTCACTGCATTTCTCTTAGCGTAGAATTCTTTATTTTTTGGCTTTTAAAACAAGCCTGAGGATTCAATTTAATGAACTGATGCTGATGAGCGAATGCCTCATCCCAGTTCTGAGTGAAAGATTAAGTGCTGTCCTGGGGAGACCAGGCAGAGATGAGCAGAAAGAGTCTACTGGGAATGTCCCCAGCAGCCCAGGGACGCTGCAGATCATGGAGTGGCTTCCCAGGAACACTCCACCTCTTTGCTACCCATGGGGTCAGAGCTGAGGAGTGCTGCAGGAGCCCAGCCACATCTGCTGCACTTCCAAACAGGAATGTTGTGACTGCTGCTGCAGTGCCAAGGTGTTGGAACGGCCTCCATCCCTCGGCCCTGCAGGCTCAGCACCAGCATTTTCTGCCCTGCTGAACATCTCCAGGTTCCTTGCTCTTTCTCAGGAAGCACACAGCCAAACAGCCAGTGCTGAAGGTCCGGTGCAGTGCTGGCTGTCACGGTGAATTTACAAATACCAGGACAGGGTGAGAATGTACAACAGGTTCCAAACAAGCTTTTGCTGTGGGCAGATGTGTGAGCATAAGGAATTTCCTGGTGGCTGCAGTCTGGACACTTAAGCTGCTCTAACTCCTGTTAGCTGACGTGTGACGGCTGCACGTACAATCCCAGGTGACCAGAATCCAAAATTCCCAACTCCAAGCACCCATTCAGCCTCTTCCTGCCCCACCTGGTTGGCATCTCCTGCCAACTGTGCTGTCCTCAGCCCCTCAAGGAGGTGTCTCACCCCAGCAGGCTCTGAGTTAATGCTGTGACACCCAGGGAGCTCATTTATTGCTCCCAACTCTCAGGACATGTGACAGTCCTGACACCATCAGTCCCTGACCTCTACAACTTCATCCTCCCTTAGGCCAAGTTCTCTGCAAGAGCTGGCCCAGCTGCTTTACAACCTCTTTCTTCCCCTGCTCACAGCTCCTACAGATCCCCAAATTCCCCAGTGGGGGACTTCAAAAATCTGGGCTGTGCAGCTGCTAATGCAGCACAGAGCCCGCTGCTACATGCAGCAGATTGCCCTGAGTGGGCACCCGGGGAGCAGAAAATTATATCCAAGCCAGAAAAAGACAGTTTCTTAAAAAAGAAAGAGGGCAAGAGTGCAAAACCTTGTGGGCCAAGCTTGTGCCCAGCTGCAGCTGAGTCTCAGACTTCTGGGAAAAGGCAGGAAGAGTTTAACTGCTTCACTCCTGAGCTGCTGATGAGGAGGCAAAGCACAACGCACACACCTGCCTTCAACTGCTTGTTATTTCTGCTTAGGATACGTGTAAAATCTTGGCTTCTGACTCAAGAAACATCAATCACAAGAAAATATTTTGCTAAAACTGTGTTTCTGCTCTTTAACCCCCGAGGCTTAGCTCTGCAGCACCACTCAACTCCCAGCAATTCCAGAACACAAACACTGGCCATGGGCAGAGGAAGCTGAACTGCTTAGAAAACCTCCACAAGAAAGGTTGGGAAATGAGATGTTGAAGTGCGCCAGGTTTCTGGCTAATCCTCACCATATGTGTCTGCATAAATCTTTGCAAAAGACCCCAGTGTGAAGCAGATGCTGTACTGAGAGCTGGAGAAGCACACGTTCCCCAGAAGGGGAGACAGCACGAGGTTCTCGTCGGTGGAATACATGCTGAGAGGAGAAAAATAAAACCAAATCAATGTTATGAACCAAAGAAGACACTTCAACCCACTTCCCACACCCAACAGCAGTATGTGACAGGCAAGGAGCCTGCATTGCCAAAAAGCATCTTTAAACAGGCTACAGCTTGCTTGCCATCAGAATCTCAGGGTCAGGAACATTTTCTGCCTATAAACTTCAAAGCATTAATGTGCAAAGATTTAAAGATCCTAGAACTAAAAAGTTACCAGCACAAATGCTTCAGATTTTTTATCTGTGAGAATTTTTCTTCCCACGAAAAAGCAGCCAAGTTGGTCAACCAAGTAAGGGAAAAGATAGTACAGGGATAGGATTTAATCAAAACAGGTTTAATGAGCTCACAGCCGTGCTAGGCAGGGTGAATTACCCTGCTCCCAAGCTGCCTGATGCCAGCACACACTGAACAGAGACATGCCAGGGAGCTTGTGTGCAAATCCACACACACTTGAAGGGCAGAACGCTGCCAAAAAATCCCAGGATGTAGAAGAACCCCCAGAAATGATGAATGGCTACCAAGATGTCCCTTCCTTCCCTGAACAGGGCTGGCAAGGAGATTTGACTGTGTCAGTATCATAATTCTTGTTTAGGAGTTGGGACAGCAAATCCTCTTTTAGTTTTGTAGCATGTATTTAGGAACTTTGAGACTTCTCAACCTCTAATTTGGGATACAATCGGAATAATTTCAGCGTATTTGAGACATCTGGGAGCACAAATTCCCTGGTCTGGTCATATGTCCACTTTCTCTACTTATTAATAGAGGAAAAATGAAACGGGGCAAGGGAAATGAAATCCCCTGGAGCTTGCCAGGAAGAGCCAATCCTGCTTAGTTCAATGTATTGGCTGAGATAAACTTCCAGTGGTTCTTCCTGGCCCATTTTCTATGATTCAACATATCAAGAGACAAACTGATGAGTTTTCAGGCACATGCAGGGCTCATCGAGAGCCATGGGAGAGGGACAGCAAGCACTAACAATGTATCACCCCAAGCACCCTCACCTGATCAGCCCATTAACCTCGTCTACGATGTGTCTGAGTTTGTAGTAAGCATCTGTGGGGGGCAGTTTCAGCTCCAGGATGAGTCTGTCGATCTTGTTGATGCACACGGTCACTGCCAGCCTCTCCTGCACCGCGTGCTTGATCAGCCTCTCCGTGTTCAGCATCACCTGCAGGGAACAGCGAGCTCAGAGCCCCAGGAAAGCCTCCACAAAATGCTATCTGGGGCGTGAGAGGCAACCAGTGACCCTTACTCTTCTGCCAGGCTTCAGAAAAGCCCAAGCTTAGCAACCAGCAATCAGCTAATCCTCCTGAAATTCAGAAATAGGTGCTAACCCAGCCAAATTCCTTGAATCCAACCCTGTGGATATCTCTGATATAAATAACCTGCTCAGTTTTAGGTATCATGGGGATGGAGATGCACTCAAGTCAGATAATCAGCCTACAGGCCACAGCATCACATCAGCCTGGACACCGCAGCCAGAGGTTTGGCTGCCTGTTTGGATGGAAAACACCCTCACTTCCCAAACCGCCCTCCAAAAACCCTTCACTCCAGAAAGCTGAACCCATCCCAGGCCTTCATGCTAAGGCAGGAGCAAAGACTCCAGAGGGAGGGACGTAACCCCCCCCAGGAGAACGTGGCACTCACCCCCTCGGCCGCGTCGATGAAGAGCACGACGCCATCCGAGATGCGCAGGCCGGCTGTCACCTCGTCAGAAAAATTCACGTGACCTTCAAAACCACACAAAGGTGGGCAGTGAGAAGCACAGTGAGCCCTGCTGCAGCAGCAGCACACAGGGTGGGAAGCTGTGGGGCTCTGCAGATCCCTGTGGTTGCTGGTACCCAGAGAGGCAGAACGGAGATGGTTCCTCCTCAGGCAGGGATCTGGGAGCGGCTGCCAGAGCTCCCCATGGGGATTCAGCTGCAGCTCTAATGCTGTTTTTTGAGAATGCACACAACAACGTGTTTAACAGGCACTTTTCCTCACATTTGTGACTGTTTTTCTCACAGCTCTGTGCAAGTACTTCAGGAAAAGGAGGAAGATTTCTTCTCAAAGACAACAGATGCTTCTCCTCCCAGCCTCCTCCTGCGCTCTAACCTCCCTCATCCTGAGCTGTAGCTCAGCAGATGTGTCCCAAGACCCTCTTTCCTAAAGTTTCTTACAAGCTGATCTGTGATTATGTTCCCTCCACAGGAGCCTGTCAGATGCCTGAGGAACTTGCTGAGTCTCACTGTGGGGCAACGGCATTTGAGCAAAGCAGGGTCCCCCTGCGCATGGCAATACCTGGGAAAGGAAATTCGACCTGTGCTGCTTGAGTGAAACACCTCTTCAGCCTCACCAGCCCTCTGTTAGGCCAGCTAATCACAAACATGAGCCAGACCTGCCCCTGCCCATGGCAGCGGTTTGGAACTAGATGGACTTTAAGGTCCCTTCATGCCAAACCATCCTGGGTGATTATGGGTCAGTACTGCGGCAAGGGACTTCACAGGAATGAACTCAGCTGAAGGCTCAGGACTAGGCTGGAATCAGCTATAAAAAGTACAGAACAAAGCTAAGTGCTTCCCAGAGCAGGATTTTCAGGATTGCACAATCACCTGGAGTGTCAATGATGTTGAAGAGGAAGGACTTTCCTTTGGTGTCTGGCAGAACAATTGTCACTGGGGTGCTCTTGATCCCCACCCCTCTCTGAAACACAGGAAACCAGGATTACAGGTAAAGAAAAAATAAATAAAAAGATCCCCACATACAGATGCAGAAGAAGATCAAGGAAAAATGAGAAAAATGGAAAGAATTAAACATCCATCCAGGACATCCTAGAAGAAAGTAATAACTGTGGTGGTTATCAGATCACTGAAATACCCAGCCCAGCTCTCCCATCTGTACTGGTCACACTGGTGAGCCACCACTGCACCCTCCACACCTGACTTCAGCTGAGGAGGTACTACAGGCAATACCTGAGACAGACTGTGGGTGCTTGCTTGTGATTTCACCCTCTGCTGCCACCAAGTTATACCTCAAAGCACAAGATTTGATCACACTGAGTATAAAGTAGAGCATTAAGAAGAGAAAAAAAAATGCTTTAAAGGATTGTTCTGGTCATGACACAAAATAACATTCCCACTCATGCCCAACCACAGGGACTCAGAGCTGAGGAAAACAAGGAGAAATGTATTTATTTGAAACAGGTTTTTTTTTCCTCATCTACAACTCCTGCAAACCCCTTCCTCCTCTTTCTCTCAAAGAAAGTAAGAATTACCCCCAGACTGGGGTGACCTTGCCATAGATTTAACATTACACAGGTTATAAAATCATACATGGAGATAAGGGAAGGAAGTTAGATCAGGAATCTTCCTGAGGCAAACAAGAGGAGCGGATTGTTTTATTGATAAAGAAAATAACCAAAATGTGGAAGGCACAGAAAGGCATTAAAATGGACAAGGAAACTGCCTACAACAACTCTGAGTAAAACATGAGACGACTGGATAAAATCACTACAAGACCACTCACCTCCTGCTCTGTGAACAATATATCAGTGTAGCAAAGCTGCAAAGGCAAAACAAAAATCAGAGTCTCACATTTTGGTATCAGATATTCAGTTTGAAGCAGGACACAATAACTCTGACACATCACTAAGTTGACAAGTAAGTGACAGAAGCAGAATTAGGACTGAGCTCTGGCTTCCCAATCCTACATTCCAGTCACTGAATCACCTTGCTCCCATGCACAGTCACCCTCCCTCAGGGTGTAAAAGCCAGCCCGTGTTCCCCAGGGCAGGAATACCCCAGGAGCTCACTCACATCCTGGTCGTAGCGCTTCCGGATTTCTGGGTGCGTCTGTTCTATCAGGCAGTCAACAAAACACGTCTGGAAAAGAGCAGAGAAAGGAGGTGCCTCCCCTCAGACAGACACAAACACAGCCCCATCCCTCCACGCTGAGCAGGTCACTGTAAAACCTACAAATTCAACCTACAAAAAAAATCTACAAATTTCACAAGGAAATGCAGTGCCAGGACAAGAGGGAATGGCCTTAAACTGGAGGAGGACAAGAAATTCCTCCCTGTGAGGGTGGGGAGGCCCTGGCACAGGCTGCCCAGAGAGGTTCTGGCTGCCCCATCCCTGGAAATGTCCAAGGCCAGGTTGGACAGAGCTTGGAGCACCCTGGGACAGTGGAAGGGGCCCCTGCCTGTGGCAGGGGGTGGCACTGGATGGGCTTTAAGGTCCTTCCAACCCCATCTACCCTTGGATTCTATAAATAAGTGCATGAGCAGGAGGAGCAGAAGGTGCTGCTGCAGAGAAGCAGGGGCCAAGAGGGCTGGCAAAGCAAACAGACAGGTCAGCATCACCACTCCTGTATTTTGGATATTGCCAGTACCTTGCCGTGGTGAAGGTGCCCGCACAGAGTCACATTCCGGATCAGCTCCGAGTTGTCCATCAGATCTGCCAGGAAACTGCAGGAACGAAACACAAAAGACTGTTGGAGGCTTCTGCTGTGTCTAAGAAAAGCAGGTGCCTCTTCAGCTACACTTTCTATCCAAGGTGCCCCCTGAATCCTCGCCAAACTTTTATCCTGCCAATGCCCTGCGGAGGAAGAATCCCACTTTCCAGATGGGGAGGACAAGAGAGTTGGAGTCCCAGGCAGATGGCAGTGGGTGGGAGGATACGGAGCTGGTAAAGCTGCCAGCAATGGAATATTATTGAATATTTTTCTTCTCTTCTAGTCAGTACTGGAGCAAAAGTCACATCCATGTTCTCAGATGATGAAGCACTTCCACTGAAACCATGGCAGGCAGTCAGGTAAACCATGGTGCTGGATAACAAGCATCCCATGGAACTTTGAAAGGGGCTCCACAGACCATTAATTCTGATTTTCAGGTCTTACAACAGTGACATTCCAGGCATTCAAGAAATTAAGTCTTTTTCAAATCAGCAGCTGAGCTGGGTAATGATGAGCTGGTCACTTCTGCATGGATGCTGGCCAAAAGATAATTGAGATCCTAAATTACCACCCCTAAAAAATAATGGGAGGCTATAAAACATGCAGCCACTGCCAGCAGCCTGCAGAGAATAAGTGCTGTCAAATAATCTCCTTTTTAAACAGATTAAGTTTTCATTGATGCAATAGACTTCTTAATGTAAAACGTTTTGATTAAGAGCTAAAAAATACAGCAATCAATACTAACCCCAATTAAAACCTTCCTAACTGGTCTGAAAATAAGGCTAAATGGGAAATCAATACCAAGCTTGCAGGTTTCTGGCTACATCCCACAAGGAATTTCTCTTGGCCCCATCCTAACCATTTATATCAACAAACAGGAGGAAAAGGAATTAATTACAAATGGAATGAGCAGAGCATACCGGGACCGGGGAAGTGGTGGATAATGCAGAGCCCAGGTCAGTGACTGAGCCAAAGCAAGGGCTGAGAAAAACCAGCCCCAGCAGCTCTTGGGCTCTGCTCCAGCTCTGCTGAACCCCCCCAAGGCAGCTGAGGGACCCCCGACTGAACACCAGCTTCAGGAACATCCTGTCCCCTCTGGAAAACACGAGGCTGCTGCGTGCCAGGCACAGGGACTGCTCACCACCAGGGACCTGCTGCGCAGCCACACCTGGTCCTGGGATCTACACCCGGAGATGAACATTTAAAACTGGGAAAAGCCCTGACTGGCCATGAAGTGGTGAGTGGAGAGATGAGCCCAAGGAGACTCCCACAGCTCCATCAGCTCATGCCAAAGAGGGACAACACACACACACTGCACGCACGGGGACTCGGACCCTCCGCCCACCACAATGGGCAGACGCTGCTGCCAACATCAGACCTTTAACAGCAAAAGCAAATGATGGGTTTTATTCCACAGAAAACTCATGCGAGATACTACATCTCTAATTTTTAATGCATTTGGAATTTTTTTCCAGGAGGTTTTCTCCCAGCCCTGGTGTCCAAGAAGCTGCTTTGGGACACAACCAATGGACCCACCCAGCACAGCTGCAGTGTCCTGCTGACTGCACAACTCTCTGCTCTCACCCAGCAGCATAAAACTTCCCAAAGCAAACTGGAATAGATGGGACCTAATCTGAGACTGGGATCAACCCAAAATGCCCCAATATGATCCATGCTACACACTGATCACGTGAATATTTAACAGGTTGGCCAGCGAAGCTGTGGCTGCCCCCGGATCCCTGGCAGTGTCCAAGGCCAGGCTGGACGGGGCTTGGAGCACCCTGGGATAGTGGAAGGTGTCCCTGCCCACAGCACAGGTGGGACTGGATGGGTTTTAAGGTCCCTTCCAACCCAAACCATTCCAAGAACGTTTCCTGAGCCATGAGCTGTTGCTATGGAGCTTTATCTCAGCCCCTGAGGCGAGATTCCCCTTTTGTGTGCGACCCCGCCCTGTGCTGCTGGTGGGGAGGGAAAACATCTGTGAGATGGTTTGTCCTGCACTTCCTCTTGTTTTGGGTTCAGAACCTGGGACTTGGCTGCTCTCAGGTCTGTGCTGGGGTCAGTAAGGCAGCAAGCCAGAGCCCCCAGATCTGCCTCCCCCCAGCCCCACACTCACTCCATTTCGTAGACAGTGACCGGCAGCGTCTGCTCCATCAGGGAGAACTTCTTGGTTTTCACAGGTTTAATAATGGGCTCTGAAACAAGAGAAAGAACAACAAACTGTTCCCAGAGCCCCCAAACCAGCAGGGTCAGGAGTGGCCCCCAGGAATGGGGAGTTTTGCTGACAACTCCTCAATTTTCCAGCTGGCAGCCTCTCTCAGCTGCATGAGATGGTCACTGCAGGGCCCCTCCAGCTGAACCATTCCAGTATATGGGGGTCAAAGGAGATGACTTAAACGCATTTACTTTTTCCTTAAACAGCTTTCCAGTCTCTGCTGATTCCTGTTCTTCCAAAGACACGTTTGTTTGGGTTTGCAAAAATCACAAGTGCCCAAATCTGCACACACCAGGCACGGAGTTCCTGAGGCTATGAGGGGACTCCAAAGGGGTAGGACGGAAGGGAATTTTATTTCCCCTTTCCACGGATCCATTAGGAGCCTTCTCCTCCCTCCACGCCCTCTCACAGCTCCCTTCCCACTCACCAGTGAGGGGCTGTGTGTCCTCCTCCTGCACGATGGTCTCCACCTCAGGCCCATAGACCTCCTCTGCTGTGGGGTAGTACTTCTTATCCTCATGCAGCACCACCTCCATCCCGGGGTGCTCCTCGTCGTGCTCCCCCATGTCATCGTCATCGTCATCATCCTCCAGCTGCAACCAAGGCTCACCCTCAGCTGCTGTGGAGCCACCGGAGGGGACAGGCCTGGGGTCACCCCTGAGTGAGGGACCCCCAGTGCAGCCCCAGCATCCACAGAGGTGCCCTGGGAGCAGCTCCCGGATGAGCAGCACGGCTCTTCCCACAGCACCTGGATCAGTAACAGCCCCTGGGCTTGCAAGGACACCAGCACAGGCAGCAACTCACACACACAACAACCACACACAGCACAACACAACAACAACACCCGGCTAACACAGCCCCCACCCCACACAGACCAGCAGGAGATGGGAACAGGCTCCCTCGTTTCCCCCGCGGGGCAGCCCCTCTGCTCCCCCCTGTCCTCCTCCCGCAAGGATCCGGCTCCCTGCTGCAGCCTCAGCTCCCTCCTGAGGGGCTCCCGAAGGGACACGGACCCTCCATGGGACTGACATCAAAACCAGCCAAACACAGCCCGAGACACAGGAGCTCCCAGTCCCCACGACGATTCCAGCAGGAACTTCATCCTTCCCTTTACCCAAGGAACAGATTTTGTCAATTCTTTAAACACCAAACCCACTCCGACCCGCGGGATTCAGACCCCAGCACTGCCCAGTCTCACCAGACCCCGCACGGGGCAGGAGCAGCCGCGGGGCCCGGCCCCGTTCAGGGTCCGGGCCAGGACGAGCCCCGCCGGCTCCGGGGGTCGCTGCCCCTCCTCCCCACTCACCTCGTCCAGGTCTTTGGACTCTCGGCCTAGCTCGTCGTCGTCATCGTCCGAGTCCAACTCGGGCCCGATGTAGTTCCCAAACTCGTCGTACAGGTCGGTGTCCATGCTGGGGGGCGGGAAGAGGGTCGGTGGGGGCGCAGAGACCGGGGGCCGCTGACCGAACGCCCTCAGGGCTCGCGGCCGTGCCGCACCGGGGGGCCCGGTCCTGCCCCAGCGCCCAGGCCCCGGCCACAGTCCCCGTCCCTCCCTGAAGCCCCGGCCCCGGCCCCGCTCTCCTCCGTCAG